>VTPC01090239.1:63201-104835 GCA_011009095.1 Ignelater luminosus | reverse complement strand
CAGGAGAGTGACTTTAAAGCATTCTTGGTAACACCGATGGTTTTCTGTTTTTTGCTAGAGAAAAAACAGACATCAATTCATTTTAGTATACTATCCGTTTTCTGTAATATAAACACAAAGACCAAAACGATTAGAGGTACCCGAATAGCCTGAAAACCATTTCCCATTTCCCCTACTAACAACCAAAGTTCCATCTTGATACAACATTTGTTTTTGAAATATAGCATATCTTTCAAAAGAATAACAATCATTTTCCCAGGATCGTTTGAAAATTGCTCTTCTGTAACTACCAATAACTAAAGTTCTATCACAATGTGGCAATTCTTTCCGAACAGTGGCATAAAATCTGTCTAAAAAACAAAAGACTTTTTAAATGGTTCTGAGCCACATTCAAGATTCGTACCCGTAGAGACTTTTGATCAATTAATCAAGAACTGCAACACGCTACATTTTTCACCAAGAACAAAAACCCATAAATGTCTTTGGAAGTGCTTTCCTTCTTGTATACACTTATGTTGTTGAAAACTAAGGAATTCTTGTTGAAAGTTAAGTTAACCATCTAAACATTGATAAATCGTTCCTTATTTTTGTCAAAATGAGGCAAGCTTAATTATGGTGATATGCGGCGTAATCTACAACTAATAAGTACGAACGGATAACCTTGTTTGGGAGTAATGTCCTTGGATTTTTTTTATAGGAAGTTGAATAGTTATTCACTGATATAAACAACTCTCAAGAATGCCCTCAAACGAAAGTATTATGAACCACAGAATACACATGAGTTTTTCTAAATATACTTCAATGTTGTAGCCTCAATCGATTGGAAAAAACAAATGCAAATTGGATAAAACCGCATGATGAAAGAACATTCAAAAGTCTTTACTCATTTGGGCAATTTTTGGAATGTTTGTTCATTTTCAAAAATAAAATTAGGGATTACTGCTTGAAAGTAATTAATTCTGTGGTGCAACATTTACTTTCAGAAGAGTATACAGAACGGAAGTAAGATTGCAATTACAAAACAATTATTACTGAAACTAAATTGTTTTCCATGCTGAAGGTCGAAACAGTCCTTGAATGTTGTATTTCTAAAGTGCTCTCTTGATGTTAATAAAAATCATCAACAAAAATTCATTACCAATAGTAATCAAATATCTACCACAAGGTCCTTATGAGTAATGGTGCGTTTTTCCGTTTGTCATTATATCACACTGGATGCCCCTCGATTCCAAGACGCTCTGATCATCGATTATAGCTTATCCTTTTATCATTATTATGTTCTACATATCTTCCACCATCGCGCCATCTACAAATAGACCATTATTCTCGTTTAATGCCATTACTATAAAAAAAGGATTATATTCGTTTTTTTTAGTACCTCCGCAATAAAAGTACTCAACCGCACCAAGTTCCTGCTTTACTACTATTATTTCTACTGCAATTTGACCTACATGTAATATTTGATTGCAGTTGTTACGAATAATTTATGATTGTGGATTATTTTTCGATTGTTTCGTTTTTGATTTGAAATATACGAACATTTGTAAAACTGTTTTAAAGAGAACAACAAATTCTTACTTTACTAAACCAAAATAGTTCTGATACTGCAAAAAAAAGGTGAAGCTTTTTGAGAAAGAAGTAAGTAGGGAAAAGGCGTCCTTGAGTACGTGTAACAGGCCTTCAAACATAAAACAAACTATCCAGACTAAAAACTTCACAGACTTGGTGCAAGATGTTATGTAGGCACAGCCGCTAAAAGAAAAAAAATCTCCAACTACTGCCTCCTTGTAAAATATAAACTCAAAAAAATTTATATTAATTGAGAAATTTATTTAAAATAAAAACTAAATACAAAGACATTTACTTAATTACCTGCTTTTATGTACTTGACATTAAAATTTTCTAATTTTAAATTTTCTAATTTTAAATGTAAATCTCTTTTATTTTAAACTTCATTAAAAGTATTGAAAAGAATAATAATCGTGTACTTCTTTGATCTTAGAATTTGAATGTTAAACTCGTTTAAAAATGTTCATTTGATTATATATTTTTCTCTTCATTCTTTGCCTTAGAAACCGAAAACGAGTAAGGCAAAACTTATTTGCAGAATTCTATTACGAATCGATTTTTTGTCTTTAGACTTTTTATTTAATGTCCTCCTCTCACAGAATAGATATATTGTAAAATTGTTCTTCAGTCGGAAAATCTCTTTGCTGTCTTAAAAATCAATCAATTGGTAAATTTATTTTCGAAGGAAATATTAAAGGAAATTCACGCTCTTTTTCGCCGTAAGCAATTGTCCATTTCCAGTTCGAACTTCTCCGCGAATAAAAAGAAAACCTACACGCTACGAAGTCTCGGTAGTAACAAGAGACGAAGTAGGAGCGTACAAGCCTTATTTATGGGAACAAAGCGTTTTCGACAAAGGTCCAATGTTCAGAGAATGGCTGTTAACTAAAATAGTTAATGGTGAAAGAGCGAGTTATTCCGCTCCAAAATTTGCAAGAATGCAGGAGAGAACTCGATCGCAAATGCTGGAAGATATTGTTGCGAATTTGCAGAACCACGCAGAAACCGGTCAAATACCAAAGCCTTATAGAAGAGGTAAGAATTGTATTTTCTATATTAATTTATTGTTTTTGTTATTAAATAAGTTTTATAGTTTTGACACATCTTGTAAATTTTGACGTCAAATAATCAAATTTTGCTATGTAGAAATTATAATAATTGAATTAGAATAATCTCCTTTAAACGCGTTTTGACAGATCGAAAAACTTTTCATGGATACATTTGAAATTCTGGTCATGTCTATTCAAACATTCAAATTTCATTTATGGTAGTTAACCTCTCTCACAAGGGATGCCCCTTTAGACCCTCAGAGCTTTCGGGTTGAATTCGTTTTCGTTTTATATATATTGAACCACCAAACCGTTTGCTTGGCAATAATTGTTAAAAAAGAAATTATTACCGAACATTTTTCATTCTTTAGTCAGTCACTATTAATCAAAAAAATATATACAGGGTGATCTACCTTAAATTAATTTTTTGCGTATATTCATAAGTAAAAATAATTGGTATTTGTTGCGTTATATCAATTAATTTTTCAGACTTTTGTTATTGACATTTTCATGGTTTACTTAAAATTTCTTAAAATAAAAAGAAAAATAGATACGACAGTCTACCTTATCTTCTGAAATACGAGACATTCAAAATCTCGAAAACTAAGATTTTGTCTCGGAAAATTAAATATTAGTACGTACTTGACTAGTCTTTAGTTATCTGTGTTAATAGGCAGGGCAATTTTATTTTTAGAGAATTCAGACCACCCTGTATATATTTAATTTCTCTTTCTAACATTAAGAAAAGAAAGCTAGCTATGCCTGTTAATCAATATTCTTAGTATTGCTCAGTTTTTATTTCTAGAGTGACAATCCAGTTGCAATTTTAAAAAAACACTAATTATAGAGAGAGTAGGACTGTACTCTTTAAAAATAAAAAACATTACTTTTTTAATTTATATTAAGAATTAGAGTTAAAGTGCTTCATTTATAATTTATATGGGAAATTAACAAAATCAATAATATTTAAAACGAACTGCTTAAAGTGGTTAGAATATGTGAAAAGCCATCAGAGACTTATTAATGGAATAATCAGTAACAGTGCAAAAACCTGGAAATAACTTACTTTCAAAATTTTAATTATATCCACTTTTCCTATCAGTTTAACAAGCGAAATCATCGTATTTTATTTCCTGGTTTGATGGAAAGCCGTTTTAGAAACTCATATCGCATTCTATACCTTGCATCATACCACAAATAATCTAGTCTGAGGGTGAGCATACTTAAGCCCCGGGTCGAACCAGATTGTTTGGTTGTCTGCTTAAAAGTTGGTTTTTATTGATAGACTTGCCTTTATAAACTAATTTGGCTTCCGGGGCCAAGTTTACCTATTCCTGATCTAGAGAGGCAATTGACCGACGCTGGGAGTAAAATAAGGATCTCTTAAATGCATAATACTCAAGAAACTACGCCACTTGGTACTAGCACTTCAAAAGAACATCAGTGGTGGTTAAAAAATAGTCGGATATTACCGTTTTATTTGGAATAACAAGTATAATCGGGAGAAACAGAATAGGGCAAACATGGAATTCTTTAGCTTATAACTTTATAAGCAGCAAACAAAACCTTGCACTTTTTTACCATCGTAAAGAAAGTTGGACAAGATGATTAATTTGTGTCATGAATTCTGTAAAACTAACACGTAGGAAGATGGTACGTGCAATGGAGAATAACTAGAGATGTATGGTTGATGGAAGTAGCAGTTTGTTGAATGCTCGCCAGCAAAAACGCCTGTTATCTGTTTTGGGCTTGCTACGAAATTTGCTTTTGTAACGCAATTTGATATGAATGCCCAAATCTAATTGTAAAGGTATTTTTTCCAGTTAGACTCAGAAAACAAGTGTAACAAGTTGCAGAAAACAGATTGTTGAATTGTTTGCAAATTGTAATAGAAGAGTTTCTATTTATTTATCAAATTGTAATTATTTGAATCTTTACAAACCACAACGGCCAAAATTTGATGGGTTCCTTCTCCAATTTAATCATCGTAGATGAAAAATGATTTTCTCTTATGAGTAGACTTAAAATACATAGCTGGTTTAAAATTGGAAAAAGGAAAACTTTGCTGACAAAGATTCATTTTTGTTATAAGCCAAAAAGCGTCCAGTGGCTTAACCAAGCAGGAACAGTCGATTATAAGTATTGACTAATACAGTGGACTACTAATGAAACACCTTGTTGTTTTCATCATGTCAAAACAAAAATTAAAATCCAAAGTCTTGAGCATTTTCGAAAACTTTCATTGAAAAACAATTGTTTTGCTCATCGCGTAAATTACGTACTTTCTTTGCAATAGAATTTAGATTTTAGAGCAATTTATATCTTTTTCTTTAATGAGTCAGTTGATGGTTTCAAAATCAGTCAAGAGAAACTTGGACTTTTTACGTCAAACACAGGTGGAATTTACGCTTGGCTACTGTCATAATTACCGTAGATCTGCATATGTGGAGTATTGCAGGTATTACATACACTACTGTCTTTGTCTCCAATTTTGCAGATGACTTTGTTTATCGTACAAACATTAGGAGAGTTGGTAATGATTTTTCTCCGAGTTTTAAGATAAATTATAATAGCAACCGATGAAGAAATTGTACAACTTCAATGCTTAAGGTATCCGTGTTGCGTGTTGCTAGGACAAGCAGAGATGTATGGTAGCCACTCAAACGCGTTGATCTGCTATCCTACTGGGATTCGAGGCCCCTTGCTGCAGACCACCCGCCTGTTCCTATTTCATCCAACGCAAGCCCGACTGCAATTGGCCTACATCCCGACGTATGAAATCCTGGCACAAGCTACGACCATTTTTCACATGTTGGTTTTCTGTATATAAGATTCCACAAGCCCGACCCTGTTTGACTACTAGAAATTTCCCAACCAAGCAATTCTAAAATCATGCTTAACATTTCTTCCGCTTTAGATACTACAACAATAATACTTCCAATTGTTTTGTATATTCAGCAATGGCGGTTTATGATATAACTTCAGGGTAGGTCGTAACCGCTTGATTGGTTAATTTCTTTATAATTTGAAAATTATAGCCATTTCAACCAATGACGTTGTCCCGGCCTCCCCTGAAGTTAGGTCACGGACCACAATATAAAGTATACCAACAACAAGGCACCGTCGTCTTTCACCTCAAGCACAACTCAGCAAAAACTCTTCGCTCGATTCCGCTGATTCTCAATTATTCAATCACTCAACCATCAACTCGCTCCTGTCTTGCACCAACGTTCACCAACCACCCACCGTCGTCTGTCTTTTCCACCACCACCAACAAGGTTGCCATTCCATCTCCAGCTTCACCACGAACAATATCTACGTCAATTTTATTTCAGCAATAAGTACCAATTCAAGGCCACTATCACTTTGTTGTACCTGTTACCGTCTCAGCCACTTCAAGCATTGCTGTCATCACCTACATCTCATCAAGCAACGAGTAGCAGAGAAGCTTTGTAACTTCTAAAGCTACTGTTTAACCCATCTAAACAGAAGTCAGCTATGAATGATGATTATATTTAAAACATATCACATAGGGCATAAGAGGAATTTACAGAATAGTAATTCTATCCTAAATGTTTAAAAGCCTAAACTAAACACAAGAAAAGGTTTAAACTGGCCGACTCAAGTTTCCAATAATAAGTTCTACCTTTTGATTCTTCTGCTTTGTAATTACTAGTGTGGGAGTTATTGAAAGACAGAATGCCCAAGGATAAAGAAAAAGAGGTTCAGCAGTACCTGTCTAAGCAGGCAAAAGTACCTTAGAAAGTGAATAATTATATGTTAAAAAAAAATGAAACCCTGAACTAAACACGCGAAAAGACAGATTTCCAATAATAAGTTTTTTTAATTTTTCTCTGTTGTGACGGCTAATGGCAAAGTCAGTAAAAGATAGAGACACAAGAATAAAGATAGAGAGGTCGAGCAATACCTATGTAAGCAGCCAGAAGTGTCTTAGAAAATGAATAATTTAATGTTAAATAATAATATGTGTATTTTGATTTTTCTCTTTTATATCAACCAACCTTTTTGGTAGAAGACAACGGAAAACAAGCGTTACAAGGAGATGGTGTTGCTTTACCTTTGCTTGCGATTTTATCACTTTTAATTTTCTTAGATCTTCTTTTACTTGGTCCATCTGGTCCTGAGTCTTCTCTTCTTGTATTGTCTGTAAGTGTGTTTTCTAGTACTTTTTTATCATTCTTTCTTCTTCTGCTCTCATTATGTGATCCAGCCACTTAATTCTCTGTGCTCTAACTATAGATGTTACTTTTGATTCTCTGCATTATTACTTTTTCGTTTTCACCTATTATTCACTTTTTTCCCATCGTAGATTTTCCTTGATATTCTACGCTCCCATACTTCTAATTTCATTTTCGTATTTTTGTTCAGCGCTCATGTTTTACATGCAAACAGCACTGTGGGTCACACAACTGTCTTGTACACCAGCACTTTTGCTTTTCTTGATATTACTTTCGATCTAAACAATCTCATTAACGCACCCACACTCTTAACACCCATTACTTATTTTTTCCTCGATCTCTTCATCACTACCACCTTTTTCATGAATATATATGTGCCTAGATAGCAGCTCTTTTCCACTCTATCTATCTCCATCTTCACTTTTTGCTTTTTTTCTATTGATAGTTTATCCTTTCTTTCTTTTTTTTGAAATTTATTTCCTTGTACTTTGTTTTGCTAAGGTTAATCTTTGCTTTCTGGGCTGCTTTTGCTAGCCTTTTTTTTCCCCATCTCGTAATAGACTCTCTAGGACTAGATTAAATAGTAGGGTGGATAATGGATTTTCTCGTCGCAGACCTCTATTCACTCCCGCAGACTTTAACTTTATATGTAGTACCTACTAGGTCATCTTTACCAGGTGAATTAATTTCCTTGGTATTTTGAACTCCTCCATCACTTTGTATATCTTTCTTATTCTGACAATGTCATATGCTTTTTTAAGGTCAATAAGCATGTAATTGCATCCTGTTCTCTTTGACGTTTTGCTGTAGCCTTTTTAAAATATGAATTTGGTCAATTACCGACCTTACTTTTTTGAGACCTGCCTGGTAATCTCCTTTATTACAAAGGTTACGTTTTTTATTATATTACTACTCTGTGTCGGTAGCACTTCTCCCCCATTTTTTACCATTTTCATCATGATCTTATTTTCGCCTGAACTTTTTCCATGTTTCACACTCTTAATTACTTGCATTATTTCGGTTGGTTTGGTTGACGTACTATTTCTGGGTCTTTTAGATTTTCTTCTTGTCTTGTTTCTTCTGCATCTAAACTGACATTCCCACCGAGGATATTTTTGAAGTAATTTTTCTATTCGTTTCCTATTTGTTCCGCATCTCCAAGTAAGTTTTTCTCGTTATTCTCAAAAACTATAGAACGTGCTTGGATCCTTTTTTTATTTTGAATTCTTTTATAAAACTTCTTTATATCTTTCCTCGTACTCTCTTTTTCTATTTTTTCCAATTTAGCTTCTATGTAAGTTCTCTTCTCATTTCTACAAATAGTTTTAACAGTATTATTCTTTTCTTTAAAACTATGTTTATTTTCTTGTATGGGTTCCCTCAACATTAACATTCTTGCTTCTTTCTTCTCTTTTAGGGCTTCTTAGCATTCTTCGTCGTACCACCCTTCTTGTTTTGGTATATTTTCTGGTATTTTCAATATTTCTGCAACAAACAATATTGTGTCTTCCATATTTTCCCACCTTCGTTTTGTACTTTCTATATTTCCGTTTCCATTCAACATCTGCCTTATTCTGTTTTGAAACTCATTTTGTACTTTTTCTATTTTAAGCAATCCCACATCGTACTTTATATTTTTCTTAATCTTTGGTGTTTGGCAGGTGAAGGAAAGTCCAATTTTAGTAAGGTACAAAGGGCCACAATTGACCTATCATAGCTTGCAGAAGATAAATCCAGAGTGATTAATAAACAAAGAGATAGGAAAGAGAAGACGAAAATAAGAAGAAAAGGTGTATCTATTTAAAAAAGAGTTAAATTCCAATGGAAAGTGAGAATTAATTAAGTAGTGATAACAAAGAGGTGGTGGTTAAGTTACCATCAACAAATGAAGGAACTTAAAGTCATGTCATGGCTAAAGTACTATTAATAAAGAAAGTACTTAGGGTACCACCCACAAAAAGTTGCCGCGAAAAGAAGGAAGAAGGGAGGAAAGGGCAAATAGAACCGGACAATTAAGACGTATAAGATCAGGACCACAAATCAAGAAGAAAGATGCAATCGAGCAAAAAAAAGAAAAAGAGGTATACCTAAAAAAAGGCAGGGAGAGAAATAGACCCTATATTCACCAGAGGTAAAAAAACATCAAGATCCTCAAACAAGAATAAAAAAGACAGAGGACAGCATTACCTAAGGATAGATTATAACAAGCAAGGGGAAGCTATCTAATCAGAAGAAACATGAACAAAGATATGAATACCGGATTTCAAAAACTACAGGAAGAAATAAGAACAAAAGAGAAGAAGTAGAAAAAAAAGAAAAAGAAGAAACGAAGAAGACAGTAATAAATTTAGAAGAAAACTTGGAAACATTGATAAAAAGGGATAAGAGAAACAATATTGTCATGAATTGGTTGAAAATAGGGCAAGATGTAAAAAATAGTATAGAAGAGTGCATGAACAAGAAATTAAAAATGAATGCACCAATAAAAACAGCATACACAATAGACAATAAGAAAGAGGTGAAGATAGTGATTGTATAAATGGAAAAGTGGGAAGATAAACGCAAAGTTATGGAAAATAAACATAAATTAAGAGGTCAGAAGATATTTATTAATAGTGAGCTAACCAACAATAAAAAAGAAGATATAATTTAGATTAAGGCAAGTCGCCAGATCAGAGAAGAAAAAAGCGGGTAGAGTAAAAGTAGGATACAAAAAAGTGATAATTAATGGAAAGCTATACAAATGTAAAAAAGAGAAAGAGGGGTTGGTAGAAGATAAAGCAAATGAAGACAATTCAAAAAAACTAATAGTAGGAGGTGAAGTCGGTAGAAGAAATAGATTGATGACCCCGCAAAGAAAAGGAAGAACAGTAAAAAATACAAAGACAAAACATACGAGACAAAAGACAAAAACATAGAAGAAAAAATGGAATTCCATGAGAAGCTAGAAGAAATATTTACGAGTCTACCAAAGTATGATATAAAAATTATTTTAGGTGATTGCAACGCAAAAGTCGGACACGAAGAAGAGTATGGATTAGTAATAGGAAAACACAGCGTGCATAAAAATGGTAATGAAAATGGTGGGAAATTAATTGAATTTGCAATAAAACAAAATTTAAGAATTATGGGCACATTTTACTAACATAAGGCTACATGGATATCACCGGATGGAAACACGATAAACCAGATCGATCATGTATTGGTAGAGGCAAAAGAAGTAAAGAATATCAAAGATATTTGAGTATGCAGAGAAACAGATGGAGGTTCCGACCATTTGATGGTGAAGATTTTAGTAAAAGAAGATATACCAAGGAAGAACACGAGCACGAACACGAGAGTATGTAACCTCACGGAAAGTCTAAAACATTTATTTCCACACAATTTCAAATGTGTGCATTAGCGTACCTTTTGATGTTGCTAACAACACCAAGATCTAGAAAGTAACTGTTCAAGTCATATGTACAAAAGTTCTTTTTATGAGAAACAATTTAAAGGAGGAAAAACAGTAATTTATCGACTTAAAGTAAAAAAATTAATTTCTTTGGCGCTAGAAAGTTTTATCAAATTTCTGTTTTTTACAGACAGAATAATTATTAATCTGAATATTTTACTATTAAAATATAGTCCAAGCAGAATTCATCTAAATGGTAATGTTATGTATAAAGTTTCACTAACGTTATTGACAGCTCTCTTGGTATTACATACAAAGTATTTTAACACAAATGCTATTTTTACGTATTTTCATGAACAAAATACTAAACCACGTAGAAGTCTTTGTAACAGAATTACTTGCAAATGCCACTGACGTCATAATTTAAAAGAATGTAATGCCTTCAGGGAATTAAAGTATAAAAGTGAGTCGTCTATTTTTTGAAACTGTTTCATAAGTGTAGTCAACCGCAGTTAAACACGGGTTACTTTTTAAACTTTTAAAAAACTGAAAAGTAAATTTCACAAAGCTATTAATACACCTTTCTTCCAGGTTCATGGAGACCAATTGGGCACATGAGACCGTCCTCGCCATTATTAGATAGTGTAAGAGATCAATTTGAGGATTACGATCAACTAGCAAAAGATTTCACAAGAGTATTTTTAAATGCCGAACAAAATGTTTTACAAAATGCACAATTATTCGATGTCGTATTTTTGGTGGGTCAATCTAAACAAAAGGTACCGCTTTGTAAATTAATTCGAAGGGTTGTGATTCCATTGAAAACTTTTAGGTAAAGTTTATCGGGGTGCGTGCAATATTAGGAGTACGAAGCCGGGTATTCCAAGAAATGCTTTATGGGATTCAGACAGGATTTGGATCCCCGCAAGTTCCTGTTGCCGAGCTCTTAGCTAGACCGGTTCCAACTTTGCTAAGTCCGCAACAATCAAGACCAAAAAGCAGTAATTTCTTGCAAGTCCCGGATATTGAATCCCCACGACCGAAAAGCGTACCTAGTTCACCTATGGTTAAAAGGGCATTTTCAAGATTAGGAACGATTACCGCCGGGTGGGGAAAATCTATAAGGAAGCAAAATACGCAGCAACTCACTGCAGATGATAAGAAAAAATGGTCAAGTAGTCAAGACTGTTCTAGTAAGTAGCATTCTATCTGAATTCTGCAAGTTCGGTATATTGAAAAGCTGTTTCGAAGTCTTATGTAAATATTTTGAATCCCTAGCGATTAGTTTATACGACTTGAGAGTGCGAGAAAACTGAGAACATAACAAAGTTTTAAGTCTCCGCATTTTCGGCTTCTATATAACCGAAACTCGATTTAATTTATGCCCCCTAGAAGCCTATCATGTTCACCCTCCATCACGACCTCAATTCCCTGTAGACATTAACTAAGTCTTTAAGAAAAATAAAGTAACGTAATATTCTTTATTGCAGATCTGCCATTGAAATGTCTAAATAAACGAAAATAATGTGTGTTTATATTTAGAACAGGTGTCTTTTTAACTTGCAGATAAAGATGGTAAAGACAAGGAAGGTAAAGAAAAACCCAGTGTAGCTCAACTACCAGTACCAAGACTAAGTGTCTGCGCTGACGCACAAAAAGTAGATAGGGCGAAGCTTGCACAAACTGAATTTTCTATTATTGAATTTGATCCTGAAACGTTTCGTATTTTGCTAGATTATTTACATACAGGGTCATGCCCCCTTACATGCGCCACGATCCCTGGGCTCATTTGTGCGGCAGAACATTACGATTTACCTGAATTACTCCAAGCTTGTTTTCATCATGCAAAACAATTCCTTCGAATAGACGTTGTAAGTTATGAAAAAGGTTTGTTTTCTTTCTATTATTTTATCACGATTTTTTTGCAGGTGTGCTGTATGTTATGTTCTCTAGAAAATTACTATTGGAGGTACACATCGGCTTCTGAATTGGTGAATATGATATTAGCCTTCGTAGAAACGAGAGCGTACGCTTTATTTCAAACAGCCGAATTTTTAACTCTTAGTGAATCCATGGTTCAAATGATAATGTGCAGGTAGGTATTATTTGTCGGGATTGTAGAATTTTACCTAAAATATTGTTTCCTTGCAGAAACTTAGAAGTTCCTGAAGTTCGAAAGTTTGAAGCGATGCTGGGGTGGGCTAGACACAAAATACGCACAAAAACGTCAAGTAAATTAGACGCAAAACTCGAATTTAAATGTATTATGGAACGTTTAGCAAGAGACTTAAAACTTTATAGAATATCTCCTCAGGAACTTATTAAGGTTTGGTATTTAAATAACTAGAGTACGCTTAGAAAATACTTAAGGTTTCATTTGACACAGGTGGTTTTACCATCAAAGGCGATAAAGAACGAGCGCATTTTGGAAACGTTAATGTTCCAAGCTAACTCTGGTATGTACCGAATCCAGGATTCCTATATTAGAGAAGCAACCCAAAGACTTCAGAAACAAGAATCTCGTTTTTCTGAATGGGAATCCTTTGATTTTAGCGCGTAAATACACGTTGGTGAAATTGAAGACAATCACAACAGCAATTTCAACATCAATTTTGTGATGAATTAATTTTGATGTGAATTAAGTGGAAATATCATAACGTACCAATTGGGAACAAGTGATTCATGTTTCATATACAGATTGTTTAATTAAAGATGGTATTAGCTTATAGCAATTTCATTAATTCTATTTAAGGCTAACAAATTACATATCGACTTTTCGAATTATTAGTTCAATGGTAATGGGCTAGTAATTTAGCTACTTTGAAGTCTGTATGTGTAAATACTCTTTTATAAAGCATTTTAATACTGAACTCAACTACGTAGAGCATATGAAAATATTTTTTTCACTCATGTCTGCTTTGGATGCGTTCAAACACACATAGGCCACATCAATGAATTCTGTAGATTTCACTCTTTAAAAAACTGCAGCTTCTTTATTGGAATTACTAAATCTTGCAATGTACAGGGTTCTTCATAAGTAACAGCATATTTTGGAAATATTAACATACATATTTTTAACAATTTTGAATTTTATACAAAAGTGTCTTGTTATGCTTGGTCATAAATATCTTTTAAATCATATCGGTCATGAAAAATTAATTTAACTAATTTAGTCTATTGAACACCCTGGTGAAAAGTCACTCAAGATCTCAGCTCTACAAGAAGATCTTCCTTTGTATTTTTCATGACTAACCCTGTATATGTTCGTTGTCAATGGCTATATTGATCATAAGCATAACTACGTTCACTCTTTAATCTGTGGTGCTAGCAGCGATTTGTACCGTACTTTTTATACCCATTGTTTTAATGTAAGCAATTCAAGGCATTTTGAAAACAAGATCATGACAGGCGTTATTGTTCTCACTATCAACATAATTGAAAATTATCTTTTTTTTTAACTTGTCATTATATTTTAACTTTTCGAACAACCGTTTTAGACAATAACTGCAATAACTATTTTTGATAAATTAACATCAAAACGCTTTCAAAAAGATTCGACATGACATCTTGCGTGCAAAGATGCTAAAAATACATAAAACCGGTGGCAATAAAGACTCTATAACGTGTATTGCAACCTATTCAATATCGTTTTGATTATCAGTAGTTTACGTGATTACAAAATCTTCTGCGGTAACCTGTCGACAGACGTTAAAATCGATACACCTTTGAGCTTAGTACATAGAAGCCCATTGTACTTAACATCATCGAGTTTCTGATTACAAATCTCTGTTACAATTATGTAAACAAAACCGAACGCATCTGGAAAAAGATCGTTGTAACATATTTCATTTCTCAGAACAGACTGTAAAGTCGATTTATAATTTTTTAGTGTAAAATACTCAATAAAATTGTTATAAGCTGAAGTATAATTTACTGAATGGTTTGTACTTTATAAAATTGGTGTGATTGCAGCAGGACAATCTTTAAAAAAAAATCAGACTTAAGTGTTCGCCTTGTGTGTAAGATTGTTGATAAGCATCGTTCTCTAGTAGAGTAATGTGGGTCGGTTCAAATCTTCAAATAGATTTTCGCATGTCACCTGGTAAATCCATAGATACCTACAGAAAGTATATTTAGTGACTTGCATTTGTATGGTATTATATGTGTTGATTGAAAAATAAAAATTTTAGTTTATTTTTTTATGTATTATGTTAGTACCTAATTTGCTCACATATTTGTTAACAAGTTTGGGAAAAAATGCTAAATGCAATATTCAACTATGTAAAATTAAGAGAAATTGTGAATATATAGAGTGGCCTTTGATGAAGGTATTAAGGGTTTTGCGCACAATTTGAAATAATCACTGATTCTTAATATCAAAGACAGTCCTGTATATAAATTAGTTGCACTCATTGACCTTGTATTTTTCAAAGCCACTCAGTATATATTTGTGTGAAATGACATGGAATGATTCTAGAAATGGTAAGAAAATAATATAAAGATTATCCAGTTGCATTATGTAAACACCTAATCATGAAAATTGCAACCCCCACTCTAATTTCCCAGAAGTTTTTGCCTCTACAGCAAATTACAGTAAGTCTTATTTTTATCATTTATGAGTTCCATTTTTCAATATCAATCTGGCCTTCTTTTAAAAGGTTTTCTTGTCAAGTAAATGCTAATCTGACAGTAATGACAATGTAAATTGCTGCTCTATAGAGCAGGTGAACATAACCTCGACTTTTTGTAAAAGAAGTGACATGAACTTCCTCATCGTTATTATTAATGGAAGCTAAAATAAGTGACCAAATAACTGTTTTTTGCATTTGTCCATCATAGTTCGTTTTCTTTTGACTGAATAGAAACTCGAACTCTTCATTATACATTTGCATCTTCATCTACACTTTTGCCTATTATAAAGATTTCAAGAAAATTGACATATTGCCTAACTCAAATTTTTCAAATTGCCCCGGAAGTTTTTCTGATTTCAAACACTAATCTGATTCAAGAAGAATAGACATAGAAGTCCAATACCAAAACATTCTTGAACAATTTCGTTTGCACAACTATGTTTTTGTCCTTTCCAAAAAAAATGCAGAGCTCATCTTTCCTGTTCTCTGTAAAACATGTAGACCAAGAGGCACAATTAACTAACTTAGATCAAATTGAAACTATACAATATCATTTTATCTTCTTAACTTTCCAGAAACATATCAAGAGTAACTAACTAAAATTATCAATGTTTCTAAGTTCATCTAAGTCAAGACTTAAAAATATTCAGGATTGAGGTTATGTTGAAAACTGTTACAATGGTTACGTGTAGCCTTTCTTTGTGAAACATCCATCATTTTTAGAATCATCACATGTAAATATTGCTATGGTATTTAAACTTACTTTTCGACAGTTGAATTTTGAATTTTTTTATTCAGACAAAAGCAAATATATATATATAAAATATGTAGTAGACAACAGTTTTTTCCAAACTTTAAGTACCTATTTACATTTTAGTTTTAGATTTTCTATGTAATAGATACTTTGTAGTTTGAAATGGTGTTTATTGTTGGACAGTAACTTCTGCAATACTAAAGTCGGCAATAATTACTTGCTTAATGCGAGACTCCTATTTTCAATTTAACATTTTCTAACTTGTCGACTTTGAAACTGATCTACTTAACTCTACCTTAAAATTTTTTTATTGTTGCGGCTCTTATATATATTCTATATCAGATCGCAATGATCGTTGTTTGTTTAGTACCTGTGTTGTAAATACTCGGCAGGTTATCGCGGACCCTGTCTGTATAAAGACTCGTTGTTCATATACGTGTTCGATGTTACATATTCGAAACGCAAACCAGGTCTGTAAAAGACTAAATATATTTTAATTACATCTTAGATAGCAAACAAATGTTAACATGTTTTGATACAAAATAGAGCAAATAAAGGAAAAAAATTGTCAATGTTTCTTTGCCACTGTTTGTCTGCAGAAGTTTCATTTTAGACAGACAATTAAATGTCTTCAAATATTTAAATACAAAAAATAACCGCAAAATATTAAGCATTGTTGTCCCAATGTTACCATATTTACAAATTACCTCAATTTATGTACCACACAACCCTTGCTTTACTTAATTGTTACCTCCTGCTAAACTGGATAAAGAACACAGACTTTATTCAAGATGTACTACTTTGAATATCTAATAAAATATATTTAAACTTTGTTATCTGTTAATGTTTTCTTTGTCCAGAGAGAAGAAATTAGTTTCTGTGGTAATTCCTGTATATGTATCTCTTTCAATATTACATTGGTTATTGTACCTAATTTTTGTGCACCAATAATATGGATTCTATTGGCAAGATATGAACTTGATGCAAGTTCTTTAATCTTATGCAATTTATGCGACGTGAATGCATTTTTGAAAACACCACCAAAATTTTTGTTACGATTAGGCCAATGGAATCGTATGCAAAGGAAACATTGTAAATCTTATTTTACTAAAATAAAATACTTTAACAAATGTAACTGTGTGTTCTTTATTATGAATCCTTGAATAGACTCTAAAAAACGTTTAAGTTCTAGAAAAATTAATTGCGGAAATAGTTTTGATTGCATAATATAAAAGAAAATGTATAAGAAACCCATTTATATAACAAATAACATAAAAATATTGATTTCAAGTTTAGCTTCTTATAAACTCAGTAGTCAGTTTCACTTGTCCTTTCTCTCATTTCTGCTTCCGTATACGTAACTGCTGACTTACAATGTCAATAACAATTGAAGCTTTGGATTACAAAAACACACAAGTCTGATTGAATTGATCTTGAAAGTATAAAACTAAAGAAGCGAATGATCATGTATCATTACGTTTTTTCCCGATTAACTTTGCTGATTCATCTACTTCTTAATAGCAGCGTAATTCAAGTATACCTCGTGTCGGTCCAATAATCTCTTTTATTAGGTACCTTTACCGTCAAGTCCCTCTTTAGAAAAATTTACGACACAATTTTTTCAACATTCTGAATAACAAATCCGCACTTGTCTTTCAATAACTTTCGACTTGCTCGGAATAATACCTGAGGTTGTAAAACCCAAGTGTTATCCCATAATTGCTCAATGACGCCTAAAAGGTTAGTTTCAAATTTAAGACGATCCTGCAACGTTTTAAGCAAAGACCAGACGTGAACGAACGGTGACTCAACGCTTATGGGATGTGCAGATACTGCTTTTACAGCAGAAAGTATATCAAAAAACTGCCCGTTTTCGGCTAACCAGATCGATTGCCAGCAGAGTTGTACTTGTACTGTCGTACTTCATGATGTTCATAAGTCTCATTATTCAAGCCTTACACATATAAGCAGGACGACATATAAAGAGTTATTATTTCTGGATTTGAAATGCAACCCAACATACAACTTGATAAATTGCCTTGCTTTCTCTAAAACTGTGACGCAATAAGTAAAAGATTGCTTGTTTGTCGAACTTCTGTCGTTTCTAATATGAGTTCTGAAATTAGAACAAAATGATTTGAACACGGCAGTTTTCCTTGATCAATAGTAAATAATTTCTCGAAGCAAATTGGTGAAGACGCAAACTGGGTTGTACTTCAACGCAAAGAAAGTTATCTCTCGTCGATAGACTTATGTATGATTTTATTTTTGGAAAGCGGGTTTACTATTTCTTGCCCCAGAGAATATTACACGTACTGGTAAATCAGTAGCTTTTTTTCAAAGTCACTTAATTAGACATAAGAAACAAAATATTATTTGGGTATCGTTAACTACAACCATAACTACATATAGTTCCAATTTTTCAAATTAACTAGAACGGAAACTATGCATTTTTTTCTAAAACTCTCCTAACGTTACTGTTAAATCTACCTGCTTAAATGCCTAACCCTCAACCTCTGAAAGAAAGCCTAAAATTCGTTTATCAATAATTTATAAAATTGCTATTCCTTAGGTTACTTTTGCATTGACATTTCCTTCGTAGTATTTTCACTTTCATCTAGAGTGAGAGCAAAACAGAATGAAAAGATGTTCGTATACTATTTCCGTTGAAGAAACAGCAAGGTAGAAGTAGCCCAATAATAAATTGAGCGTAACAACAACAAAAATGGCTCACTTGGTTTTAATAAAAGATAATAGTAAAATAAATATTCAGTTCTGGCCCAACCTTGGCTTTCAAATGTCTTTTATCTTCCAATGACATCTAAACACTTTCACAGTTTAAGTATTCTTTAACCACTTTCGAAGCGTTCAGGCCATTTCGAAATTATTTGAAAATGGCATCGACAATTTATTCCAAACTCTAGAAGTATTTAGTACTGATACACTTGATGTGATATTGAAAAGAACAGGAGGAGGTGGTAGCTTTGAAATTTCAATGTTTCTTTCTGCTACCAAGCTGTAGTAACCACTGTAAACTATAAAGTTCACCACGGTGAAAATCTACCAGTGTAAAAAGAAAGACAGAAATAGGAATAAAGAAAAACTGAAAAGTCTAATAAGACACAAAGAAAATTCCGACAATACATCAAAACAACGTCTCAGCCAATTCAAGACTGAAAAAAAAATGGCAAGAAAAGACATCGGTACACTGAATTAGTTAGGAGCAGAGCACCGAAGACTTGATAACTGCATTGTTGATTGATGGGAATAAGTACTGAAAATCATCTGATTATATGCCAGAAGGATACTGCACAAATATTTTTTTTATTTTGTCTTGATAGCAACGGTCCGAAAGGTAATCTTAGAATATCGAGGGTCTTTGTTCAGATCGTCTTGACTGTCCGCTTTATGAACCTCAGATGTTGTGCCTATCAAAATAATTCTGGCAAAGCCTCTTCAAAAACAAGAAGAAGAAGAAAAAACAACTTCATAAGTTTTATAAGCACGGTAGATCCACCGTGATAATACTATAGTCTATAACAGGTAAATTAAGTTATAGTGTGGTTGAGCTTGTACTAGTGTAATGAGTAGGAAATGCCATGTCAGTGGAAGATGAACAGTATTGCCAAGAATCTATCAAAGGTAAGCTCAATTTCAAGGAATATAGCTAAAATGCATCCATCGTATGAGGTCGAAAAGAAAGTCTGCCAGAACAAAATACATATTGAAACAGGGAAAGGATGATAAAGTGACCACGAAATCTCTCAGTTTATCTACAAAGATTCTCTCAAATACCTTTTCTAAGACGTTCAGAAGAGCGATAGGGAGATAGAAGGTTTGGCCTTTTGTGATTTTTATTATAAGATTAAAAGCATGAACACGCTGGCTATTATATGCGCTGAAGAAAAATGACAGTTTCTGATTAGTCCAATTGCTTCCGAAGTTAAATGACGAAGAACATTCAAAACAGTATAAGGAAGTAGGATGTTCGACAGAAACTCTATCTAGGACGCATTATTAAGAATCAAAATTTAGAATTATTTATTTTGTTAAAGCGTTGGAAATGGTTGGGATCAAAACGGAATATATGAGGACTGGTGAACTCGATTACTGTCTGTCTTTACCTTGAGGTAGGTCGTTAGCAGACTGTTATAGTATGTCATGTCTCAGACTATATTTCAGAAAAGAGTTCCTTGTCCGTAGTCAAGATTAAAACAGTAGAAATTTGCAAACGAAGAACCTCACGAGATATTGAACGGTGGAATGTTCAAATGTAAGACATCAGCAGCGACCACACCGAACATAATGAGACCTGTAGTAAGCAATGAGTATCTACTCTTGGCAAGTCATAACATAACAATCCTCACAAGGCTACTTCCTCTACATACGGAAGAAACGGAAAATTATCTGCCACTATAGGAGAAAGGTACTTTAAAGAACGCCAAAATAAAAAAGTACAAATGCAGCGAGATGGTTGCAGAGTTATCGAAAACTGTTGATTTGGAGAGGTTGGTTGAGACTTAGAAGGATCAGAGATAAAGTTGTTTTGTGGCTGAGGCTTCAGGTCGCAGTTTCCTTGGACTACTATGACCATTTTGCTGCCAACTAGATTTTAGCCAAACCCAAGGTTTTTCAATCTCGATAGACATTTTTAACATGCAACTCGTCGTACTTACACAGGACCCACCGCATTATATCGTTTCCGGAAAATGGCATCCATTTTCAGAAAAATCTCAGGGCTTTGGCCGGACGGAGGTTAAGGTTTCTTTTATGGGATAAGTGAGAGTTCACTGAGGGTGAAGATTGAAAAGATCACAACTTGCAAAATGTAACCATAACCTAGGGTGCAGGTCGATCGAAGTAAGACTGAGAAAGGCTGCAGCCGAGTCTACGCTCTCACCGAATAGTGCAAGGGATCCGGCTGGTGCAGTGGAGTGGAGTTGATTACCGCGCATCTTCAACCGTCCAAACATCACGCGGGACTTGTATCCCCTTATATTCTAGTATAAGGAGGTGTACCATATATTTTAAGTACAAGCACGTAAAGCGTGAGTTGTGGTCGCTTCTCAGTTTTTTACGTACACGTGGTCGAGTTTATTGCAGCGTATAGTGATTAAAAGAAGCATAGAATAGTGCCGTTTAGAATCTTGGTTGGGGGAAGAGTGAAAGTTTAAGAAAATTTTAAATAGCACTACCCTATGTGTGATATATCATTTTAAAGGGTTTAGAATTCTTAATCTTTTACATCAAAGAAAATTAAAATCGGCCCAGCCGTTCATGATCTAGAAACAGAAATGTATTGATTGAATTAAATATATTTCTGTCTGTAGTTCACGAACGGCTGGGTCGCTTTTAATTTTTGTTTTGATGCAAAAGAGTGAGAATTTTATACCCTTGAAAATGATATATCACACATGGGCTAGTGCCATTTAAGATTTTGGGGTGGGAGTGGTTGGGTGAGAAGGTTGAAAGTTTCTCAACTGATTAGAATAGGTTATTAAATGTTCCCCTCCAAAACAAATTCGACGTGTTTCAGCGATCTTTGATAATTTTATTAATTAAAGAATAATTCAAGGTGGGAAGTTTTCAAATGAAAACCCCGTATACAGTGTGTCCCAATTTCGATGCTCATGTATAGGACAACATCGCAATTTGCAAATAACTATTCCTCTTTTCAACAACGTAGAGGTGGATTCCATTTTTATAAAAATAAAATGGACGAGTTTGTTATGCTTACATCAGGACAGCTCAAATAATTGAATAGCGCCTAGTGAAAAATAAAGTATACAGTGTGTCCACATTTCGATGTTCACTAATGGGATCTCAGAAACTGTAAGAGATACGAAGTCGGTTAAATCAGAAGAAACTTGGCTATTTTGGAGATCAATTTACTTATGCTTTTGTTTTTTCACAAAAGTTCACGGCTTACTAGATATTTGCTAAAAACGAAACTATCTTATTTTCTTTAAAAGTGAAATATCTCAGGAACGAGCAAAAATAGAAAAGATACTCCAAAACACAAAAAAATTATTTTCGAAATTGCCTTTTGTTTTATTTCGGCGGTGAAACGTAAATCCAAATTTTTTCTAATGGAACGCCTACTTGATTTCCATATTACTGAACTGCACTCCTTAAATGCTTTTCAGTGACATAGCTATTCTTTTGTTTTACCGAATTATGAAGTGACAATCATTTTTCATCATAATGTGCCATGACATCTAACACACAAATTCGTGGAGTTTTATCAAAGAAATTCATTTGTTATGCAAAAATTGCTAAAACAAAATAAATACGCTTTTATGGGGCATTAGATGCTTAGTTGATGCTATCTGTGAATGCTCAGTACATTATCTTAAAAGCGTCATTTGTTTTGTTTTAGCAATTGTTACATAACAAATGTAATTTATCTGACAAAAACCAATGATTTTCATTTGTTTAAAGCCATGGCACACTAAATGGGAAATGCTTTTTATTTAAAAAAAAATAAGATAATTTCGTTTTTAGCAAATATCTAGTAAGCCGCGAACATTTTTGAAAAAACAAAAGCATAAGTAAACTGATCTCTAAAATAGCCAAAACTTTTCTCATTTAATCGACTTCGTATCTCTTACAATTTCCGAAATCCCAATAGTGAGCATCGAAATTGGGACACACTGTATGTAATATTGCATGTAAATTTGTCTTTTATTTAAGTTTTAAAAAGACAAGAGAAACAATATTAATGTAATTATTGATAAAAAACAATAATTGTACATAATACATGTATAAATAAGAAACCACAAAATAATTTTTTTTTATAAATTACTAAGTAATATGAAAACATGACCAATTTATTTATTGATTTATTTCATATGTAGGCGTTTAAGATAGATATTTCAGTAGAAGACTGTATCTAAAATGTATTGTGACAAACTTGATTCCTGTGGATATTTGTGCGCGACTTACAACCTCTTCGTTAATTTAATGTAATGCCATTATAAATTTGGTAAAATGACATTTAATTACAAAAAATGCCTAATATTAAGGAAGGTAGGAGACTTTCTAGTCATTTATAATTCATAATGTCCATAAATAAATCTACGCACGTCACTGACTAAGCGTAGCGACATCTATTCGAAATATCGGTATAGACTTTTTACCCAAAATAAAGATAAAAGATAGCACACTTGACATTTAATAAAACAATATCAAGGCACACTAGACGCAGTTACTTTCTGCGCACTTAGGTATAATAGAAACCCGCGAACCCGATTCCCATAAGAAATGCAATGAAACTTCCTCTTTTAATTTAAATTTAAAGCACCTCAAAGTGTTTAAAAATGTTTGAGACTTGTTTCAATATTTAGAATTATCACCTAGTTTTTTAAATATCTTTCTAGTTTTACTAAAACGAGCTTTTAAATTACCTGTAAATCAGTTTAAAGATACTGCATGATAAACGTTTTGTAAATGATGAATTGACGTGAAGTTCGTTACGTGTAATTACATACTTTTAATAGATTTATCTTGTTTGTCGGTTCTATTTATACAAATAGTACAATATATTTAGATAAACAGGACTTTATTCATACTCGTAATCAAAAAATATGTACAAGAGGGTTTTGTTTTTCTTATAATTTCAAATTGATGTCCGTCCTATTTTTACATTGAAGCTTATGGAAATTTCGTTTCCCCTCATTAGTAATACTCAACTAAGTTTCTGTGGCGTCACAATGCTAGACAAGGACCGTCACAGGTATGAGAGTTAGTTTAGTTGTTTAATCACACTTTTAAGGTTTGTTTGTTTGTCTGCTCTAAGCAGATCCAAGTTAATTTTTCCGTTTATTTGTATTTTAGAACAAACTCCCATAGTGTTTGTTTGAACAGTGCACTTGATCTAGATCTATGTAGAGCTTGCTCGAGCTGCTCTCTAAGTAAAAGGTGCATGCACGTTAGAGGAATTCCCTCCCCACTTAATTTATATTTTGTTTGCCAGTCTCGCTGTAGAAAAACTAACCTTACTAACCTGAAAATTTACGAAATGTACGTCTATGACTTGATTTGTGTTTCGTCAGTTGCAAGCATATTGGGTGTTGCTTATCTTAATCTTGTGTTTTGTTCTATATCTTCGACCTTTACCAATAAAATAATAGACAATAAATTCAAATTCATTGTATTAATTTTTATTAATAAACAGTATAAATAATGTCCAAACAAAATAATAAAGTAAGGTTAGAATGATTGGTACGTAATAAGTTATTACAAATCATTCTAACAATCGCGTTCGCAGCAAGGTGTTCACTCGTTTGTTTGTCACGGATATCGAGCATGCTCTCAACTAGTCGAATCCACTCCGATGACGTCATGCGACAGTTCTCAGAGCAGACAGACAAACAAACAAACAAACCTAAGATTAGCTAATTCACTAGCTTGGGTGGCTTGGTTACCATTGTTACCATTTCTGGTCAATACAAAGTAATGCAAACATGCGTGTCATAGACTGGCTGGGTTTCTCAAGGTATGAGGACTCAGCAGGCCCCATGGTGCAGGCAGTGAAGGTTCACAACTCTAAAAGGCCACCAAACCACTTTTGGAGCAGTGAATTCACAACTTAAGATTTGAACTCTTAGGAATAGCACCATAATATTCAGATTAAAAACTCATGGGGTTCTTGCACTGAAAGCAAAATTTGATTCTGTTTTGGGTGGGTAGATTCATGAAGACCGGAGTCCACAAAAGAGCAGAACAAATGCTATTACAAAAAAAAAAACAGAAATTTGGATACTTCAACAGTGCAACAAAAGGCAGGGCAAATCAATTGAGCATGTGCAGCAGCAAGCTTCATGTAGAAGCACCTGGTGTAGTTTAAAATAAAAGATTCACAAAACTTGCATCATATTTCATTCTCTTCCTTAAAATAAAAAATATCACAACAGTATTAAGACAAAATATAAACATGTTTTACTTCAAACACTTTTATTTGTATCGGTTGGCAGATTATAAAAACAGAGTGAGGAAAATAAATATCAGTTCCTTTTCATTGAATAATAGTAAAGCCACCTCCAAAAATTCAACAAATATTAGAATTTATTTACAGTTACATTGTACAATAGTAACCTCAAGTACGGAAATAGTTAAAAAATACAAGTATTTTTTGTAGTACCACTGGATAATACATAAAATGTACATAACTTATATACCCACAAGCAAACAAATTAATAAATGTGAACAACGGCAAAGTAAAACAAATGAAACATATGAATGGAGGTGTTAAAACCATTTTTGTGTTTTTCGTTTTTTATTTGAAGATTTTTCCTTGGTTGAACTTTCTACCTTGTTTGTCTGTGCCTGTCCAAGAGAAATACTGTTCTACTAATTTCTTCGTTTCTTCTGATTTTGGATCTAGTTTTTTCCAGTCATATGTTTCGTAGTCAATCTGCCAGTCTGGGCTCAACTATATTAAAAACAACGAATTATTGACAATATAAAATTTCAAGAAAATGTAAAACTCACAGTGAAAGCAAGATCTTGACCTCTCCAAACCCAAATTCCTGAGATTGAACTGTCATTATCAGTACCAAATAAACATACAGACGCAAACGCTTGTTTACGCATTTTGTCCAGTCTCTGGTACATACCTAAATAAATTTTATAACAATGCTTATTATAAGCAGTTTCCACATTTTTAGATTACTGTAATACCCACCGGTTATAAGATTACAACTCATAAAAACTTTTGAAAGTTCTTCATTATATTTGTATTCTCCCATCCAGATAGAATAATTTTCCGGATCAAACTTCTCCCAGAAGTAAGGAATAGACTTTGATTCATCCTCGTTAGAATAGCATCTTTTATAATCATCCATATTAAAGGTGCTGTAAATTAGAAAGATAATTACAAAGAAAGAAACCACAATATTTATTTACTTATACTGACCCTTTAGGGAGAACTTCAAATGGATCCCTAGATTTAGGTTCAGCAGCAAGAGCAGCTTCTGTTGCATCCATTTCTTCTACTGGTTCAGCTTCTTTTTCCTTTTTAGGTGCTTGCTTCTTTTCTTTCTTTTCTTCCTTCTTTTCCTTTTTGTCTTTGCCTCCAGCTTTACCTAAATTTAAATAAATACTGAAACTACGTTATTGAAAAACCCAGAAAGAAAATGGAATTAAGAAAATATTATTTTCATAATAAACAATGTAGAAATATTTTAGTGCCATTTTAAACAAATTATTTAAATGGTGTGGAATACTCCTATATTCTATCTCTCCATATTTTGAAAGTGATAATTATTTTATCATTTTACTAATAATTAGGAGAGAAATCTCTTAATATAACTAAAGAAGTTTATTATTTAAGCTAGAAGCTACCTACTTACTTCTTTTCTTGTTATTTTTATCCGTACCAGCAGCTTGTAAGCAAACAGCACAGCTTTAAGCACAAAAACAAATAGAAATTAAGAAAGGATCATTACCTGCAGCGCCTTGTAATTGTTGGAACTTCTTAGGGTCTACTTCAGCAGCTTTTGTGCATAACTTAACTTCTCCTACAACAGCGCGGAAATTGGGCTGATTAACAACAGTGTTGAACCATCTGTTTACATTTGCAAAGGGTTTGCGGAATTCTGGTTCAAGTACGTGAGTGTACAAAAGTAACAAATTGCACGTTACACTAACATCAGCTAGAGAAATACGTTCTCCAACCAAGTAAGTGCGTGTTAACAAATATGAATTTAAGACTGATAAGGCAGCTCTTACATCTTCTTTTGAACGATCAAACGCCTAAAATAACAAAGATAAAAATTAAAAGTCTGATCTAATTTATATTAAAAGTTATACTAGTTAATTGAACTGTGAAGATTTTATAGTACCAGAATAAATATAAGATTTAAACGGTGTGGAGTATCTTCTAGTATTATATACCTCTCTACGTTACGAAACAAGTCATTTAAGATACTTGCCCGCCTTTGTGAGAGAATTTCATAAACAACATTTTTATTTTTTATAATTTAACAACACACCTTCTTGTCGTACTGTATTATTCCAAGGATCGGGAATACCCAGGCACAAGATGCTGGAAGAATTTCATTATCAGCAAAGCAAATCCACTGGAGTACTTGTGCCTTTTCAAAATCATTTTTTCCACGAAGTTGATCATTGGCTACATAATAAGCAATTGCATTTCCATCTTGCAAATATTTACCATCTGAAGATTCAAAGGCAGGTACCTAAAATATTGATGTTACGTATGAACACTTTCAAACATAACCTAAAACAAGATATATTACAAGAAATCGAGTTTAAGCTGAACAGTATGTAATTTAATTATTCAAATTCACTTGAGCAAAATCTTACAAAAATATTTTTATATTTAAAGTTAAAAGTAACAAGAAACATTAAATTTCTCTAAGCAAAAGGCATGTATAAATCACAAACATGTAGATATGTGTATGATTACTAAATGGATGATGCCAAACAAATTATTTTTATAACTTACCTTACCAGAAGGGAACTTCTTCAAGAATCCGTCGCTCTTATTTGTTTCACCAAAGACGAAATTTGGATCCACTTTAATGTCGGCAGAAGAATACTTAGCCGCAATAAGTGCTTTGTAGGCACGAAAATTTTCTGGATATGTGTAGAGAGTCTACAAAAATAATAACACATCGTCAAAATTCATGATAACTTAGAGCCATTTTTATTGAAAAAAGATATAGATGAGCTTTTGATTACAAAAAATAATTCAGAGTTTTACAATACTCACTCCCGAAACCATTGCTGACAGTTCTTCAAGCACTCAAAAGAAGGAAGGGAAAGAGCAGCATTCCTATTTGACAGTTTTGTGGTACTACTGAGAGACCTCTAGTGGACATTTTTTCGTAAATGTAATTATCGATTGAGAATATTGAGATGATAAAATAAGGAGTAAATATCACAATGTAAAATTTGTTTTGTTTCAATTTAAAAACCCGGATGGTACTCTTTCGATTATTATGTAATCCTATACTACCTGTTTTCTCGATTCAATATGCAACCATGTTGACAACATCGGCTAAAAGCGCTAAACAATCTTCTCAACTTTTTAGCAAAAGAAAATAACCTGCAACACATCATACATGTATTTCTATAAAAATAATTGCAAACGATCATTGATTCAATAACGTCACACCATTTTAAATAAATGAAAAACGTGACTAAACATATGACACCACGCTTATAGGCAACACAAATTACACGAACATGTTTTTCAAGATATAACTCTAGGTTAATTCTTGAGAGAATAACAATTTAATATTCAATATACGATGAAGAAACTACTAAAACAAATGAATAATAATGAAACCTACCTCTGAAGTTCAATTAGCTCCAATGTATATGACGCCTTTTATGCAATGCGATAAAAGAGTACTTTAGCAGACTGTACATAATAATGTCAACACCAAAGAGTCAACATTTATTGTGTACATATATTTACCCTTTATATCTAATTAATGACATCAACACAGACTTTCTTTTAGTTATTATTTCCTACTGAATAAGATGTTACTTCAAATTGTCAATAGTGTCATCTCAATGCATTTGTATCCGACACACATTAAAATACCTACATACAAAAGCAGTCACGTTGCCTCGATTGAACATAAACGTGTGAATCCATAGATTTAATTAAAATGTTCCAAAAAAATGTAAATATGAGCCGTTTGTCGAATTTAGCAAATCATATTTAAATTGCTTTTGTTTCCCATCTTCATCGAAGTTTCTTATTCATGGCCAAGACCGCCAGCCGCCAACTAAATCTAGTTTGGTGCAGACTAGTTTAAGGTTTTCTGTTTTTTCTTATTTAAAAACTATTGCTAAGCTAGAAAGAAATTCTGTAATTGATTTATGTCAAAACTTCTTCAATTACGTGTTTTTTTATTGTTCAACAATATTTCACGTCTCATGTTTTACGTACTTTCAGTATTATTTTCATTACTATACAGCATTCACGATATTGATGGGTCATATACGGCTGTGGCAGAATGACAGTTGGAGTATTGTAAACCAGGCTGTTTATCTATTAACTCGGCTTGTATAATCTTATTGACGCTTAATGTACGTTAAGGTTATGATTTTATGGCAGTTTGACCTCAAGCTGGTGTCTTTTTTCTGCAACTCTGCAAATAAGAAAAATTTGATTTTTTTAACAAAACAAAACTAATCGGTACTAAACGTTTATGCAAAATTTTTGATCATGCAACAGAGCCAAATACAGCCGCAGGTACGGCAATTCCAACATAACAAAATGAAAATATGGTTATTACGACCCATAAACATCGTGAACGGTGTACACATACAATACCAGTTCCGATGCTATCGTGATGTGTAGCTGTGGTGTGTAGTTTATTGACATAGAGCGTGTTTAACCAGGCCAACGTTGACACAGCGCTGGAGCAGCTAAGTTATTGAACGAATCGCTGAGTGTCAGCTACTACAACAGCGGTTGCCATATTTTCCAGCAAAAATAGATTTCACTGTTTTCACCAGCGGTTGGTGGGGTGTCTTGTTGATCATAATAAAATTGAGACCATCTTGTAAACATAACCTAAAAAAGCATCAAGGAAGGGATTTATTTATTGTTGAAATTTATTAGTTTATATAATGTTTTATTCATTTTTTTGAGTGCCTCCATATTACAGCCCGGTTTTATTCAAATTTTACCGATCAGCCAAATACATTCGCTGCGACTCAACACTTAGACGAAGCGTACTGAGCTACACTAAAACATGAAACTGAAACTGCGCAAATTATTTTTGATTGTTTGATTTGAACAACAAACGGCGCACAAATGCTTCAATTATTATGTAAGTTTTGCGCGTTAACAATCGCTATCCGCAGGATGTCGGGTACATCAAAGAAAAATGTACGTTTTTCCACGCTCACTTTAGATGGTTATCTAGATTCATCTTAAAAGTTTACCATTTATCATTGAAAACGGCTGACTAATCGCATAAAAGAATTGAGAAAGAACCTGTTGCAAAAGGATTGGCATACAAATTTTTAGGAGTCATGACCCCCCGTTTTCTTGGGCTCATTCGATACAGCTTCAAAAGCTCTATCTACTGAACAAGTGTCATTACTTTCTGTTTACCTATTCCCGAATGACGAGGATCCAAACTTCTGACATGTAGTCAGGCTTTCGAGCTTTTGCCGTTCTTGGAACATTAATTTATCTGTAACAGCAGAGGTATACCTCACGGAACCGAAAGCCCGAAAGCCTGATTTGGATGTCAAAAGTTTCGGAACGAGTAAACAGAAAGATAACGCTTTTGAAGCTGTATCGAATAAGCCCAAAAAAATAGAGTGTCAATACTTATTGGAATAATTAAAAGATTTTCAAAACATTGCATTTTACAACTGTTTTTTTCAATAGCGTTTTATTTTAATTTAACGTTAGTATCTTTCAGTGACTGCAAACCATATCACACCCTGTATTATAATCATTTTAATGCAATAGCGTACATATATCCTTGTATGTCTCATGCAAAACACGAGTCTGTCGCATAATGTTAAACAAGGAAGCCTTTTTATATACGTTGCAAATTTCTGTATCCGCTAAAATGTGACCCCGGTGTGTATTATTATTATACATAGAACCTGGGACCTATCCAGTACACCCAGATGCACTGCAGTCATGAAGGCTTATTGTCTTTCCCCACGACACAGGTTTTTTTCGAGTATAGACTAAGGTTATTTGGTTCAATTATAACAAACTTGAATAGTTTGAGTCTTTGACGAGACGCGTCTCGCGCTGGCGTACTAAGATATTCTGTTCTATTGTCTCGGTGTCTTTTCCGCATGGTCTGCAATCCAGATGACTATTGAACAATTTCATGTAATAGAGGTGATTTCTCACAGGGAGATGGCCTGTGAATAACCCTACTGTGGCTTATTGCATTGAGCCCATCAGCTCTTTCCGTTGACGGTTCATCTACGAATAGCTTCCCGTGCCTGCTTCTTGGATATAATCAGCCCAGATCCAACTTTGTTGTTTTTTGATACATTTAAGCATTCCAACGATCGGTTTCTTCGTTGCCTTCATGCCCATTATGCCCTGACACTCAAATCAAATTAACTGTATTTCGGTCTGCACACAAGTGAAGGCATTCCACCACAAGCTTTGACGTCACTTTTACCCTTTGAAGAGTGCCGCTTAATGTCTGTGTATATGTAAATTCGTTTGTTTACATAGTTTCTTCTCAGGTTTTCGTCTATGCACCTTAGTATTATTGCGTGTACTTCTACCAGAAAGATGAAAGACTGTGGCATATTTACCTAGGGAGAACCAGAGCTCCAGCTTCGGTTTCATTCCATGCATGCCTTCTCTCGTGCGTTCCAATGTCTTTGATCCATCTGTAAACCAGATCAGTTCATCAGCTAGCATTTGTTCAGTATTATTCCAAATGTGTCTGTCAATGGTTGCTTGAAGATTTTTATCCAAGTGCATTAGAGTAGCACAGTTAGATCTCATGTCGAAGACAGGATCCCCTATCCTTTTGCAAATTGAATAGTTGCTTGTTAGGTTTTTCGCGTTCTGGAGTTATGTTATCCAACAGGATCTTCATTGTACCAACTGGCTACCTGGTGTAAGGCAGTTTCTGTTGAGATATCTGCTCTGTATGCATATTGAGCCTTTGTAATAAATAGCCTATATACCAACACAACACACTTCCTCTAATGTGCATATCAGTGAGTGATATCTAGCAATTTTTCTAGCGTTTTAAGCATGAAGTATATAAGATTTCCCAGTACAAAGGATTTTCCTATCTTAGGTATAAATACCCGCTCTAACGTGCCCCCGTCTCGTTGGTATGTAGCTCGCTCTGAAAATTCTTACGATTCTACCTGATAGAATATGTATTTCCTGATGCAGGATCACAGGAAGAATTCCATCAGAACCTGGAGATTTGTAACATTTAGATGAGTTTATGGCCCATCTGATCTTGCCTTTTTGAAGTTGTGCAATCCATTCTGGCTGCTCTATTTGAAGGTTATGCCAGATTTGTGCTACCCCAGTTTTTATTGGTGTTCTGTTTGATTGTTGCCCCAGGAAAGTCGACCCTCGGCAAATGCTTCACTCCCTGTTTGTGCAGCCATCTGAAACTTCTAGAGTTGTAACAGCTTTGCAATTTTCTCTCGAGAGTATCCATTGGAGTTTGATACACGTCAGTGCCTCCTCCAAGTATATCTTTTCTCCTTCCTGATGATCTTGTTATGCAGTCAGTGCTTCCCTAGACTCGTTTTACATTTCTGTCGTTTTTGTCATATTAGACAGTTTGTGCACTGTCTTCCTTTTTTAAAAAGGTCATAGTTCTACCAAACCGTGTCCTTTATGTTTGAGAACAGTTTTTATTGAAGACTGTCATTACGGCCTCCTCTTCGACAACTTTGAGCCCATATCTGTCCTTAATATTGTCGTTCACCTTCACTCTACGAAGGATTTAATTTAGGTCTGTATTAAAAGACTTCCAATCTACTCTTTTAGGGTTACGATAACTGTCCCTTTCTTGGTAGTTTTACTATATCAAAGTGGATGTCCCATATAGCACACGGACATCCTATGGACGTCCATTGAATATCCAAATTTCGACGTCCAATTTTTGGCTGACAGACGTCCCATGGATGTCCAGTGGACGTACATTTGTCACAACTTTGGATATTCTACGGACGTCCGTTACTGGACGTAATTTGTACATTTTTTGTACGTAATTTGAACATAATTCGGACGATTCTTGGACATGGTTTGGACGATTTTTGGGCATAATTCGGACGATGTTTGGACATAATTTGGACGACCTTTGTGCATAATTTGGACGATTTTTGGATATAACTTGGACATATTTTGTAATACTTTTGGATGCAATTTTTTATGGAATTTGTACATCCTTTGTACATGGAATTTGAACGTTCTTTGTGGATATAATTTGGACATTCTTTTTTTCTAATATTGTTGAATGTAATTTTTAATGTATTTCATTATATGCAATTTGGCGACATTTCATGAATGAGATATATTCATCACAAATAAATAAAACCTGGTATGGATATTATAGTTTATTATTCCATTAAAAATAATGCTCTTGCTCAAACAACTACTACTAAAAGTGATTTAGAGAAACAAATGTGAATAATATTATAGTAACAACTGCTGATACACTTGATTAGAAAGTTGAAACCATTGTCGTATTCTGTATATTGTAATTACATTAAAATCATAATTAAAATTTAAATAAAATATCAAATCTTAACAGGACAAAACTTGTCGCTTTAATAATAATTTACAGAACATTTAAATCTAAACACAAAGAGTACGATTCAATATATATTTAACTAACACAACTTATAATTTCAAACTGAAAATACAATTGTATACATTGCCTTGGCCATTATTTTAGCAATTCATTTCAAAATAACCACTTTTATAATAACTTTCATATCAAACTTGTTTATATTAACCTATTTGCCATACCGTTTGTGGAAATTTCTAAAAGTTAATAATATCCTTTTTTCAATAAGGTACATAAAGGGAAAAAAACTCAATTATTAATTGGTAATTAAAGTTTTATTTTCAATTATTATGATGAGATACTCATTACTAATTGTTTTTATTTGCTAATGCCCTGCTTTTAGAGGCGTGGCACTCTTTGGCCCGCCGCAACCATGTCTTCATACAGTCTTCTGTATTTTTGATGGTACACTCGGCCGAAAATACTCTTGTAGCTGCATCTAAAACTATATAAGTAATGTGAGACATAGTAACAATATATAATAAGTCGTTGTATGTGACTTTACGTATTATAACTTCACAAACGACGAGCCAGGTAAAGAGAAAAACCGTATTCAAATTTTTCAACCCCTCAGGCTATTTAAATAAATTTATTTTCTTTCGTTTGGTATTTGCAACTTTCTGATCAACAATAATTTAAAATATCTATAATTTCGCATTCATATCATTACATATACTATAATTATTATTATAAACAGAGCCCGGACCAGATTGAATGATAAACTTTTTTAAATTTCGAAGGTATTTAAATCGTTGGTGTACAGTTTTTATCATTTTAAAAGATATTTTTCATTAACTGAATCTGTTAGCATCAGGTTTCTGTATAATGCCCAGCTTTTTAATTTTTGGAAGACTAAATAAGTTTTTATTAAATCAGTAAAAATAAACTTATGTTTGAAGATGTTTTCCTAGAAATAATATTTCTTAAAAATACGTGCAAACTTTAGCAATAAAAATTAAATAAATACGGTAACAAAGCACAAGTATAGCACGCTAGAAATAAAGCCAAATCTCGATGCTGCATGCGGCTGCATGAATAGAACAGTTATACTGATGGTATTGATAAGAACCGTTACTGTGACAGACCACTAGGTGATTCATAATTTCAACCAACGAAGAATGGCTCACCATAGAGCAGGGATATTGTTTTATATGACTACGCATGTTAAACTTTTAAAATCATTCGCGTACAATTGTTGACGAAGATGTGAAAAAAAAGTTTAAAAAACAAATTTGTAATATTAGTATGGAAAATCACTTAGAATATCTAATTTTTATATATAATCTAATATTTATATGAATTTATTTGTAATATAACTTATTTTATTATTGATTTCTTATCCATTATTAAGACTTGGGAAAGTTGTATGTAACTCTGTGTTATTTTACTACGCTTTATTATTGAAAACTAAAATTACCATCGTTGACATCTGGAAGTTGGAAATATTTGGACGAATTTTGAACTAAAATTGTACGTCCACTGGACATCCAATTTTAGTCCAGAATTCGTCCATATATTAAAAAAAAGTTAGAAGTTTATATAAATATTGGGAAGATTTTCTGACTGCAATTAACATTCGTTATTTCGTACATCATCCACATTGGAATGCTTATGTGATGTACATTTTTAGTCAACAATTTGTTCAGATACTTAAAAATAATCATTTTTTAAATTAAAATATCAGACGAAACTTGGACTTCCCAACACGGGCGTCTAATATACATTTTACGTCCGATAACTCTTGGACGAAGTATGGACCAAAATTGGATGTCCAATAAATGTTCACTAACGGTCGTCCAATGAACGTCCAAACAAATTAAGTCTATGGATGGCCGGACGACTTTTGGATGACAAATAGATGTTCAGTGGACGTCCACTAACGGTCGTCCAGTGGACGTTCAAACACGGACGTCTTATGGATGTCCAATTTACGCCCATGGACGTCAGGACGAAATTTGGATGACAAATGGACGTCCACTGTGTGATATCCAGGTTTAAATTTTAAATTTCGCGCGTTAGAAAAAAAATAGGTTACCCTCACTCACTGCATGTTTGGAAAGAGTGGGATGGGGTTGGCAATAGGAAGGGATGCTGGGGGTTGGGGAAGAAACACGGGCGCTCTGGAGTTGTGGCTACCAAAGGGGTGAGATGGACCGAGAGGACCTCTTGAGTTGTGGCCACCAAAGGGGTGAGATGGACCGGGAGACTGCAAAATTACTTTACTGTTGATGTAAAATACATTTTTGATTTTTATTGAAAAATAACATGTTAAGGGTGAAGTGAACTCAATTACCTATTTTGATTTTTGTTTTATATTGTTTATATTCTTTGTGTTTATGTAACAATCATGCATCTCATGTAGACTTTTAATGTTTATTCAACTGTTTTATGTGTTATAAATGCAGGCATTTTGGAATGCTTTTAAGATCATCATATTTCACTAAAGATATTTTGCTCTGTTACAAAAATTGTGAAACGAAATTAAGAAAGCTTTTGCATTGTATGCATTTATCTTGTGATCACAGATAAAGTTTAAAGAATAATGGAATTTAATTTGGAATTCAGATGTTTTAAATATTACAAAACAACATACAAGACGATTAGATTTATTTTCATACACTAGCATTTGTTAACATGGATGTTCTGATACTCAACTGTGACATGTTAGCACCAGTAAATATTATAAAACGCACATGAATTTAATGGTCGATGGCTCTCTTTATTAAAGTGTGAACTGCCTTGGTGTAATCTTAACATTTTCATCCGTGGTGGCAGTCTACATTCTGCATTGTTTTTGTGTGTTTATTTGTTATAAATGTTTTCTCTTGCAGCATTTTCCACCCTTGGGCAGCAGTTATTATTATGTACTATTTGTGGCACGAAGCACTATCTTAATAGTTCCGTGCTTTTGTTTATATATTTATTGCGGGGAATGATAGACTGTTCACAATTTTTGGCTACGGCCGGAGGCTAAGGAGCTATTTTAATAGAGTACGGTCTCTTCCCTTTGTCTTTGCTAACATACTCTTCAGTTTTGTTTGATGATGAGTGCTATAAGTACATATCTGAGTAATGGAGAGAGCAGGACTAGTTTAATTTATGTTGCAACCAGTGAATTTGTAATGTGCATTATGTTGTGTGTTCTGAACATTCATTTTATCATTTATTTATCTCCGAATTTCACCAAGTTCTTATGAAATTAATTTGGGCAAACTTATCGCTTATTATGTGTTTTGTCTTATTTATAATAATGTTTTGCTAAGTATTATTGGTTATGTTGGTACCATATTATTGCTTGCCTTTATGTGACATTTAATTATTTTATTGAATATTGCTGTCTTGTTGGTTTCAAGTTGGAACCGTTTATTTATATATTTGTGCATCAAAATTTGTATTGTTTGTTTTAAAAGAATCTTCGGAGGTTTCTTGCTGGTTCTTCCTCCGAACTGATACCTGAACCAGTGTAAAAAGTTTATTCGGCTTTCACAACAGAATTTAGCATTCAATACACAACGTTCTATTTTAACCATAATCTGTGTTTTATTTGATTTCCTGTCTTCCCCACTATCGTTAGTAACCAGTGTATCTAGTTTTAGGGAATTTTAGAAACACAACGTAGGGTAGGTAAATTGGTTTGACGATCACGATTGGCCACATTGATTCTGGGGTTTGCTTTCTGTTAGATTTGGGAGGGAAATTTAAATATTTGTCGGGACCTGGGGTTTGAGATACTACAACTGGATGTCCGGTGCTATATGGGGTGTTTGACATCGGAACAGACTTCCTCATCAAACACTCTTTAGTTTTTAATGAAGCTACTAACATAGGTGATGGCTAATGTAATGTGATATCAATAGCTTCCTATCTATTGTGCGTGACAAAGGTAGGTCTGTTACTGTGACTGATGTGTAAAATAAGTACAAATGCATGTCTTTGATAAATTGATACATCCGTCGGTTTAGGGTAGTATGACACGGTGTTAGATTTGACGTCAAGATTGACTACAATTTTGTCATTGAAATCTGACATCGTTGCATACAGCACATTTAACGTCAAAACTGCATTTAAAAATTTGGCAAGAGAATATTTAGAACATGTTTTAAAAATCGTGTTAATTCTGCGTGTAAAAAACATGTTCTAAATACTTCTTTGTCAAATTTTTAAATGCAGTTTTGACGTTAAATGTGCTGTATGCAACGATGTCAGATTTCAATGACGAAATTGTAGTCAATTTTGACGTCAAATTTAACACCGTGTCAGACGGCCCTAGATTAAAGTTGACTATAGCTAGAGTTCCTAAATTTAGCTGTTGTTATTGAGAGACTCAGCCAGAGTCAGACTGGCCGGGGGATTAGGAGTCTGAAAGACTCTGAGACCAAATCAGGTTGGGAGCCAAAAATCGACACCCCAACCTTTCGCGAGGTCAAAATATAAGTATTTCAATATTATGTCATCATATAGGGGCCAAAGTATCCGCGACTCCGAAACCAAATTGAGACAGCCCAACCTTGCTAAATTATAAAAAAACTTCGCTTCTGTAATTTATTTACGTTAGCATTTCGACAGCAGATAAAAATTTGAAATAATATTGAAGCAGTTAAAAATAAAATGAAGATTTGCTGAAATTACAGTGGCGTATCTTCCTTTCAGTGAGTGTTAAATAGGTACTACGCCACTGTTACATTTAATTTTTAGAACTTACCCGAACTTATCGAACTTACTTAGAACTTCATACGTTTTAAAGATATATCTTGCTTATGTTGGAAAGGAAAGAATCGACAATTTTGCTTTAATAATACTAAATTATTTAAAAAACTTTCTTGAATGATATTAATTCTCTCCAGAATAATATTATTTCTACAGCCCTGTATTGGTTTCCCATGAAAATATTTAATACGTTAGCGCCCTCTGAACCTAAACAGTTTTATTGGTAGAAGTTATAAATTGACATTTGTGGATTGTGTGGTTTAATAATCATCGGATCGCAAAATTCTGGAAGACCATGGTAAGTTAAACGAATAATAATTAATATATGTGATATAGTAACTTCATTCAATTATAATTTTTGCAAAAGACACCCTTTCACTAAATGTACACTTATGTTTGTAGTTTAGCCTACTTTACAGGGGCAAGCCCATTTTTATGTGTAATTATTTCAAAAGTAATGGATATTTTTTATTGATTATTTTTAGGGTAATGAAAGCTCCTTGCCCATGGAGCTCTGCTCAAATTGTAAGTATGAATATACAGTTTAATTTGCATCGGTCTAGTTAACGATTTAATTTGCAGTTGATGCCGATGAGATAAAGCGCCTCGGAAAAAGATTTCGAAAGTTAGATTTGGACAACTCGGGTGCATTAAGCATTGATGAATTTATGTCTCTACCAGAACTTCAACAGAACCCACTTGTTCAACGTGTCATTGATATATTCGATGCCGATGGTAATGGAGAAGTTGACTTTAAGGGTAAATATTTGTTTAGTTCTAATTAGGTCACCTATAGCTCATCATGTACAATTAAAACAGTTAGATTTCTTGCTGAAACACCATTCTAGAAATAGTTTTTGTTGTCAAGTCAAAATTTATTTTTTTATTCTTTGAAATTGCTCTTCATTTATAAACTTTTGGGTTTATAAGATTGTTCTCTCACAAACATAAACAGTCTTAATGTAAATTGTTGATATCTGAGGCAGAACCAATGATTGGTTTAGCATTAATTGGATGATGTGGGTGCTGATGGAATTGACTTCTGTTTAGAATTCATTCAAGGAGTTTCACAGTTCAGCGTAAAAGGGGACAAACTCTCCAAGCTTCGGTTTGCTTTTAGAATTTATGACATGGATAACGATGGTTTTATATCTAATGGAGAATTATTTCAGGTAAAATTGTTTTACTTATTGAAATATTTAAATTTTGTAGTTTATTTTTTGCTAGCATGTTGTATGTAAATCAGTTTCCCAGTTTGATTATTCTTTAGGTGCTACGTTCTATATTCAGAATGTGCTAGATTTGCATAATTTTAAAACAGAATTGCTTTTAATTATCATATCTAATAAGTGTTCTTAATAAAGTTTAAAAGACTAAAAACAAGATTTGGAAATTGCAATAGGCACCTAATTGCATTTAATAAATAAAGTTATCGTGCCATATTACTTTAAATCTTCATTAGAAAAAAAAGAGAAGTCTGGCTTCTTTTAATCAATACATTTCCTTTTAAATTTTCAACAGGGATAATTATTTTTACATTTCAAAATGATTCATAATAGATTTGTTTTTGAAAACTGGGTTTGAATGAATAAATAATCTCTTTATTCCAATAATGAGTAAAACTTTTTTTAAGACAGTCTTGAATATGAACTTTAAGTCTATGAAGAGATTCTTTATAGAAAAGAATTATCTGATACAATAATTTATGTTACAAGTGATTTATCATTAATGCCATAATAACTTCATTGTGAAATTATGTGATTTATATTTTCCTAACGGAAGTGTTTGTAAGTTTTTAAAAAGAGAAAAACTTAGTAGTTAGTGTTGAATAATGTGATTTTTCTCGAAGTTTTGCATTTCTTAAAATTCAGTATTCTATTCATACATTAGAAATTAATTTTCAGATTTTAAATTATAGAAGAATCTAAAATAGAATACCCAGTGTATTGTAAATCGTAAATCTCGTCAGTTTCTCTTTTCTAAATTGATATTATTGAGAGCATTGTCACCATAGCTGATCATCTGTACTTACTGAAAGCTGGTATAGGATATAACTATTGCACCTGTTGAATATAAAGGTATGTCCAGCTTAAGTCGAACCACACAGAATCAGGAATTTGCGCATGCATGAGCATTCAATTTTCTTTAATGTACTGACACGTCATGAATAATGATCCTTCGTTTAAGTTAAACAAACTGGTGCATTTGTACCCAATTTGCTATCAAAATCAACTATTGTAAATATTCTGCGTGCTTGGCGTGCTATCTGGACATTCCTTAAAATGAATCGAGCATGTAAACAGGTTTGAAAATGCTTCAATAAGAATTCAATTTTGTATAAATAAAATGAGCTAGAATTAGTTCATGAAGCTACACTCAGGAGATTTAAAATCATTTAATTCATAAAAAAGTTACTCTTTTGGGAATCAATTTACTGATATCTTCTTTAAAATCAATCACTAGGCACATAAGGAGCATTGGAGTCACCTGTAGTAGAAGTGAGATAGAAATGAAAAATACCCCTACTTCTTTCAACATAAACAAACGCTTGCTGTTTCTAACATTCTATCTAGTTTCCACTACAGGTATCTCCAGTGTACTCTCTCCAACCAATGCAATTCCTTATGTGCCTAGTGGGCTTGGATTCCTCTGTATAAGAAGAAAAACAATGGGTGCATTTAGGAATGCTCAGCAGCTGAGGTTCTAACTCAGCAAGTTCCCTGAATAGACAAGCTGACATACCACTGAAAAAAAGCTACTCAAAGGTAGTGATGAGGGCAGTTTTCTAACCTCAAATTTATTTCAACTTCCAATCAGAACTCCCTGCATGGCTATATTGATATAGCTGTCATAATATTTGAACTTCCAATCCAATTGGTCCCCATGAATGAACTATGAATGCATAGTTAAAATTTTATTTTTATTTGCTACCATCTAAAAGTATTCGAGCCCTGATAACGATACTAAGGACATTTAATTGGGAGGATAGCTCAATAACAAATATTTGTGAACTGGATATGTGACAAAGACAACAAACCAGAAGCAATATGGAAACATAATAAGAGCTGATCGTGTTATCTTATTTAAAACTACTTTAGTACTGAGATTTAAGTACATATTTCTGAGAAATTATTTATTAACCTAAGATTTACATACCAGAATTCCACGTATTTAACTGATAAAATAAAACTTTAATAAAACTAATAAACATCAGCAATTAACAAAAGCAGCAATGTCTAACAATTGTCAAAATGCAGAATTCTAAATCAAGAATTTATGTTTTGAGAAATTCTTTTGTTATATACAGTGTGTCCACATTTCGATGTTCACTATTGGGATCTAGGAAACTGTAAGAGATACGAAGTCGGTTAAATTAGATAAGATCCGGTTATTTTGAAGATCAGTTTACTTATGCTTTTGTTTCTTCAAAAAAGTCCACGGCTTACTAGATATTTGCTAAAAATGCAATTATCTTATTTTTTTAAAAGTGAAATATCTCAGGAACGAGCAAAGATAGAAAAGAACAGCAAAGAGAATGTTTTAGAGAATTTGCTCCGAAACACAAAAAAATTATTTTCGCAATTGTCTTTTGTTTTACTTCGGCGGTGAAACGTAAACCCAAATTTTTTCTAATGGAACGCCTACTTGATTTCCATATTACTGAACTGCACGCCTTAAATGCTTTTCAGTGGTACATAGCTATTCTTTTGTTTTACCGAGTTATGAAGTGAAAATCATTTTTCATCATAGTGTGCCATGACATCTAACACACAAAGTCATGGAATTTTATCAGAGATTCATTTGTTATGCAAAAATTGCTAAAACAAAATGAATACGCTTTTATGATGGGGCATTAGCTGCTTGTTTGATGCTATCTGTGAATGCTCAGTAAAGTATCTTAAAAGCACCTTTTGTTTTGTTTTAGCAATTGTTACATAACAAATGTAATTTATCTGACAAAAATCAATGATTTTCATATGTTTAAAGCCATGGCACACTAAGTGGGAAATGCTTTTTATTTAAAAAAAAAA
>VTPC01090239.1:12230-63147 GCA_011009095.1 Ignelater luminosus | reverse complement strand
AAAAAAAAAATAAGATTTTTCGTTTTTAGCAAATATAAGCCGTGAACTTTTTTGAAAAAACAAAAGCATAAGTAAACTGATCTCCAAAATAGCCAAATCTTTTCTAATTTAACCGACTTCGTATCTCTTACAATTTCCAAGATTCCAATAGTGAGCATCGAAATGTGTACATACTGTATACATATCTCAATTTTTTTCTAGATATTTGTCATTTAAAATAAAATAGGTTAAGGTATATTCATAATTTACTTTAACTCAAATAAAATGAAGCAAGAAGAAATCTTATAATGTCAAAAAAACAACATTGAGGAACTCTATTATTCTTGGATTCCAATATCCTTGGGTAATGAGTGATACTACAGTTTGGAAACACTTTCATGTACTTTATAGTTCAAATAATAGTGTATGTTTGCAATGTGTGTGGAATTAATAAGAATCTTAATAAATTATCTTGATCATGAGCCTCCATACATTTTCAAAGAGGCTTAGGTCAGGAGAAGCGACTGACCATTGAATGGTAATGATCCTATTCTCTTCTAATTGAGTTTTTGTACATCTGAAGGTATAGCATTGGGCATTGTCTTGTTGTAATCATCAACCTTCAGGTTGTTTGAATGAGGCATCCATTTGGTAAGTATCTACTGTACTGTCCATAATACACTGCTCAGTGGTATTATGATAAGAGATTCCTCCTCAAACTAAAATTTTTGTAGGGAGTTTTGAATTTTGTACTGCAGGTTTTTCTCTGCTGGTGTAATAGCTTGCATCTTCTGAGGTGTTGTCTAATGCATTATTTTGCTAATCTTCGGAAGCCTAGATGCAGATTTCTCTGTCCCAGCTGCAACAAAACAGTCATATCCCATCCCCTTATCTTGTGTGGTCTTTCAGAAACTCGCCCATGCTTGATTCCATTGAACCACTTCTTATCTACTGACTTACATAATCCGCACTGAATCTGTTTATTTGAATCATCAGGTGACTATCAGTTAAAGCAATCTATGATGATATTTGGTTTTAAAAAACCATAAAGCAAACGATGCACTCTCTAAATAAAACTTGAGGGAAACTCCAAATACAGTGGAACCCCCATAAGTCAAACTTCTGTAACTCGAGATTTATTGCGTCCCCTTGCACTTTGTATACTAATTGCACGAAACTTTCCTTAACTCATATTTTCTATAACTCAAACTAATAATTGCACCCCTTGGATTTCGAGTTATGGAGGTTCCACTGTACTTTCAGACAAGATTATAAAGATGCATTATCAACATGTGATTTAGAAAGTAGTGTTTCTATTGGTCAGGCAAGAAAACCACAGTTACCTGTTTACTTGTTCACTTGTCTCGTTGACAACTGGCCATCTTGAGGAAATTTTTTTTTATACTACACAGGATGTTTTTAAATTTGTGTCTATGCATAAAAGATACAAAATCAATTAAATTAGAGCAAATAATCTGAGCTACCTTCATTACGGTGCATTCTATAATCAAACAACCATATGTATGCATATGTTAAACATGCATTTTTCTTTGCGCCCTGTATAGTAAATGACTCTTTCGGTCTAGAAATGTCCTAAGCATTCTTATCAGGCTTCCCATCACATGAAATTCAACAAGTCTGATTTGACTTGTTGGTTTGTTTCCACAGTTTGCCGAGTCTTGAGTCCCTTATCATTTAACTACTTGAACTGATTGCATAACCAGCTTTTGGCTTTCATTTAAAAGGTACACTCAGTTTCCCTCACACTGCACTTATGTTTAAATGAAAGGAAAAAGAATTATCTATCTATATCTTGTACAAATTTTTTTTTTTAGAAAAAATATAGACAGTTGCTATTGCTATCTGAAGAATTCCACACTTTTCCCTAACGATTACAGCACGACCATCTTTAGTGTTCTTTAATTGACATCACTATTAGTTTCACTTGTTTTGACTCAATCCATTTAGAGCTCATCTCAGGTTTTTTGACAAAATCAACCCAATGCACACATTGTCAAATTTAAACTTTCTGGCTAAAGAAGGTTGTAGTTACAGTCAAATACAATTTTTCTTTTTATGTAAATGAATGAGAATTCAAAATTTCTATTGAAATACAGAATAACAGTTGAACATTATTGTTCTTACAGAATGATTTTAAAAGAATTCCTGACTGTGATTTTATAAAGATAATTTGCTATTATTGGTTAAGAAATGTTGCTTTATACAGGATATCATCTCAATTAAAAAGTAATATACAGGATGTTTCAAAACAACAATGGCAGATTTACAACAAAGGGTAACACTGAAGAAATCAAATCATATCTTACTTGTCTTGATTCTCTTTAAAGCTTTTAACATCCTGTGTTTAAAAAATACAGTATGTGTCTTATCTATATTTTTACTATTTCAAATTTATTGGTAAATTTTTGGAAACACCCTGTAGAGCTTTTTATACAAGAGGCCTAATTTTTTACAATATAAGATTGTAAACCCAGCTTTCAATAAATGAACAGACATCTGAAGTCTGAACAAACTCTTGAATCAAATTGAGTTTCTATTATCCACTAGTGCCTTCTAAATGCAAAAAAAGACTTTTTGTATTAATACTTACCTAATAGATATTGATGTTTAAAATACTGTACTAATACACTTTTAATCATAGGTTTTAAAAATGATGGTGGGGAACAATTTAAAAGATACGCAGTTACAACAGATAGTAGATAAAACAATACTATTTGCGGATAAGGATGAGGATGGAAAGATCTCATTTGAAGAATTCTGCAATGTTGTTGGCAACACAGACATCCACAAAAAGATGGTTGTTGATGTGTAGACAATGATGAGTATTGGTTTTGCTAGTTGTCCAACTTGAGACCTGAACAGTTTACGTTTTGTAGTTTGGAGGTGGATTTAAGTCTAATAAGAATTTTAGATGTAAGATACACTTGAATTTGAGATTTATTGTATAAACTAAAATAAAAAAAAGATATTATGCTTACATGTAGAAGAACATGTGACTATCAAGTATTTATAGCTTTCTAATACATTTCGTCCTCACGTTCCCAAGGTTATTAATTCTGAGAAACATTAAGTTCTAAGTCAATTGAATACCATTGTATAATTGATAACATATAAGACATTAATTATTTCTGCAATTTTATACAAATAAAGTATGAATATTTTGGAATTAATAACCAAGTGAACGTGGAGCACTGTCAGGTTTTTAGTTGGGTTTGTTGCAGTCATCCTAAATTTGTACGTACTCTTAAATTATTATTTGTTTACCATTATTACCTTATACATATTAATATATAAATGTTTTCTAACACTGTATAAATATAAGTCTTAAGGCACTGTTAAAAATCTAATGCATGTGTCCTTTGCTTGTTGTTCCCATTAACATATTTTATAATCAAAAACGTATGTGTATATTAATAATATGGTTGTTCTTTATACTTTATCTAGGTGTTGTGTGTATAGTTTTAATATTAACTTAAATGGGGTTAAACCTCGCAGTTTAAAATCTAACATATTCTAATATCTATAAACACTTGTCATGCTTAAATAAATTGTACTTATAACTTAAAAACAAAAACAAATTTTGCACATATAGAATGAACCAATGCCGCACGCTTATTTACATCACGTTCAAACGTTCTCCAGTTATGAGAGTTAAAGTGCACAACTCGTGTAACTACTGACCGTTTAACAGCTCATTTGAATAGAGTTTCATAATTTAATCAGAAGATTTCTAACTGCTTTTGAAATCTAAATTGCTTTGACTAGGGACTGTTAATATAATTAAGGAAAACTGTATTACCTGTCTCTTCCCTGAAACAATTTTACATTTCCAAAGAAAGCAGTTAGAAATTTCATAATCACTTCATTCGCTTCTGCATTTCCTGGTGTGCGCCGGAAATACAGTACCGATATTTGACTTATTCGTACTTTTATAATATGTAGCTCTATTCAAGCTTCACCATTATAATATAATTACTAAATTTATTGTAGATACTTAGAGCTAGTTGGACAGTTATTTATTCCACTTGCCTCTTGTATAATATGTTATGGTTGTGTTGTGCTAAAATTAGAGTATAGTTGTTCTGTTTAAGAATTTATGTTGTTCAATAAAAATTATTTCACCTCTCGAATTGTTATGTTTTAAACATAGCTTCGAGGCTATCTTTTAATTAGATTGGTACCAAATACCTTGAAAACTTTTTTTGAATACTACCGAGATATTTTAAGCTCTCAGCTGCTTGGCTTTTGTTTTCAACTTTATTGTCATATAGTTGTATCGTTTTATTTTTAAATTTACACGTTTAGTGCCATGAAATCTAAGTTAATTGTTTTTTGTTTTTCATAATAAAATTAATTCTTTATTTTTATTTATTTTTTAATTTATAGATACAGTTTGGTTTATGTTTATTTCAAAAAGTAGGTTTACAATAGCCACTTAATATAGGAATATATTCTCATTTGTAAATACATCATTTTCTTCTTTAGAAAAGTCATAATGGAATGTGATTTAAATCAATTTTATTAAAAGCTAAAATAAATTGTACCATAAAACAATTACAACATGAAAATATAGTTTTGTGTTGTATGCAGGTGTAATTGCAGTAAGTATGATGATAATTTTTTATTACAATTCCTTAATGAACAACTGACTAACTACAAACTAGTTTGTTGTAAATGAGATAGTAAAACAGAAATCTACAAACTAGTGCACAGTGCACTAATGCACAGTAGACTCTTGAATTGCTGAACAGTTTGTAGGTGCTACCATTTTATAAAGTGTGGTAACGTTACATTAAGTTACTTCATAATGTGTATTATTAAAACACATAAACCTAGTTATTTATTAGAATTAAAAGAAAATATTTAAAAGATATTGATTTAGGAACTGATATTAAGTGTAGTTGTATTTTCTGTTTCCTAAGGTCAAGAAATTGAGGTTTAATGTGTTGACTGCACTAGTATTGTACTGCATTCTAATCTTAGAAATTGATCTTTTCAACTGTAAGTTGTGTTGCTATTGTAAAATAAATAGTCACTATAAAATTCAACTTTTCTTAGAAAAAGTGAGTCTGGAAAGTATTAAATTAAAAAGAAAAATAAACATAAGAAGGTCTTGTTGCACAAGAAGTACAGTGCATTATTGACAACAGAGCTTGGACACAAACCTAATTATTCTCTAAATATGTTTTCAATTTTAATAACTGACGCATTCCAAATTATACAAAAACAACTTAACATTCATTAAATTGAAAATTTCACATATTATCATTTTGAATTTTTGAGTGCAGTAAACTATTAAATGATCGCTTTTAATTTCTTAAATAACAATAATAATAAATAATAAAAAGTGTGACTGATAATTATAAAATATTATGTTACTAAAAATATGAATTTCAATTTGTGACTCTTAATTAAGAAAATTCAGCATAGCCTTATTAGCTCTATCAGTGACATTGGCCTCATTCTGAGCTAAAAAGTGGTTACCAGAAAGAAAAAACCTGACTTTAGAAATGTCACGAGGGAATTATTACAACTAGTTGACATTGGATATTTTTTTACGAACAGGTACTGACTTTTTCAGAGGGCTACTCGATATGGTAGCACCTTTAATAGCAAAACAAGATACTTTAATGAGAGAGAGAGAGGAGGTAAGTACTGAAGAACAATTAATTGTAACTTTTAAGATATCTATAAACTGGAAGAAATTATAAAAATTTACACCATATAATTTACTTCCCAATATCAAATAATCTTTAAAAAATCGTGATGGTTAGCTTGTAGATGAGGCAATCTGCAGGGTCCCTACAAATTGATCCTTGCAGATTGCCATGTATACAGAAGCTTTTAAGATTTAAATTAGTAAAACTAAATAAATCAAACTGATTTGAAAGTACATATAAGTTAACCTTGAATTTGAACTATGCATATGTCTACATTTTATGCTGCTCCGTGATAAAACTACTTTTAAGTATTTCTGCAGCATCAACATTCTACATACAAGCAGGAATCTGTCTTAATAAGTAAACTATCAGCATTGAAAGTACAAATATAGTTTTATTGCTTCTGTCTTATCATGCATACCCTCCAGTTTGCACCCGACTATGTCTGCATTTATCATGGTTAAGTATTTCACAAAGAACTGGTTTCTTAAATACTCTGGAAATTAAGGAAAAATTAAATCTAACATACTGTAAGAATCGCTCTGATTTTCAATGAAATATTTAGATACTCTAAATGTATAAGTCAAAACAGAAGATGGGCATTTTTAGGTAACTAGTTCTCACAGTCGGCAGAAAGCAGTTTGCGTTAACATGGATTTGTACATCTTGTATCATGTAAAACTATGTTAATTGTAAGTAATATCTTCATTCTCTAAACTCAATGTTTTTCATTCTATAAATACTTCATTGAGATCAATACTCATCACAATAGATTTATTTGTCACCATCATGGTATGTTCAAGTGCTGTCACTATCATTTCTATTTTGATCTTTGCACATTCTTCAACTTTGGATGCTACAAAAAGTCTGGACTAAGGTGACCATCCATACTAGTTTTTGAGTAAGTAGTATGCAGTACCAGTTTTTCCTTTTGGAAGCCGAGGAGGATCCTCCATGTCTATTCCAAGAATCTGAAAGGAAACCCCCACTCCCCAAATTGGTATGGGACTCCAAGATCCCTCCTGCATTTGTCTGCCTAGGGTTCCTACCTCTTAATATATCCTGGTTTTGAGCCAAGATAATATATGGTCATCTTAAACTAGAAAGTTTGGCTTTTTGAAATCATAGCTAGTTATTTAGCTCTTGCTCTTTGTTTCTAAAGGAATAGTATCTATTTTTTACCAAAGGGATTCTACTTCTGCTTTCTCAATCTTTATTTATGCAATACCTTAATGCATATTTACACTTAAATAGTTTGCTTGTTTGTGTCCTTTAAAATTATATGTTGGAAAATGTTGATACTATTTTAGATTCTAAGGTTATGTGCACACAAATTTTGCAAATACACCAGAAGTATCAAAATATGTATTTCAAAGTTGATGTTTATTGCAATCTACAGTATACAATTTGTTTATAAACAGTAGCAATTGCTTGTCATTATTTTTTTAAGACATGCTGTAAGATTTACATGTCAAAATTCTACACCCCTATTAACTTTTATCTCCAGAGCTGGGTAAATTACTTTTTAAATGTATTTGATTACTATTACAATTACTTTTTGTAAAAATAATTAAATTACAATGTAGTAAAACGTATTAATTTACCTTGTACTTGCACAGATATTTAAACCATAGATTTAAACTTTTTTGAATGAATTTTGGATACAGAAAAGACAACACAGGCAGAGTGATATACTAATAATATACAAAACAACTCACGCTTTTCCAAAATTAAAAACGAATGACGCGCATGTGTTAATACCTGTTAGAACTAGTTATTTTGTATTTTTCTAAAAATCTTGGCTGTTTCAGATTTTCAATTAATTTATTTAGTTTTTAAGTAATTTCATTATTTTTAGGTAATAATTACAATTATTTTTTGTGGAATAGTAATTTTAAAAGGAAGAAAGCATTATCATTATCATGAACTGTTGTGGATTTGAATATCAATCATCTGTTACAGCATCTCCATTGGAAATTTAAATTGCCAATTAACTCCTGCTCTACAAGACTCAGCTTGAATAATTTCCATTTTTCTTCTTGCCTATGGGAACTCTATTTGACTGAAAAGTTTCATTGAAATCAATGTTAATGGCTAAAAACCTTCCCTTGTAAGATGTGACTGGTTAATGTTTCTCAATAGATTCCTCTTTGTAACTAACCATTATAAATCACATAGGTTCAATGATAACTTCACTCTAGACTAGTTATGACGGATTATACCTTATCAATCATCCTAATATAATTCCCTTTCTAACATAGGATGGGTACAATTTAAATCATTGTTTTATTTGTAAAAAAAGAAAATTCATGATTTAAATCAGAGATTGAGCAATATATATTTCTATTTCCCTACAACAAAGAACTATCACTCTGTGGTCTCTTTCTATATTATAACATTATTACAGGATTTTATGCCACATAAAACTGAAATCAAAAAGCAAGATTTTGCAAAATGATACTTTGAAGAAATTAAACTTCAGGTTAAATATTGAGATTTATTACATGATAAACATTTTATTTATAGTTCAAGATTTCTTTTGATTACAACATTAAGAAACTTTTGAAACACTCGTTACCCTTATATTATATGTATGTGTTTCTTTTGGTATTTTTTTGCATTACTGTTGTTTAATTTTTATTTCCATCTTATTTAAGTAATTTGTTTATCGTAAGCATTTGTCAATTATAGGTAACTAAAACATAAATAATGACAAGCGTATAAGGATTTACGTTGAATGTAAATTGCATTACTGTATTAATCTATCCTACCTAACCCTTCTGTTATATGTACGAGAGGAGTTTTTTATGTTATCTACCTAGTTATGAAAACAACAAATTGGAGAACAAACAAAATTTTATTTTTCAACATAAGAACCATTAACACTAACACTTATTCCAACGTTTTTCTAATAATGCTATGCCTTGGAAAAAAAACTCTTTTGGTAATTGTTCAAAATATGACTCCTCAGCATTTTCTAAGTTGTCATTCGATAAAAAGCAACGTCCTCTCAAGTGTTTTTTTGAGTTTTGGAAAGAGATAATAGTCACATGGGGTGAGGTCAGGACTGTAAGGTGGATATTGTAATTCCTCAAAGCCAGATTCATTGACTACTGTTTGAACAATTCGTGCTTTATGCACTCTGCAGTTGTCGTGTAGATGCAGTTTTCTGAGCATAATAGTGGGATCGTTTTTCGCGTATAGCCGCCTTCAAGTTCTTAATTGTGTCTTTGTACACATTTTCTATTATTGTACACCCTTTTGGCATATACTCAATTAAGAAAATCCCCTCCGCATCCCAGAAAACTGTGGCCATCACTTTTCCCGCAAAAAATTGCGTCTTCACCTTCTTCGGAGGTGGAGAGCCCTTGTGCATCCATTGCATGGACTCTTGTTTCATGGGAGGGTCCCAGTGGTGTACTCAGGTTTCATCCCCAGTTACAATTCCATAGAAGTCTTCATCTTGGGATAAAGCAGTCAAATTCTCTTTGGAAATTTGTCATCTACATAGTTTCTGTTCGGGACTGAGTAGCTTGGGAATCCATCATGCCGACACTTTGCTCATTCCTAAATCTTCGTGTACAATTTTAAAAGCACTGATTTGATATTCCTATTTCTCTAGCAATAACTGAAACTTTTACTTGGTGATCAGTCAATACCAAATCTTCAGCCTTGACGATTTCTTCAGTTCGTGCTTCCAGAGGTCTTCCACACTTTGAGTCATCAATAATGGATTCCCTGACCTATCTGAACTGCTTGCATGAATATTTCACTCCATACACTGCCACCATTCTCTCATGGATATTCTTTGTGCCACTGCCTTTTTTCGATAGAAATTTTATGACGCTTCTGTGTTCAAGTTTCAAATCACTCATTTTCGCTTTTTAAAACTGATATAAAAATGCCAAATATTAAGTGATTGGAACCAAACTTGGAGATGACACTATAAAATGTCACAGAAACTTGACATAAGAAAATTATCGCAATAGTGTATTGTTTTCATGGCTAGGTAGATAACATGAAAAACTCCCCTTGTATATCAAATTTCTTACTAGGTCTGATTTAAATAAAAAAGAATTGACTTGATTTTTTAAAGTCATGATTCTTACTCACCCTGCTCACAATCAAAATTGCTTACATATCAAATTCAACTGCATAGTCTGTTAATAAATCGACGTCTTTCAGGATTAGACTGTGTCATTATTGAAGTATAATATAATATACTATACTATACTCAATGCTTCACTCACTTTCACAAGGAGCTTCTTCAGGACAATAAAAACGAGACAGTAGCTTGTGCGTCAACCATACTAGAGGCAAAACTCTTTGAAGAGTTTAACCTCTAGCAAAAATCTGGAAAGATGTCAATTTATTAATGATTCGGGCTGTGAAAGTCTTCAGTTTCATGTGTAGTTTGTATTCCTAATACTTAACGTAATATTCATATCAACAATGTAAGAAGTAAACTGAGGTAATATAAAGTGTAATAGTGTGTTTTATTGTAATTTATTCAATTAATTAAAAACACATTTAGGAATTAAGAACCTACCTTTTAGACAAATCGTAGAATTAGTTTCCACAAAAAATCCAATGTTTCACATCTAAAAGCTATTTGAGGAGCTGATTTGCAAAATGCAGTTTTTGTTGTTTTTGATAATCAAGTAATTGTAAATTAACTAAGTAATTAATTTAAAAACTAATTTGAACTATATTATGAGATAGGAATCAAAGAATATAATGCAACATGAACATGTTGTACAGACAAACTATGAAAAAAGTTTTGATAAACATTGCAAAACACCTGGAATTCAAGAGCATATTCATCAGTCAATGATACAATATTGGGAGACTTTATGTCACTGCTCGAGGAAACTGTTTTGAGCATCTACTGTAAGTATAGAATTTTGGATAACTTGCTACAATAACCTTTGTATCAATAGAAGTCTTTCCACCTTTAAGTTTTCTATTTTTATGTTAAAATAGCTGTAACTTTCCAAGGGAACATTTTTAGGCACATTGTCTAGGTCAGTGCAATATGTTTCTAGAGTTTAGTCTGGTAATTCAGGTATACCCTGTATAATAGTACTACTGCAAAAATTGTACTGTATTTTAACTAGTCATTATCTATAGTTTCTTTTTCTTAATATAAATGTAAGGAAATTCTGATGTAAAAGGAAAATCAAACTTTATTGTATTCAAGAGAAAACAAAAATGCTTTCTCGAAATTAAATTACAATTATAAACATATGTACATATTTTCAACAAACAAAAAAAATATTGGTAACTTAATTAATATATTTAAAAGTCTTTGCTAATCTATAAATGAAGGGTGAAATTAGACAAAAACATCTGGGAATGCAAAGCATAACCACAACGAACTCCGTTTTGTTACTGAATTTTAGCAACAGTTTTAAAAACTTTTCAAATTTCGGCGGCCATTTTAACGATGTTCCCGAGATGATAACAAAAAAATTAAAGTTATATGTATCTCTTATTTTTTGATGTAGAATACGAATCTAAAGTAAAAAAAATTTTTGAAAATCTTTCAAATTTCGGTGGCCATTTTGGCCATGTTCCCCTGAAGCGATATCAAAGAATAATGACACATTGTGGTCTTTAGTTTTTAATGTAGAATCCAAATTTGAAGTCAAAATTGCAAAGTTTTAAAAAAGTGCGGACAGACAGACTGCAAATTCAGTAACGACTCCAATTGGAGTTCGTTGATCATAAAAAGTAATGATAATACATAAAACATTCATAAATGTAACTGAGCTATATTTACAATCCATTATAGACAAACTATTTCAATAACAAAGTTATGTTAAAATGTAATCTAGTACAGGTGTTTTGTCTATTATCATCATGAATTCATCTGTGCAATTCCACCCCCTTATTTTAAGTTTTCATGTCTTCATTAAAGATAACAAAACAACAAACATCACATCATCTAGTATTATGCAGCATGTGAAGATGAAAAAAGAAAATTCAAAAGCTTCAATAACTTTCAATTTTCAGTCATAAAAATATTTGTATATATAGTCTATGTAAAAAACAACAGTACAAAAATACCAATTTGGATAATTAACCAATTTCTTTTGTACTTTAATAATACAATATGATTTCTTCTTTAAATAAAATATTTTTGATTAAAAATAAAATATTTTTGATTAAAAATAAAATAAAGAAAATAATAGTAAAACAATATAAAAGGCTAATCACGGATCTAACTGAAACTTAACTACCAAAGAGAAATGATCTGAACCAAATGCAAAATTAGGAATTCTTATACCTTCCAACTGGTGTCTTGTCGGTATCGTATAACGCGAAATTAGTTTTAATTTACCTTCTCTTATCAAATCATGTTTATCTCGCACGCCACTAAAAAAATAATAAAAATTTATATGAATCTTTTTAATGATGAAGATTAAAATTGAGTACCTATAAAATATATAATCAACTGTTATCCACTGATCCTGAAAAGTTGTTGCTTCAACAGCATCACCATGTCTATGTTCATATGCAGATTTAAGAGCCAAGTGATGAGACAGAGTGCCAGTTGAAAAATGTGATCTACTTGCTTTCTTCGTACACTTGCCATTTAAAATTCTTTCACTATGTTGTAATTGAATAACTTTTAATTCGTCTTCTCGACTGAGATTTTCATTTTCTTTACGTTTTTCTACTAAATCAGCATGCTGGCACTGATCTAAATAAATATAAAAATTAATTTCCGTCTTCTCACAAGCCTTAGAATATTAACCTGTAATCCTTAAAGAAGATGGTATAAGCAATTTTCCTGTTGCATTAACAAATGTATCATTAGCCAAGATTTTCGATAACGACCTGTTTGTTAAGTGCTCATATTCTAAAACTCCGCGTGTTATTAATTCATAAACAGCTGAATTTGGAGTTAAATTGAAATCTCCAGTTATAATTATTGGAAGATGAGAATGATTTCTAGAAAAATAAAATAATTTAGCTCTGTGCATCAGAAAACTTAAAATGAGATGCTTCCGTTACTTACAAACCATCTTTCTTGAAAGAAATTCTATCGACTTCGCTTAATAATACTTGAGTCTGTGCTAATCTAACATCTTCTCTTCTTGGGTTATATAATAAATGTGTAGTAGCAACGACAAATTCGTTCTGTGGATTTTGCTTAGGTGAGAACTTGACTATAATACCAACATTATCACGATTAAGAACAGGAATATTGGATTGATTAAATTCTACTGTAGTATATTCAACTAGATTCAATAAAGAGCTCTTATAGTAGATTGCACAACCATCAGTTCTTATACCAGTACGCTGTTTAAATAAACCATCATACCCTGCAAAACAAATTCAAGAAGGTCCATCGTGTTATCATACCTCCCTCAAGCTTTACCTAGTTTTCTAAGTTCATTATAGTAGTTCTCCAAATGTGATGCTTGTACTTCTTGGAGACATAGAATCTACAAATTAATAATATTATAAAAATATCTAGTTATGAACAAGGAGATATTACATCAGCATTGTGCTGTTTTATTTCTGCTAATAAATTAGTCCAACGTTGTTCCCATAACAATGCTTTGGGATGATGACCACGGTACAGATATGAATGTTCAGTTAATAACTCTTGAGCAAGGACATTATACGACATTAGTGTAAAATTGCAACTCATTTTGTTAGAAGTTTTTGTTGCAAATTTCTTTCCGTACGTAATGTGCTGCCATGTTCTCCATGTCCAAGCTTGTTGCCTATCTCTTTCAGCAACTATGAAAATTTATAATTACATCATAATACAAATGATAATTTAATACTTTTATTAGAAAAACACCAAAAACAATATATTTCATATTTGAAAGCAATATTTGATTTTAAAAGAAAGTCTAGTCCTTTAAAGAAAAATAACAATAAATATACTTTTAATATACACTCACCAGCTGTTATATTTGTAGAATCTGGTGTATTGGACCTGCGCATATGATATCTATTATAATGATTGGTTGTAGTACCAGCATTATTTAAATAAACCAAATTTAAATGTTGTTGTTGTAAACGAGAATCAGAAAAAGATCTATAAACTATAGGATGTCTAACCGATACATTTTGCATGATGCGAGATTCATTTACAGCAGAAGACCACATGGAGTTATACCTCCAATTTACATTACCATTTAATGAAGGCATAAAAATATTGGAAAAAATATTTTCTCGACTTTCAGGAATTTTATTTATATTGGAAGAAAGAGTTTTAGATCTATTTTGACTTGAATCACTAAAGGATCTAATACTTTCCTTATGTCTGGTTTTGATGTCTTCTTCTTTGCTGCGCAAACCTGACACACAATTAGCAGGAGAATTGCTAGAGCACTGCTTAGTTTGAACCTTCTTCGACGATTCTGCTTTTAAAATCGTTTTATTATTTTTACTGTTAGTTAATGCGGCCATTATATGCAATTTTATTTTATGTAATGATCGTTTTTTGAGTTTTGAGGATTTTATACGCATAACAGATATAAAGCAATTATCAAGTGATAACTTTCCATTTGAAAAAACTTTTTCTAGGTTATATAATTGACTTTTCAACAGACAAACGTTTACATTACAAATTCTAAACGAAAACCATTGTGTCTGTTTCAGTGAGAACATTACAGCACGAACAATTATATGAACTTACTGAGAACATCTCTTAAATAGGTAGTTTTTCACTAAAATTACAGTTTTATATTATGTTTTTAACGGCCTTGTTGTGCAATCATTTTTGACAGTCGTTGACAAGTGGCAGTTCACAGAGGATTTACCAGGATTCACCGGATTCTCTACAAAAACACAGCTGTTGCGCTTATACCACTGTTGCCACATTATGCGAGATACAGGGTGTATTAAAAATGTCACATATTATTACACATTCTACACCACAAACTGAAAAAAAAGTTCTAAAACCATTTTGGCTAAAGCTTTCTCATTACAAAGCTATTAATGTTCCCGATTCTTTATCTACAGTTATTTGTATTTTAAGTCGTAAAAAGAAACATTCAGGCATGTTTTTGTATTGTTTCTTAATATTCTTCACATCGGTCTGACAGTGTGAAGAATTTATCAGCAATAGAAGTGCTTGCTTTTTTCAATTCTTTAGTTTTTATTGTCCTGTTGATACATCCAAAACAGCCATATACATTTTTTTTATGTAATCGACCGTGTGCGAACAATACCACTTATCTGCATAGCAAAATGTTACAGATAGGAGGCATTGTTCACTTATACAGTGTAATGTTTCTTGCTCTGGCACCTTGCGCTGACTCATTGCGACGATGCAGAAATTCTTTAGTGGCAACTAGTGCGCACGAGACGATCAGTAGAAAACGCTAAAAATCTCATAAATAAATGTTTCAGATTTTTACTTTAGAGGCTTATTTTTTTTAATCTCTCTTTTATATAAATCTGTTTTCCTGTAACATATCGTCTTTTACCTAAGGTAACCATTTATACTAATTTTTGAGTATGTTGTCCTAATTTTCTTTTCCATTCTGATTAGTCTGTCTGGCTACGCGTCCAAGAGAAACCCCTTATGGTGTTTTGAAGTCTGAGGGAAATCTCCCCATGGGCGCACTCAGGACACTTAAATAATGGTCATCTCATTACAAAAAATAACTAGCGTGGTGTTTATCAAAAACAATAAAGTTTGACAAAAAACTTTAAGTGTGCCAAATAAATAAGGTATATGGGAAAAGTTGTTTTTAGCAAAAAAAACAAAATTTTTTACCAATATTTTAAAGGTAGACGATGATATTTGAATTTCGTTTTCACATTTGATTTCAGGATAAAAGAGAAGCCTATGGTCGTGAAAACAGTTTTTTGCAATCATTAAAATTAAACCAGATACCTCGCCATAATGACAATCAATTTGACCCACCCTACATAGAATGGCTTATACTAATAAAAGAAATATACGCTGCTCATAAAGTTCTGCATAAATTCATTATTTCAATAAGTAATAGTAAGATATAATAATAATATATATGAGATACCTAATTTTGATATCGATGACATTGCCAAGAATCTTCTTTTTGTGGTGCAACTAAAAGTTATTTCTTTAAATACGACTCCTTATATTGTGTTACATTTTGGGAAATTGCTCTCTTAGACGATTTCAGAAGTGTAATAAGTCAAAGATGGTGTAAGAACAGTTTTGTAAGTATGAGGCTATTTTCAAAACCAAAAGAGATAATTAAGAAAAAACAAGAACTAAGTATGATAAATGAATCCAGTTTTAATATTAATTGCTGATATTTCCACAAATTGTTTGAAATTATTAGGCTCAAGATGATGACATTTAGTGAAAAAAAAACATCAAAATTTTAATTACGGTCGGCTATGGACGCTATGGTGACAGGAACAAGGCCTGGACTCGGAGCAAAAGTATGTAGGTTCTTTTTCACTCAATATCATGATTTTGAATCTACAATGCGGACAGTTTGTAGAAATATAAGAAATTGCTATTAAGATTGAGGTTTTCATCATATCTTTCGCACATTTTTCTGATTATCTCTTTTATTTTTGGAAATAACTCCACTGATATTTACATTTTAAAATTGTCTAGAAGATAAGTAACACAATAGACCTTTTCCCCGTGACGATCCTTGTCTAGCATTGTGACGTCACAAAAATTTTGTTAGGCATTACTAATGGCGGGAAACGAAATTTCCATAAGCCTCAATGTAAAATAGGACGGACATCAATTTGAAATTATAAGAGAAACAAAGCCTTCTTGTACATATTCTTTTAATTACAAGTATGAATAAAGTTCCGTTTATCTAAATATGTTGTACTATTTGTATAAATTGAACAAACAAATAAGATAAATCTATTAAAAGTATGTAATTATACGTAACAAACTTCACATCAATTCATCATTTACAAAACGTTTATCATACAGTATTTTTAAACTGATTTACAGGTAATTTAAAAGTCCGTTTTAGTAAAACTAGAAAGATATTTAAGAAATACGTAATAATCTTAAATATTGAAGCCATTTCAAATACATTTAAACAGTTTGAAGTGCTTTAAATTTAAATAATAATAACAAAGGTCTTAATTTATTCTTTTTAAATTTTATGATTACAATTATTAACATAATTTATTGCATTAAAAGGCGAAGTTCAGCGGGTAGGATCCACACTGCTCTTCCACTTAACCTCTTTAAGTGAGTTATCATAAAATGCTGAAATTGGTCAGTTTATATCATCTTGCAATGCCCTTCAAAAAACCTAAATAAAGTTTAGTGCTAAAATAACTAGAGGAGCCAATATCGAAACATTTCAAAATTAGCATGGGATTTCCTATGTTGTGTCCGCCGATTCAGTACCCGGCATAGAGTGTCCCATTGAAAAAAAATCTTTTAGTAGTCACTACAAAAGGATTGTAAACATGGCAACGTCACCGATATCAAAATCAGGTATCTCGCATTTAGAAATACCCCCAGAATAGAATAAAACTGTTATTATCTTGATATCAAAATTGATACCAATCGTACGATCACTTATTGAAATACAGAATTTATTCAGGATTTTAGGGACATAGTGCATATTCAGCGAGTATTACTCATATGTACAGGGTGTTTCTGAAATGTCTGTACAAAATCCTAGGAATGATTCTACAATTCAAACCAACTCAAAAGGTTTATGTAAAATTTCAGGTACTGACTAAAAGTAAGAGGATAAACTTTTATAGTTTTACCATGTTTTTTTTTATGAAGGGTTATGGTTTATGTCTGAAATCTAAAAAAATTATTTTCTTAAAATTGGTAGAATGAAGTCTTCCAAGTCTTAAGATACCTCAAACTTGCTTTGAGCTTTTTGGAAATCAAAATGAACAATATTTAAAGCAGCTAGAAAAAAAACCTTTTTCCTCCTAAAGGAAACTATTTCTTTTTGAGAAAAAAATTTCTTTACTTAGATATATACATACATGTTTGCATAGAAAGGGAGTTTAGATCTCTATTCTTACTGTAATTGCAAACTAGTAAATTTCTTTTTCTAGAACTCGTTTGTTTTAAGATACTCTATAATCAATAACTATTAACAGAGAATTAATAATAAGAGAAGCCATTTTGATGACATGTTCATGTAAACTTTTTGACTTGATTTGGGTTGTGAAGCTACCCCCCCCCCCCCCCCAAGAATTTTGTAGGCATTTCAAACACACCCTCTATATTCCAGATACCAGACTGAAAAAAATCATAGATACCGGTGGCATTCCCAATGTCATGATTCTACTTTTTATTATAATTAATTTACAAATGTCGTTAGTTTATCATTTTAGCATAATTTATGTGATCTGTAGACTATGAAAAGGTAGTAAATGTGCAAAAACAGGTTTGCCATAAGAAATGTCAGTAATCTTGATACCTACAATGTCTTAATAAAGAATGAACTATGTTATTACCTCTTCTTCCGCAGCTGCAGGTGGTCATAATAAGGCTGTCTCTAACAACTAAAGACACTTGGTATGAAGGGAATGTATACTTGAATTTTGTATGATTATTTTTTAAAAGAACACTACGTTCAATTTTTTATTTTTTTAAGTTTTTATTCCCCATCATGAAGTACAAATAATGTGAAGTAGTGAATAGAACTAGAGGCATAGAATTAGTTTAATTGGAAAGGCCATTTTTTGTTATAAGAATCTCTTACAATCCCAAAATCAATATCTTGATATATTAATTACCTTTTCAAATAGTTCAGGACATGTATATGAAAAACCACAAATATAGGGCCGATTGCACTAACAGTTTGATTGCCATCAAAATTGTAGCTAAAAAAACCACACTTATGGCCTTTTGATGATAATCAAATTGTTGATACAATCAGTTCATAAATTGTAAAATTTATGAGTATCTGTGATTAAATTTCTTTTTTGATCTCACAGAATCCTTTTTAAGTACTAAATAATATCACAGTTGCTTAAAATATTAACCTAAGACAAATGAATAAAGTAAAAGTAGTCCTGGTGAAACTTCTTATTTCAACAATAAAATGGAGCATAAAGACAATTCAAAAAGAAAAAACCATAGTAATAATAAAGGTGAAAACAGCAGTACAGTTAAAAGTGAACAGCAATTATCAAATAACGATTTGATTCTACAAGGTTTTCGCGAACTTTTTCATACACAAGAACTTCCAGCAAGTTTTTTAGAAAGTGCATTGAATTTGCTGGGAGCTAAAAATAAAAGTGAAGCTCTTGCTAAACTTAAAAATCTAACAGATGAATAAATGCAAATGAAGCAATAAATAATAATAAGTACAGCTACATATGTATCATTAAAGCGTAAAAGGTAGGAACTGAAATCTTTTTTGATGTTTTTTTATCAGCATTGCCTTCTTTATTGTAATCTAATAATATACTTTTAATGCTAGCTTTTTGCAATTCTTCAATAAGATCCCCTGATTAATGCATTTGAAGTGCCGCATCATAACCACCACTGAAGCGAAGCTCCTGCTAAACTTAAAAAACTAACATCTGAATAAATGCAAACGAAGCTATAAATAATATATTAATAACAGGTACAGCTACATATTTATCATTAAAACGTAAGAGGTAGGAACCAAAAATCTTTATTTATTTTTATTTTCATCAGCGCTGCCTTGTTTAGCATAATCTAATAATGCACTTTTAATGCCAGCCTTTTGTAATTCTTCAATAAGATCCCCTGACTGATGCATTTGAAGTACGATATCACAACCACCAATGAATTCTCCATTAATAAAGACTTGCGGTATTGTTGGCCAATTTGAAAAATCTTTTATACCTATAAGTACACCAATCGTATAAAAACAAGTCACTCAGTAATTAAATTCTACCTTCTCGTAAACTATCATCTTTCAGTACGTCATGAGAATCGTATGGGACACCATGCATTCGCAAGACTTGTACAACAGCATTACTAAATCCACAGCGGGGTTCTTCAGGTACTCCTTTCATAAAAACCACAACTTTATTTTTGTTCAATAGCTCTTCTATCTCTTGTTTTGACTTTATAGCAAAATGCCTAGTGATGAATGCAGCTGACTTAACTAAATTAATATTTCTTACGAGACTATTCATTATGTATTTAATTCTTATATGATTTTTTTATGAATTTACTAAATTGTTATTGTGGTTTTACATCACACTTGAAATTTTATAAAAATGACATAACCTATATATTTCAGGGAAGTTTTATTTTGTTGGTTATATTTAAAGCTGGGATTTTAACGTTGGCGGTTGGCGCCGTTGGCACACTAGCAAAAATAAATCAATCAATACATGTTCAAAATGGTGGACTGTATTTTCTTGTAGATGTTAATTTTTTTCTCGAAAATAATACACAATTGAGAATTAAAATAAAAATAAATTAGTACTTCACGTCACTGGTATGTGGATTTTGTATATTTCATGTAAAATGTATTTGTTAAGTGGCATTTAAGCTATTGTGTCGTTCATTTTTTGCAGGTTTGACCGGATTCGTGAGCTTGAAGTTTACCATTTACATCAACAATAAAACGGTATGTGTATTTCTATTAGTTTTAAATTGTTAAGTCGTACGGTAAGGATATATCTTAGAACGCTATTTTTGATTTAATGTTTGAAGTGATTTTTCGTTTTGTGTGGGAATATTATATTAAACATTCTCAAATTTATGTGTTTGATATTGGCGTCTCTATCTAAAGCTTTATTTGAAAATGGTTACTGGAATTATTGGTTCCATAAGTGAAATTCTGTTTTTAAAAATTTCTTATATTGTGTATATTTTTTTAATTATAATCTGATGTAAAGCTAATAATTTACTGTTTCTTCATAAATATGGTGCAATATCCTATTTACAAAACACTATTTATTTTACAATTCACTTTTTACTGTTAATAAACATTTAATAGTATTAGGCCTTGAAAGTCTGTAGGAATGAAATCTATTAATATAATGTTACAGAATGCAGTAAATTAAGTATCTTTCTTATTGCATGGTTAATTTTGTTTCTAAGTTGTATTTACCGTCAAGAAGAAAATTTAAAACTTATGAATCATTATTATGCATTATTCTCAAGAACTCGCAAACTGAATTAAACTAATTGGTTTTTTAAGACATTATTTTTAAGAAATTGCGTTGCTTTAGAACTTTATTGCTTTCTGCTTTATCTCGATATGTTCAATTAACTAACAGCTTGTTTCCTTTTTTCCTGTCTTGCCTCTTGCATTCTGTTTTTCTGTTGTGTGCATTATTTTCAAATTTCAATTTCTTTAGGGATATTTGACATATGCGCTGTAAATCGTCAGGTAGACATCTTTTTTATTTTTTTGATTACAGTAGCTACTCTTATTCATGCTATTGTCTGCTAATCAGCAATCATGATTCATATTGTGAGCATTTGATCACAGTTTTGGATTATGTTTCAGATAAACTTTTGATTAGTAAACATAAAACAAATGATTCAATATTATTATTATAACTATAAGCTATACAAGCTGGCGATTTTCACCTCTTAAAGCTATAAGCATCATTCTATTTGTTATTTCGTTTTACCTAAAAACGAGGCCAATTGATTAGTGTCATTTTTGACATTACCAGCATGTAAGCAAGGGCCTGGTTTCTGCAACCTTCTCTAAACCTATTATTAGAACATTTTTAGCTAGCGAAGCTTTAGCAGGTTAGTGAGAGTCTGAAAGATAAAAGTTTCTGCACTTGATCTTAAAGCTTCTTTAACTAATAAAAGCGAATCGCTAAATGACGTTTGACAACAACACAGTTGAATGACACTACATATTTTTGCAGAAGTACTTGTCAATTTTCACATGATTTCTGTGCAGTGCTATAATATAATTTAATTAAGCAGAAATTCAAACTATAAATTAATTGAAACAAGACCGCTAGTTAAATTTGTCTATTTACACAATATTATTGATACAACTTTATAGGATAATCTAGGTGATGCCTCTATAAAATTTACTTATTGCAATGTAAAATACTTTACAAATAAAATGTTTTGTTTCTTTATGAATTATTTAATTAAAGTGTTTTCTTGATATAATACATGCATCTTCACGTTAGAACAATTATTATAGGTTAGGTTCACTGTGTTTCTGATCTGTGTTATAAGATTTCGAAATTTGTTTATTGAAAGATGAATTACAATTTAATGTCAGTATTCTTGTACTAGATAATATTAAAATGTATCAAATCCATGGCATATTAAGCGTAAAAGTACTTAAGGTAGGTACAAATATTTAACATTACAAGTTAATTTAGTTCTAAAAATTGCCAGTTGGCCCACATTGCTGCTTTACATCTGTGATAGATTTTTTCATAAACTTCAATATTCAGTACAGTACAGCACTTCCATCAACTAGACTTCGTGCAATCTAAGAACTACAAGTACGTCATCAACGAAAATACGCCAAGTATGACGTCATTAAAATTGCAGTGGCATAACATGGCAGTTACAAACGGAAGCGAGGTTACGTTCGATTTTCAATATCGATCATTACTCCCCCTATATCAGTGCAGTTGGACTGGTCCGACCTACTTTCGTTAACTGCGCATGACGTCATCTATGAGGTGATATGTAGTTCTTAGACCGCACAAAGTCTACCTGACTGCATGCCTATGGTCATTACCTCACATTTTTTATGTATCGAGTCAGTAAAACATAAGCCAGTGTTTCCCAAAGGGTGTGCCGCAAAATTTTCCAAGTGTGCCGTGAAATCCTTAAAAAAAAAACCAGCATTGTTTTTATTTTAACATCATTGTCCGAATATATGTACAATACCATACCAATACCACATAGGTGTGCCGTGAAATTTTTTTCTTTGGAAAATGTGCCACAAGAGTAACACCTGACATAAGCAGCAGTGCTAAATTCTTATTGAGAACGTCATAAACATGGTCCCTACCTACTACACTTATCTAGCGCTAAAGAAGGTTGTAGAAACCGAATTATGTAAACAAGCTTCTTTAAGTTCTTAAATATGCTCTGAAATCCCCAATCTACTGAATTGCCACTATGCGGAACATTGTTAACTAACAATTCGGGATAAACTAAAGATTTGAACGGCAATTATAATAATGTTAATAGAGATAATAAAGAATAACCCCAGAAATGCTTTAAAAATGTTTAAGAAATTTCAAGAAAAAAAATGACACGAACTCGCCCACTATACCGTGTTTTTGTTTACATGTAACATTGCCATTTATACTATGCAAAGTTTTATGTTTGACATCTTATAATGACCTATCTACAAAAAAAGAGAACTATAATGAGACTTGCACTGTATGTACTTTAGTCTTTTGTATTGTGCGGTCTTGATAATATTGATATTTAATTACTTCTTCTATTATTCTCTTACTATCTATTGTTATTTATGCGGCCTTGTATTTTAAGAACATATCCTGATTATAGAGCTTTGCTTTTGGTAATTGTACTTTTAATATGGTGATTGTACTGGCAGTTGTGGGTAATGCCATATGAAAACTGTATTTGTAGTAGTTTCTCCAGTGGTTCACTAGGTCTGAGTTTTGTATAAACAGTCTGTATATTCAATGCGTGCAATGAGTTCTGCAGAGTGCTTTTATGCTCTTAATGCATTGTAAACAATTTCATTGAATTTAATACTAGTATCCTTGATCTCTAATATTGCTAATATTAGTAGTGTTAAGTTAATTTTTCTGTGTAAATCAGCTGTTTAATTTAAAACTTGTATAATGATTATAAAAGTTCTGCTGTGTAACATTTTTCTTTGCTGTATCTAACTGTATCAAAGTGAACTTTTAATCCATGCCATTGCTTGTATGTTCAGCTAAGGGCTGGTTCCAATAGGCAACCATTGAGTATTACACGGTTTAACAACTTTCTCTGGATCGTGATCCTCATTCATTGATTTATAGATTTGTTTGTACCACAGCTGTTGAAATGAAGAATATGAGAACCACACATTAGTTTCTTAATTTAGAAATTGCAAATTTTGTGGCAAGAATTCGCAGAAGTTACTACCATTTGCGACTAATGTTGCATACATCTAACTAAAAGAAAATGTTAGACTTTTTGTTTAAACTTCTCATAGACACTATTATTGACATCAGTCATTACTGAGACATTGTTAGTACCAATTGCTCTGAAATTTCCTAACTTAAGCTTAAATTTTTATAGTATACAGAGAAGTGCTTCCTGCAGGAAGCATTATCGATGCACTGTATAACATGATTCTAAATTAACAGGGAAACGAAAAGTAAGTAACAATTAATCTTTATTGAAAAATGAACTATTTAATATAATGTTAAATTAAATGTTGGACTTGTTGACTTTGAACAGTCTGGTGAATAAACTCATTTTGTGCTCGATGTACTACTTCTGGGGTTACATGTTGATTTCGTCACAGATTCGACATTTCAACTTTTCCAAATTGCGAGCTCTGGTTTGATAGACCTTGCTTTTAAGATAACTCCAGAAGAAGCAGTCGAGCAACATCATATCTGGTGATCTTGCAGGCCATTTGATGGTTCTACCTCTCCCAATCCATTTATTTGGAAATACTTCATTCAGATACCTCCAAACTGTGGCGGCATAATGCGGTGGAGCACCATCTTGCTTATACTATAGACTATTGCTAGGTAGCTCTGGGTCATTTAAAAATAAGACCGTTGATGCTGGAATAAGGTCATCGCATACCAAGTCTAGATAATGCTCTCCTGTTAAAGTCTTTTTAAAAGGCAAAATCTAATTTTAACATTACATCAAATAGTTCATTTTTCAATAAAAATTAATTGTTACTTACTTTTCGTTTCCTTTTTTTTGTTGTTGAAATAGCACCTATGACCTAACATAAACATTTGGAGCGCTTTTTCTCGATTTTTTTCTTATGTAACCTATGACAGCTTTGATGTTGCTATAAATAGAATTTTTAGCTCTACCAAAAACCACGGAAAAAAATGCAATGTTGGTATTTAAAAAAAAAATTAATGACGTCACCACTTTTTCCAACATGGTCGAAAAATGAGAAACATCTGTTTAAAAGGTAAATGCTTTCTATTAAGTCAAGTAGGAACATAAAAACAAAAATGAACAGAATAGTTTTACTAAAATTGAAAGAAAGATTTACAAAGGGTAATTTTAAAACCTGTGTGGTGTCCTGCATTTATTTTCCGAGACCGTACCTACGTACTTGGTCTTTAAATTAAACTTTAAATTGAACATTCTATTGCAAATAAACACGTAAATATAAAGTAACAAACAAATAACTGCTGATTTGATCAAATCAAACCAGTAGTGTAGATTATAGAAAGGGAGCTGGTAGAAAATGAGTTTGAACTAATGATATCATTGAACTTGAGTGGAGGAAGAACCAACATTGTCACTTTGGAAGTTATCACAAGAAACCAATCTTAGTTACGGTACATGTCAATTTATTCTAAAAAAGGATTTGGATATGTTTCTCTATAAAGTATAGCTTCATCAGGAACTCTTGCCCCCAGATTACAATAAGAGAGTTGTGTACCAGATTTGCGGACAATCTTGATGATAACACTTTAGATTTGATGTTCTTAGATAGTCATGGTTTAATTTATCTGGATATGTGAACGTATCAAATAATGAAAATATGGAGTACTGACAATCTTAATTTTATTCTTTCATGAAGGAAAATAATCGTCCCATCTTTTTTGAGGATTCCATCAATGCTGAAAGATATCGGAATAACATATTACAACTGTTTATTGATTGATTGCACAATGATGAACTGCATCACGGTTACTTTCAGCAGGACAATGTCCGACCACATGTAGCTTGAACCATCTGAGAAATCTTGAGACAATCTTATGATGAAAGACTAATCTCTATCCACCAGGGTCTTGTGATATTAGTCCTCTTGATTACTTTCTGTTTCCATTGTCAAAAAATATTATTTTCAAGACACCAGTACATACTCTGCAAGATTTACAACGAAACATCGTGGAAGAATGCAATAAATGCAGTTCACGAAAAGTTTGATAACATGAAGAGATGTGCTGCACTCTATATTGAAGAAGCAGGTAGACATTTTCAGCATCTTCTGTAGTTCAAAAGTTGATTTAATAAATTGTTGTGTAAACAAAGTTAGCAGTGGTTTTTGTTTTAGGTTAGAATTTAAATGGACGTGTCTATTGGATCGGCGCAGGAAATATTATGTGTGAATTCGTTTATTTCAATGGTCGTGTTTTTAAATTGCACCGTATGTTCGCGAACACTGAATATTACGTTCTAAACAAATGTTCGAACAAATAAATTAAAAAATGAGTTAGAGTAGCAAATGGCGGTTGACACTTGACAGATTTTATTTTAAAAGTGTTTGATATTGGCTTTTGTAAATTATAACATTTTAGCAGCGCAATAAAATATAATGGAGATTGATATTATTGCTTTAATAATTGCTGTAAAATCCATATATTAATTCTTTCTACATTATTACTAGATACACAAAAAACATTTTTGACATGATTATTGAAATCACTGTAAAAACGATTTACTTCTATATTATTAATCTTTATTATCTATTTGTGATTGAAAACATGGATGATCTGCTATATCTTTCCATAACAGTTGATTATTTTTACAATAATGGCATTTATAATACACATTAATATCCATTTTATGATTTGTGGTTGCACTGCGTTACGAGATGACTGCAACAATAATAATAATTGCAAGTAATTTTATGAGGTTAGGTTGTGCTAGTATTAAAACACCTATCAACGTGTTCCGATCACATTAAAACGATGGCAAATTGGGCTCATTAACAATTTTCCCTCCGCTAGAGGCGCTGTTATTGTACGTTAAATTTGACAAGTTTAAACGTCAGTTTACAGGTTTGAGGTTATTAAAATTTAAATTTTAAATAAAAGTAATCGTAAATGACTTGTTGCATATTATTCATGATTCTTTACAAAGTTGGCATGAGCACGAGTATTTTCTATTTCCTAGACGTCATTTTCATCACTTTCACAATTATTTTTCATAAATTGCTGTAAAAAAGATTTGATGTCGGTACTTTGTATCAGAATCAACTGGCTTTGGACGTTCCCAAGAAACAGCGCCCTCTTTCGCCCCGTCGCATATGCACAGAAACAAAAAAATATACGTAATAATACAGGGTCCGCCAGTGAAACGGGAAGATTTTAAAAAGTAATCGGTTGTTGAAGAATTAATTTTTTAATATTTTATTAAATATAAATTAAAAGTACAAAAAATAGCCATTAGGCGTACAATACGAAAAAAAACCCGTTCGAATCGCATTATCTGATGGAACAGGCTGCTTACGCGGTATGTTAAAATGACGTCGAAAAGTACTCTCACCATTCTGATAATATTCTTTTACTGCGTAGCCGAGTTCTTCACCCGTCCACCGATCCATTGTAACTAAATGGTAGACCATGCAGATGGTGAGGGGCCAGTAACCTTCATCCCTACCACCTTCCTACTGGCTCTCAAGGCCACCTAAAATCCTCCCATTTCACTGGCGGACCCTGTATTAATAATAATAAATAAATGTTACATTCTTACACTGATCGAGACACGAGTTGTTTACGTTGGGTTTTAGTGTTTGGAGTATTTTTCAAGGTTGCATACAGCGTGTCCCTATTTCGATGCTCACTATTGGGATCTCGGAAATCGTAAGAGATTCGAAGTCGGTTAAATTAGAGAAGTTTTGGCTATTTTGGAGATCAGTTTACTTATGCTTTTGCTTTTTCAAAAAAGTTCACGGCTTACTCGATATTTGCAAAAAACGAAATTATCTTTTTTTTTTAATAAAAAGCATTTCCCACTGAGGTGCCATGGCTTTAAACATATAAAAATCATTGGTTTTTGTCAGATAAATTACATTTGTTATGTAACAATTGCTAAAACAAAACAAAAGACGCTTTTAAGATAATTTACTAAGCATTCACAGATAGCATTAGCTAAGTATCTAATGCCCCATAAAAGCGTATTTATTTTGTTTTAGCAATTTTTGCATAACAAATGAATTTCTTCGATAAGACTCCACGACTTTGTGTGTTAGATGTCATGGCACACTATGATGAAAAATGATTTTCACTTCATAACTCGGTAAAACAAAAGAATAGCTATGTCAAACCATCTATCGCTGAAAAGCATATACGGCGTGCAGTTCAGTAATATGAAAATCAAGTAGGCGTTCCATTAGAAAAAATTTGGATTTATATTTCACCGCCGAAATAAAACAAAAGACAATTGCGAAAATAATTTTTTTGTGTTTCGGAGTAAATTCTCTAAAACACCCTCTTTGCTGTTCTTTTCTATTTTTGTTCGTTCCTGAGATATTTCACTTTTAAAGAAAATAAGATAGTTTCGTTTTTAGCAAATATCTAGTAAGCCGTGAACTTTTTTGAAAAACAAAAGCATAAGTAAACTGATCTCCAAAATAGCCAAAACTTTTCTAATTTAACCGATTTCGTATCTCTTACAATTTCCGAGATCTCAAACCACCGCTTTTCTGAGCCTGACATGACAAGAAACTGTTTTAAATATGCAAACTAATTATAAAAACTTACAAATTTCGTAAATGTTTCTACTGACAAGAATCTTTTATATAAATTTTTCTTTTGTTTGTGTGGAATCCACAGCAACATTTTCCAAAGCACTCTATACAACGCCAAATTAATGACACTAGAAAAGACAGCATGTTTTATATGGAGCTGAAGTGACTTTTTTGGACGAAAATACAAAATTTCGTCAACATATATGCATGTCTTTGGTTATAAGAAAGTAAGCTTTCAAAAAAATATTTTACTCAGGTTTTTTGGTGGCATTTTTATGGCAGGTCTTTCTGATCCTTTCACTCTTTTTCATGTCATAACTTCGCTTGGCTCATTTAGAAATATTATAAATTATGCTTTTTGGAATTTCCATTGCGACGACAAAGTATGTAACAGTGTATGTAGGTTTTTGTTCTTACGAATATCAGAAAATCTGGCAATACTCTTACAGCGTTGACTTTCATTTAAAGACTTCATATCTTCAGTATCTAACTAGCTAACAGTTGTAACAATTGCATTTGTTTTGGATGGTTTCTTAGATTTTAAACTGCTATTGTTTGACCAGATTTGTAATGGACAAAACCAGAAAAAGTGGCCTTAATGCCCGCTTAGACTAAGGTCTTGCACACAGCAGCTTAAAACGTCGGCAAGGGGGGGGTTCCCAAAGTAACTAAACATAAATTGAATTAAGATTCAATAAAAAAATTCACTTATTCAAGGATAACAGGATTGGTATGGGCAAAAATCCTTGAAATATCTTGCAAGCGGCTCAAGGAACCACTTTCAATGAGCTTCGATAACACAACGATATGATTTTACGGCGAATTTTTTTAGCGGCATCATCTTTCTATTTTCGAATGAACGTGAACTCCGTCTGTTTGGCGCGCGTCTAGTAGGCTAAAACTAGAAGCCACGTCTAGCTAGGCGCAACCGTACTAAACATAGGTGGAATAAAGATAGCGAAACGAACATCTCTATTTGTGTGATGGAACGTTTCTTGCCCGTTGAAACCTGTAACATGCCGGGGCGCCACTTTCCGAATCCATCCCTTAAAAGACGGGATCGCACAGGGACCGTATATAAACGCAACGCACACCAATATATGGTGGAAATTTTTTAGGTGTAGATTTGCCTACGTTAAAACAGACTCGGCTCGGAATAGCGTCTAGCCGACACAATTACAATGCGCACTTGTAGTTTGGTGTGAAACTACAATTGCCATCTTGTATTTTTTATTATAAAAGTAATGTTTAATGTAATGTGTCTTTCTTGGACCACCTAGCTGGTTTGCTGGGTATATTTATTTTGTATACTCCAGACTTTATACCTCTGGTTTATAATAATTCTTTTTGCTAATTTACATTAATAGTATGATTTTTTTCAATTAGTATAATGAACCTGAAGAAAAATCACCATTATTGTGATTTCTTGTTCTTCATTTCCATAGTGACTAGTGATTTCTTAATCACAGTAGTGATTCGGTACATAAGCAATTTTTAAAGTTTAATTTTACAAGTTGAATAAATAAAGAATACATTTACAAATGTTATGTTGTTATGATTTATTAGTTAAGTAATTAATGGGGGGGGGGGGGCGTGTTTATAACACAACATTTTTTTTTTTTTGGGATTATTATTAAATGATAATGATATATAAAAATATGCAATTAATAATTATATGATTACCTTGTTACATTCTTTTTTATTGGCGATTTATATTAATTGATACGCTACCAAGTTCTCTTTATGATTTAAATCTAAAAGTCTTTCTCAAGACTCTGAATTTTCTAAATGTAATTTAAGCTACTTTCTGCTAACAGATTACATTAATAACTAAACTTTTCATTTACAGTACAACAATATTGAAGATATCTTTGAAGAACCTTTTTGTGTATCTAGAAACATTCCATACTTCTAGTATATTAATGAAGATGAATCTGTCATAAATGTTTGCCAGTTGCCACTCATTTTAATTATACTTTTTACATTATATTTAAAAGTCAAGTCATTATTGGAAGCTCCCCATGAAATAAAAAGAGAACTTGAAGTTGTTAATGCTCATTATTTATACATACAGGGTGTTTTTGCTTACTAAGGCCATAGGAATCTTAACATGAGAAAAATTTATTAAGATAAGAGTTTGCTTATGTCTATTATAAGCATTAAGAATAATGTAAAATGACATTTCAGAAAACAAAACAATATTATTTTAACCAATTTTAATAAACGTCATTATTTGGCATTTGTTTTTTCAAAATTTCGTTTTACATTATTCTTAATGCTTATAGTAGACATAAGAAAACTGATTCTAATAGCTATGTTAAAATTCCTACGGCCTTAGTAAGCTAAAACACCCCATATAACATAAATATAAAATACCATGTGTTAGAATGTCAAGGATTCAGAGCTTTGTAAAAACCTGTTTTAAATAAACAAAGACTAGAGCCGGCGTAAGTTATCGAATTTATTACGTCTCGGGCTTCGCCCTCGTAATGTTAAATCTAATGGTGGCAATACTCACTTCACTAAAAGTTGTATTGATACTGTAGATATTTATACACATCTTTATTGCAAGTAGTACGTATGTCTTCAAGTTGGTACATAAAACTACATAAATTTAAAAAGTGCGCGTCTTTTATTTCATGTGGTTGTCTTTGATAGGCAGCAGATAGATAAATGAAAGCAAAAAATATGCGTTAGCTAGATTCGTTTTTATAACTTACCGCTTTTACGAAATCTGACTAATTTTATTTTTTTGAAATCCATAGCGATCAATTTTCAAACCAATTCGTACTTTCAAACTGATGATGCTGACCTATGCTTGATGCAGTGTGATGTCACGGTTTTTAGACTTCTGCGATTGTCTCGTAAGCCGCCAGTTTACAATTTGACGTCGCGTCGGGAAATATGTCGAAGCGCTGTCGCCAATTAATAAGTAAAATCAGAATATTTATGCGTACAACGAACGACGATATATTTAATTCATGAAATCATAACCGTCTTAAAACAGTAATGTTCTGTAATTTCGCTATGTCACGGTATCAGATTGCAGCCTACAAAACAACCGTTGTAGTCTAAGAACCTTGGTGTGATGTTACTCATGCGTTTACATTCAAAATTTTGGATGATCGTGGACGATCGGTCTGGTCGGGTTGTCTGAGTTCTGCTTTAGTGTCTAAAAAGTATTTTTTAAAAATAATCCGTGTTGGATAGATTACCAAAAAGTTCAAAAAGAGCAACAAGAATCTTGAAATAGGAATGCTTTGCTAATTTGTCTCTGTACAGCTAGTGGCAGCTCATGGTGCCAATTAGGGGATGGGGTTGTAGCATTTATAGATATCATTACAAAACTACATATGACGAGCGGTTTGTATTCGACTTGCAAACTACAGGCTTTTTAAGGTGCGAACACGGCGAGGTAAACATGCTTTGACATGTACGTTCGCAAGAAGTCCGTCCAATCGACGAGATGTACACCTTTATGCAATGCAGCTAAAATGTAAAAGGTTGCTTGCAATGCTCAAACGCTCAATGTGACTACAGTAAAGTACGCTTATAACGAACTCCAAGGGACCGTCAAGAACGTTCGTTATAACCGAAGTTCGTTGTAAGTGATAAGTTACAAAAAACCGCTACCGCCTGATTTAAATCTTTTATATTTTACATTTATAAAATATAATTAGGAACAAAGAAAAAACATAAGAGTTTTAGATAGTTACAGGTAATACAGAGTGATTGCAATTTATTGAGGATGGTTTGAATTTCGCGCCGAAGTTTTCATGTGGTAGGTTGGCTATAGTGTGTAAGCGTTCAGGGTCAGCCGGGAGCAGTGGTGCCAGATGTATGCTGTAAACGTGAAATTTTAATAAAATAAAATGAGTCCTTATAGTGTTAAAGATAATACTAAAGTGCTAAATCTGTTTACAGTTTATTACTGAAATCTTCAGCTGTTGTTTGTAATGCGGCACCACTCACAGTCACATTATTAACCCTTTGCTGGCTAAACCATTTTAACAGACGTTGGCCAACTTTCAAGTTAGTGCGTTTTTTAATTTTCTCAATACTCGAATTTAATTGTTCAAAATTTCCCAATGTTTTATCTTTTGTCTTCCAAATTGTAGCAACTGTTGATTTACTTAATTTCATTTTACGAGATGTTTCACTTTGTGTTTCACCTCTTTGTAAACATTTTATAATTTCATATTTCTCTTTTAATGTAAAACAGTTTTGCTTTTTGTTTAAAATATTTTTTTAATAGTAAGCGCAAGTAAGCATCCCGAACGATTGGCGGCACGATACTGACTGTTGAATGCTGTTTGTTTGTAGAGTGTGCTAGTACGGTTTTACTTTCGTGGAAGTTCTTTATTTTATACTTAAAAGTTCGCTGTAACGGAAATATTTAAAATTTTATATACGAAAAACGGTTCGTTTTATCCGAAAGATTGTTATAACTTGGTTCGTTATAACCAAGAGTTCGCTTTAACCGGGTTCGTTATAAGTGAACATCACTGTATTTGGTTTGCACGCACTCTGCAAATCAAGTTTTATGCTATTCAGCTTATGAATGCAAGCTCACACATTACGCCGATAACATATGTATGTGTGGTATGATGCTGCGGGTTGCTCAAACCTGCAAACCATAATATTGACGTACGTAATCATGTATTTCTATTGACAAAATTTGTTCTGAGCCCTGCTAGTAGTTTTTAACTTTTTGAATCTATGCTTGTGTAATCTTCTGCTTAAGGTGTTGTTTATTAACCTTTCAAATGAATTAATTTTTTCTTAATTCTAGATTTCTAAAGGCAAAGCTTTTTGTAAATTTCCAACATGTTTTTTTTAATGAATATTATGCACTTCGGTTTAAGTTTCTTTATTTACTGGAATTATTTTATTTCAGAACTAGTAGGCAAGTATTTTTTGAAATAGAACTTACAGTCAACTTTCCTTAGTTAAGTTATTATGGAGTTATAAGGTTTCAAATTCAGAAAGTGGATGTATATGACAACATTTGCAATTTGCAAATAACTATTCCTTTTTTCAACAGCTCAAATAATTGAATAGCGCCTAGTGAAAAATAAAGTATACAGTGTGTCCACATTTCGATGTTCACTATTGGAATCTCGGAAACTGTAAGAGATACGAAGTCGGTTAAATCAGAAGAAATTGGGCTATTTTTGAGATCAATTTACTTATGCTTTTGTTTTTTCAAAAAAGTTTATGGCTTACTAGATATTTGCTAAAAACGAAACTATCTTATTTTTTTTTTAAGTGAAATATATCAGGAACGAGCAAAGATAGAAAAGAACAGCAAAGACGGTGTTTTAAAGAATTTACTCCGAAACACAAAAAAATTATTTTCGCAATTGTTTTTTGTTTTACTTCGGCGGTGAAACGTAAATCAAAATATTTTCTAATGGAACGCCTACTTGATTTTCATATTACTGAACAGCACGCTTTAAATGCTTTTCAGCGATACATGGTTTGACATAGCTATTCTTTTGTTTTACTGAGTTATGAAGTGAAAATCGTTTTTCATCATAGTGTACCACGACATCTGACACACAAAGTCATGTATTTTTATCAAATAAATTCATTTGTTATGCAAAAATTGCTAAAACAAAATAAATACGCTTTTAAGGTGTTTTACGGGGCATTAGCTGCTTATTTGATGCTATCTGTGAATGCTTAGTGAAGTATCTTAAGAGCGTTCGCTAGCTAATGTTAGGCAACCAACCATACAGTGAGTTGGCAACGTAGCAGTAGACAGAAGATGGTTGACAGCAGTTCAATTGATATGTCATTGTGCATTATAAACGTTTGTAATAAAGTTATTATTATAATTAAATAACCTATTAAATAAACAACGTAACAGTTAACTCAGAGGGGTAGAAATTTTTGGGGTGTAAAGGGCGAGGTACTGTTTGGGACAGAAATGGGTGGTTACAAATAAGCCTGTGTGGGGCACAAGAGGCGTAAACAACCTCGACGGCATCAGGCCATCGGGGTAATTTTTCGGCAAGCTTCTGCCGATTCTGCTTGTAATTGCGATTTTATTTTGTATTTAAATATAATTCCATTATTATGATTTGATATAATGTCGATTAGTTATTGTAGAAGTTAATTTTTAAACAAAAAAGGTGATGAGCTGAATAAATAGAAATTTATTATTCCAATAATGTGCGGTACAAATAGAAAATGACACATTACTTACTTGGCAAAAGAGAAATATTTCTAAATTACATTATTTACAGGGAAAAAAAAATTATCCACTTTTAGGATTTTGTCAATAGATTTCAAATTATTTTAGCACTATTAGCTGCTGCTTCATAATAATTTTAGTAACAGTGTCATTCATTTAGTTTTTGTAGTACTTATTTTATAATTTATTGCTATTACTTTATTAGTAGGTTGACCGGTTGAGTGTCGTACACCGTCCGGACTCGGTAGCCAACGACGCAGAAGTAAAATATTAGGCTATGTGAAATAAAAGAAATCCCTGTTCGTTTCTTCGAATTTTGTTTCTAACGAACTTTACAATCGGTTTATATAGATAATACGCATAATATCTAAATAAATTATTACAAACTCGTGGAAAGCAAAGCTTTTCTTCAAACATTTTAAAAATACTTTTAACGACATTTATTTCATTGTCTTTCCCATTCTTTTACAAAGGTAGTTCATATTGTTTATATTGAAAAAAATATACAGTGTGTCCGAAAAGTATGGAATATCCTATACAGGGTGATTCCGAAATAAAGGGTATCCCTTTAGTAGGTGATAAGTGAGGCTAAAAGAAAACGAAAAATGAAAAAACGAAGTGGCTCCGTGAAAGTTGAAAATTTTCACAATTTTCCTAAATATTAAAAACTGAAGCCGTCTCTGGTTAGAAAAAGAAAAGTATTTCTTATATTGTCGCCTTAAAAAGTGAAAGTTAAGGAGATTTACGGTATTTTTAAACCCTTGTAGTGCAAGAACGAAAATTTACCAGACATGCCTATTTTCTTGGAACTAATAGTGCAGTTGTAGTAGCACAATGAACAATAAATGCCATCATAAGCTACCCTCTGAACATTTTACAACTTTTCCTTTTTAAATCTGAAGTATATTTAACATGCAGGGTTGTTGAAATTCGTTAAAACAGTAAAAAAATAATAACAAAATTTATGTTACGAACGATTAGACTCCAGTCTCACAAGCAACATTTTAATCCCTTATTATTATTTAGTCACATGAATAGGAAACATTTTAAATGGCAATGGATTACACATACTACTTGAATGAAATGAAATGAAACATGCGTATGGAAGGTACTACTAACTGTCACCTCTGTATTTAATTCAATTTAATAAATTCAACCAATTTTTATTTATGTAGCATAATGCTTATTGAAGTTTTTGGTTCTTCGGAAGTTTACAGAAACAAATCACCAACAGTAAAATTTTAATATTTTTCCGTTTGCAGATTAAAAAGTAAAAGTTCCTTTATGGCATTGTAGAAACCAGATAAACTATTATACCCCTCACATAAATAGTAAGAACTACCTGCCAATGACAAGGACAGTCAGTCAACCCCTATCGATTTTTGCTTAAGTAAAAGTATGAGAGCAGGACCGGCTTGGCTTAGCGATTAAACTTCAATCGCATTTTTCTCGGAAACTATGCAATTTTTACTTACCGTCTTTTATCGCAAATGTACGTACTATCACACTGCTGTCGACCTTTAAGAGGATACCCTTTATTTCGGAATCACCCTGTATATCTCAGTAAATATGAATTTTATAGAAAAATGTTTCCTATAAAAGTTGTTTAGTGTTTAGTTTTACATTACAGGGCAATACCAAATAACTATTTTTTAAAAAAACAAAAGCGCAACGAATAATACTTCAATTTTTTTAATGGGAAGGTATCCCTTTATTGTACTCATTTGATAGAGAATGTTTTTTTCTTTTTAATGATGTAAAACTTTGATACACCTGCATAAGTAAATTTTGATTAAAACGCAAAAAATTGTTTGAATAACGCTTAAAAGTTTATTTATTCATCTGTTACCTTTCCAGACGCGGTCTTTTAAATTTTCAATATCATCTAGTCACATTATGGTCGGTATGATATACTTTTGTTTGTTGCAACAATTGAATGCGTCGTAGAAATGTCAGTTAATAACCGAACTGAAGCGAAAAGTTATTTGTTTAATTAATTTAAGCATTTTGATTAACGTGAGGATAACAAAGTTACAAAAATACGACTTGCTATGGACAAAACCGCCTGCACTTCAGAAGTTCAACTTCTTGCTAAAGATTACAGACGTTTAAGTGGGTATGATATTCTGTATATTGGAGAAACGAAGAAACTTATTGTACCTACAAGTAAAACAGGAGGTGACATAAAATATTTTGTAAAAGAAGAAGAATTATTTGATGTTCTTCATGAAGCATTTACAGTGTGGTCATGGCGGACGCATTTGAATGGAGGAAATGCTCAAACGAAAATATCAGAGTATTCCTCGAGATGTTACGTATAATGATGTACAGTCTGGGCATTATTAAATGAGACTCGAACAGCAGCATTTTTCAAAATTGTTTCTCTGCATTTTTCTAAAACATAACACTATTTTACAAAACTCAACCATTGCTCAGTTGTTAATTTCATAGACGTGTTGACTTATCTTTTAACTGAACAATTTTGCAGATTTCTGCCAGGTATGCTGCAGCTCGAATCTCATTTAATAATGCGCAGACTGTACCTAAGTTTGTATAAGCCGTGCCAGAATAAGAGAAATATACCTCAAAAAGGTGTAGTAGTAAAGCCAATGGTGTTTAACAATTTAAACTCGCGTGCTCAAGTGGACCTTATTGATCTTCAATCCTCTAAGGACGGTGACTACAAATTTATATTAGTCTACCAAGATCATCTTACAAAATATGGTATTTTACGTGCATTGAAGTCTAAAAGCGCTGTGGAAGTGGCTTATACCTTACTCGATATATTTTGTTTGTTGGATGCTCCTAACATTTTGCAATCTGATAATGACCGGGAGTTTTCCGACCAAATAATTAAGAAATTTTCCGAAATGTAGCCTGGTCTAAAAATGGTCCATGGAAAACCCTGACATTCGCAATACCAAGGATCAGTGGAACGTGCGAACCAAGTTGTTGAAAACATTTTGAGAAGTTGGATGGAGGAAACCCAGAATAATCTGGAGCACTTTTTTAACGAAAAGCACATATCAGGTTACAATCAAGTAAACTTCCTTCATCTCTTTTAAATAGATTATCATCAGAAGAAGATTTAGAGAAACTGCTAGTAAATCAAAATGAAAATATTGAGGGTCTTAATCATGTTCGATTTTGCTAGCACTTCATCTTCTAAACGTAATCATTTAGTAAATAATCCTGAACATGGTTCCTTTACGTCACCGGTTGTTTTACAGGAACTTTCTACAGGAAATGAACAAATTACAAAGAAAGTTAGTGTTTGTTCCATTTGCGAAGACACTTAATGTGTAATGTGTGTTCTTCGTTCACCCACAACAAGTGCCTAGCTACCAGTAACGAATGTGACAATAGCGAGAACGTTGTATGCAAAATCTATAGTAATAAACAGTCAATAAACGAGAATCGAGAAAAGGCGCGTTCATGTCTAGAAAACTAGGCGAAGAGGATAAAAATGTCAGGCGAGAAATTCTTTCCACCTATACCAGTTGGCTCATTTGTGGTTATTGCGGTACCTGAAGTTGATAGAGATAAGATTGACGCCAAAAATATACTCGTAATAGAAATTATCATGGATGTTACTGATGATGAATATTATAAAGTTGGGTGTAAAAGCGGCATTACTGATAGCTTATATTCAAGAAATCAAATGAGTATGTGTAAAGAGAATTTTGTGTCTCAAGAGACGTTCAATATTCCAGTGAGTTTAAGAAAAGCAAGTTCCAACATGTCTTTAAGTGGTGGCCAAGAGTTTTTTAAGTGCTTCTGTAAATGAAAATGTGTTTCAAAGAAATGTAAATGCAAAAACAATAATGTACTTTGTAATTCAAAATGCCATGCTTCATTACGGCGTATAGTAATAAATAATAAAAAAAAAATCAGTGCTAAACTAAACGTCCTTATTGGTTTAAAGTTTGAACTTGAATTTTTAAACCAATGAAACGTCTAGTTTTTGCACTGAACATGCGATGTAGAGTTAAAGTTGTTTACTTTTTAGGAGAATGAGATTTACGTTTGTTGTAGTTAGTCACAAAATATTTATGTAGGTACCTATATGACTGTATATTTTAATAATAAATTAATAAGATACTAAACGTTTCTGTGAGTTAAAAATGTCTTTTGTCTAATGTACTGTAGACAAAATGCGCTTAGTCCAGACTGAACCCGAAATAAGATAAATATGAATGAAATTCGCATATTGTCTAAACATCTCAGACATTTTTGGTATTGTCTGGTCAATTTGCAACTTGTCTGTACTTCGTGTTTTGTCTGTAACAGATACACCACTTGTAGGATAAAATAGCACCGACTCCAAGCGTCGATTGACATATTGCGCTCGAAGACGTAACATGTGCAACACATTTAGGGTAAACTCCGCCTATTAGCATTTCTTAACAGTGGTGCATTCACCCTTAGCGAGATGTCACCACAGTACAAGAATAAAATAGTCTAATTTGTGTGTTTGTTGTGCTTTCATAATTCAGTAATCCCAATTATAAATTATTTCAGATTTTTAGATTTTATAGCTAAAGGTCCAATATGTCTTCGTACCGGATAATATTTTAATTGGAATCTCAGGAGTGTGTAAATGAATGATGAAAGTCGTCAAACTTTCACAATCTTTTTCTCAGAATATATAAGAGTACGGAAAAATTCATTGAGTACAAAACAAGTTTAGTCCCTTTACTATGCTGATGCAAAAAATCTCTTGCATATCTTCATTAATAACCGATTTATGCGTGCACATAGAAAGCTCTGTAACGGGAGGGTAGCGAACGCACTTAAAAGCGTCTTTTTTTTTTGTTTTAGCAATTGTTACATAACAAATGTAAAATGTAAGCCGTGAACTTTTTTGAAAAAACAAAAACATAAGTAAACTGATCTCCAAAATAGCCAAATCTTTTCTAATTTAACCGACTTTGTATCTCTTACAATTTCCGAGATCCTAATAGTGAGCATCGAAATGTGATCACACTGTTCTGTTCTGTTAGAAGGAAACGACAGTTGCGTATGTACTATTTACTGAGAACGTTTACCAGTTATTTACAAAAACCCTGATGATACATGCAAAACTGTGTATGCTTGCATGCATTTATTTTCTAACTTTTAAGTTTGATAACTTTGTAATTAAAAAAAAAAACATTGAAAAAATACTTATTGTATTCACCATGAATATACCCTATCAATCAGCGTTATTTATTTATGTACTGTATACTTTTTTATTAGTTATGAGTTTTCATATTGTTAATAGTGCAAGAACGGTTACATACATAGTTACACAGTAATGTATTTAAATTGCATCACTATTTTGTTTTGCTAAATTCTTTTAATGTCTGGTTTTTTACAAAGCAAAATCTAGAAGAGCAAGTGAAAATGAATGATACTTAATATTAGTAGAAACAGGATGCGCATAAGGTTACCCACTTTAAATTAAAATAACACTAACTAGTGATATAATAGCATAGTACAATCGCTTAGTTATTTATGGGATTCGCATATCTAATTTGTTCACTTCCATACTGTAGTTTTTAATTACTGATAATTAAACGTAAGACATTTCTAAATTGAAAGTCATGTGAATACAATCTGAGTAAAGTCGAGTTGTGCTTGGTTGAATACTACAATCGGTCTGCAATACGTCAAATGTGTTTATTTCTCGATAACGACCTCACTTGTTTATGCTGACTAGCGGCGTTAAGTTTTACTTTGCATTTTTAAAAGTAATTTTGTATTACTAGTGTGATTGCCATGATTAAAATAAATTGTTTAAAATAAAACAAAATAAGTGGACAGATTTTATAGAACCAAAGTATTACTAAGACATGCTAAATAGTCTGTTTCAATCAGATGCTCCCAATAAACGGACAAAAAGTGTGTCTGCTTATTGGAGACTTTACTGTATTCTGTCATTACCATGACAACTGATTTTATCTTTTTTATTCTTGTTAAGATCAGATAAAGCTCTATTGTTTTATTTAATTTTAATTGTGACTAATTTAATCAGTGTGTTGCTGAAAATATGTCCGGTGTGTTAAATTCTTCTGAACACATTTTGCGCATAAACCCCAAGATATCTGTCAAAATTGTGAATATGTGTGATCGAAAATTTCATGCAGACGAATTTTGACATACCCCTCTCTTTACACTCCAAGTACACCAATAAGGAGGGATATGCTTAGCGCACGCCCACTGTGCACCCAAACTGAATTTTTGAACAGTTAATACAGAACATCTGGAAATGAATTTTCTTATTTCTGAACATCTTGGATGTGCATATTCACACACACACATTCTAATATCAGAAAAAGCATTCATATATTCACTTTATTAATTGCATAGTATAGCGCTACCATCTTCAAAATGCTTTTATTTTATGAGTGTATTTTCTTAAGAAATAATATTCTGTGGAATTCTTTTTTATTAGTTATGTATTAGTTTCAATGAATTTACTACTTCTCTGTAAAATAATTATGATAGAAGTTTTATGTACAATCTCTTGAGAGTCTAATAACAAATATATAAGTAAGCGGACTACACTGTTTATTTTATTTATTTATATTATTGACAAAGTAGAAGCTGCAGCTCATTTCAGATTACATATTTTCAACGACTTTATTTTTGCGAATATATTCTGTAACATCAATCCCCAATTATGGTTTTAATTGAACATTGATTTATATCCTAATTAGATGTTGAAAACAATATGCTTACGATAAAATATCAAGCCTTAAAGCTGTGAAGTTACCAATATTGAGAATGTTTTAATATCAACTTTTTATGTTCTTTATGAGTATTCATTTGGTAATCGTTTTTTTCCCTTTTAGTCTCTTATTTTTAAAAGTAAATACATTTTAAACATTCAATACAAAAAATATTTTTTATTTCACATTTTGTGAAACAGATTTAACGAAAGTAAGTACTTTTTGATGAAACTAAACTTTACAAACGCTAACATATTTTTTCTGAATTCCATTGTGATTTCTGATCATTATAATTTATTGCATTACTAATATGTATATCTTCATAGTCATACACTATCTTATCATAAAATTTATCGCAGGAATAAGAAACAAATGAAGATTGCATATTGATACATTCAAGAAGAAAGGTAATATTATTAATGTTAAATAATGCTTATATCACATGTTTGTTTCTTTTTAGTATAAAAAATGTCATGGGCACAATGGCCAAATACTGCCATGCCTCAACCAGGTGTTGTTCAAACTCCTATGATAAATCCTGCACCTAATGTTGTTAATCCAGCTGCTCCTGTGGTAGCTGCAACAAATCAGTATACTCCAGAACAGTGGGCTCAAATGCAGCAGCAAAATTGGCAACAATGGGCTCAGTGGCAGCAGCAGTTTCAACAATGGCAGCAACAGTATGGTGCAGAGGTTTGTTTATATTTTTAGAGTTTTGTTGCACATACTCAGATATTCTTCCTTTTCTATTTAGTTTCAGAAATCTCTTACTGCAATGGCTCAAACAACACCAACTCCTGTTCAACCCCCACTTCCATTTTTTAATGCTTCTGCTCCACCTCCTCTTCCAACTGAAACTAAACCACCTCCTCCACCAGATGATCCACAAATATCTAATCAGCCATCTAATCAAACACCATATTCTTCATCGTTTCTGAATGGACCACCACCTTCTGTTTCATCTCAGCCGCCTCCGCCAAACGAACCATTTCAAAATCAATATAATCAGCCACAACCGAATCAAAGTGGCTTCCAAAATCGTAATCCAAATGAGGCATATAAAAATGAAAATCAACAACGGTTTGGAGGAAATAATCAGAACTTTCCAAATAGAGCTCCTGTCAGAAATCAGAATTGGCAGAACCCTAATAATAGAAATCACCCTACTTTTGGTAATCAACCACCAGCCGTTTCAAACGAAAACAGAAATAGACCTGATTATGGTACTAAACGCCCATTTAATCAACCTCCTGAAGCAGGAGATGTAAAAAGAAATAAGATGGAGATCAATGTTGAAACAAATAGATGGCAACCTAATCAACAAAAGCCAAAATGGACTGAAGGTCCACCAAATCAAGTAGAAAATCCACAATGGGTGGGCTCAAAACCTCCAGAAAATATACCCAAACGTAATCCTGAGGAGTTAACAGAGCAGGAGAAGAAATTTGATAAGCAATTTGCTGAGTGGGAATCACAATTCCAAAAGTGGAAAGAACAAAATGCCAATCATCCTGACAAGGAACAATATAGAGAATATGAGAAAAAATGGGAAGCTTGGCGAACACAACTATTAGAAAGAAGAGAACAAATGAAACGAAAACGTTTAGGACTTGTTAGTGAATCTCCACAACCAACAAGTGTCAAACCAGAAAATACACAACAAAAACCACTAGATAATCAGCAATCCTCGATATCTGAATCAGTACATAATCGTCCTGCTATCACATCTGCTCAACCTCAAATTAGCCCTCGTCAGCCACAAATTGGTCCTCAGTCATTCCCACCAACTACCACTGCTTCCAGATCTCAAAACGTAGCAGTGATATCTCAGATTACTCTTAATCCAAATCGACCACCTCCAAATATGAATGATCAGCCTTTAGAATTTAATAAAACTCAATCAGGATCTGAAGAAGAATCACAATCCCAGCAAGGAAATGATTTATCAGCAAGTCAGGGGGATGCAGGAGAAGGTTTTCTCAAGTCTACATCTACTGGAGGTATTCCTGGCTTAGATTTGGTGAAAGATGGTAAAGATGAAGACAAGGGAGATGCAGATGTTACGGACTTGAAAGGATCTAAGGAGACTGAGAAAGGACCCGATTTGGAAGCAATTTCTAGAGGAATTAATAGTATTTTGGGAGATCAGAAACTGTTGAACATGTTATCTTTAGTTTCTCAAAATCAGAGTCGCCCTCTTGTTTCAAATACAGTTAATACAATGTCTTCAATGAAGGTGCATTCCCCTAAATTTAGTCCACCAGATTCTCTTCAGAATGAACAATCTAACCAAGAAAATGCTGAATTTTATGAAAATAAAAACCAGAAAGAAATGTTATCTAACATTGATGAACAAACTCGAAGTAGTTTCAACATTCCTAATGAGGCAGATGCTCTAGAACACGATAAATTTGCAAAGGGTTCAGAGGAATTCAGAAATGATAATGACAACTTCAATAGAAATACCGATAGTTTTGGTAGAAATTCTGGTAACTGGAATAGAGAATCTGAATTTAATAGAAACTTTTCTAATTTCAACCAAGAACAAGATGATAATTTTACCGAAAGTACTGATAATTTTGGTAGAACTTCAGATAATTTTGGAGAGTCTGATAACTTTAATAAAGGTCCAGAGAACTTCAATCGAGATCCAAGTAGTTTTAATAGAGGTCCAAGTAATTTTCAAAGAAATTGTGATAATATTAGGGGACCTGATAATTTTAATAGAAGTTCAGATAATTTTGGCAGGGGCCCAGATGCTTTTAATAAAGACTTAGGAAATGTTAATCGAGGCGTAGATAATTTCAATAAAGGAGGTGCTAACTTTAACAGGGACTCTGATGATTTCAACAGGGGTTTTGGTGAGAATAGGAATTTTGATAATCTTAATAGAGATAACTTCAACAAAGGACCTGATAACTTTAACAGAGATCCAGATAACAGAAATTTTGATAACTTCAATAGAGGCTCTGACAGTTTTTATAAGGGTCCTGGTAATTTTAATAGAGGCCCCAATAATTTTAATAGAGCCCCCGATAATTTCAATAGAAGCTCCAATAATTTTAATAGAGGACCTGATGGTTTTAATAGAGGTCCTGATAATTTCAACAGGGGCCCTGACAGTTTTAACAAATCTGATGTTTTTAATCGAGATTCTGATAATTTTGGTAGGGGCTCGGATAACTTCAATAGGGGTCCTAATAATTTAAATAGAGGCTTTGACAACTTCAACAGAGGTCCTGACAGTTTCAACAGAGGTCTTGATAATTTCAACAGAGGTTCTGATAATCTTAATAGGGGTTCAGATAATTTTAACAGAGGCCCCGATAATTTCAACAGAGGTCTTGATAATTTTAACAGAGGTTCTGATAACTTTAATAGAGGTCCTGATAATTTCAACAGGGGCCCTGATAATCTCAACAGGGCCCCTGATAATTTTAATAGAGGTCCCGATAATTTCAACAGAGGTCCCGATAATTTCAATAGAGGTCCTGATAATTTCAACAGAGGTCCTGCCAATTTCAATAGAGGCCCCGATAATTTTAATAGAGGGTCGGATAATTTTAACAGAGGTTCTGACAATTTCCAAAGAGAACAAGATAATTTTGGTAGAGGATTTGATAGGATTGAGAGAAATTCTAACTTGGGCAATTTTAATCGAGGACCTGAAAATTCTGATAGAGGTTTGCCTCAAGGTAATAAAGATGGTAGAGGTTTTAACAATTTTGGCAAAGAACCTGATACCATTAATCGAAATGTCGGTGACTCAGCAAATAGATTTGAAATGAGGACCGACAGACCTGGTAGTGACTTCGAGAGATTTGGCAGAAAACCTGATAACTTAAGTAAAGAACCTGGAAGCTTTAATGAAGAATCAAACAATAGCTATGATAGAGATCAAGATCAATTTAACCAAACAGCTCAGAATCTGAACAGAGATGATTTTACAAATAAGGGTCTTGAAAGTTCTGATGGAGATAGGTTTCAACCACCCTCTCTTGTTGAATGGAATAGAAATGATTCAGTTCCTTCTGATCCACTTCCTCCCAATCTGAAAGAAATGCAGCAAGATAAGGTACAGTCCGATGATGACATATGGAAACCAAAGACTGTCACTGATTATGATCATAAAACATTAAAATCTAGTAATAATACTATCTTCAGTGTGTTTTAGATTGTCTTATTGATATCATTTTTTTGTAGCTGAACCAGATGTCCTAGTGGAACCTGCATACATGTTTGATTATAGACACAAACCCTTAAATCGAATACCTTATCCACAAAGGCCAAAATGGCTCTCAGATATGGTTAAGAATTATCCTGAATTTGATTTGCTTATGTCTAGACCTTATGAACAACAATTACGTAGGTATCCTGTAAATGAAAGATATGATTCCAGGCAATCAGGTGATTATCTAAAATATAATGACAGAACTAGAAAATATTACGATGATCGCGAAAGAAAGTTGCTTGATGACAGAGATCGCAAACCTTATGATGATTACAATAGAAAACAATATGATGATCGAGATAGAAGACCATATGAAGACCAAGATCGTATGTCTGATCGAGATAAGAAGCCCTATGATAATCCATTAAAAAGATTAGAGAACAGATCAGATGATAGACGATCACGTGATTTTGGAGAAAAACGATCAGCTGATAGTGGTATGGATGATAAAAGGTCATTTAATAGAGAACTTGATATTTCTGATACAGATGATTATTTAGAAGAAACAAGAAATGATTCATTTTCAAAAGAAAAAGTGCATTGTAATAAAGAACAAAAAAATAAAGAAGAAACTTTTAGTATAAAAACTTCACCTATTGTTCCAAGCAAATCAAATGTCACATTAATAGAAGATTTGTTAAGTCCACCTGGAAGATACAACAGACCTCCCAGACTAGTTATAATATTACGAGGCCCTCCAGGTAGTGGAAAGTCATTTTTAGCTAAATTAATCAAAGACAAAGAGGTAAGATAATATTAAAAAGTTTACTATAATGTTGAACATGGAAATATTTCAGGTGGAGAATGGAGGTTCTGCTCCACGAATATTGTGTTTAGATGATTACTTTATGGTAGAACAAGAAAAAGAAGTAGAAGAAGATGGTAGAATAGTAAAAGTTAAAGAAATGGAATATGAATATGAGGAATGTATGGAAGCATCCTATAGGCAGTCACTTATGAAGTCATTTAAGAAAACTATAACTGATGGATATTTCAATTTTATAATAGTTGATAATATTAATGATAAAGTTAAATATTTTGGTGAGATGTGGAGTTTTGCAAAGCAAAATGGCTTCCAGGTAAGAAAACATTGAATTTCAGTAAGTATGGTAAGCTAAAGTAACCAGACATTCAATTCAGGCAGAATATTCTGATTGTTTTGTTTCAATTCTGACATTATTGGAATTGAAATTTAAACTGATTCATGTTTTGTGCGCATACTGTTTACATTTTACCATCAAATTTGATGTAGTCAAATCAAGTTCTTGGCGTTTAGCATCTAATCAGTTGCATTTCACCATTTTTTAGCATAGTTCACATGTAGACACTTCAGGAAAAGTGGTATTTTATCACTTTTCTTTCTGAAGATGAGGAGTCTCTTTGAACACTGCTTCAGTGTTCTCTCAGGCTTCTTCCTGACTATCGAATACGATAATCTCCTGTTTTCACTACATCTTTCTTTTTTTCATTGTTTATTGTAAACTTAACAATTTATTTAGGTTCAAATTAATGTGTTCAGACTTGTTTTTGTCGTAATGAAAATATATTCTAAGTTAGAACATACTTCTGTATTGATCAGTCTTGCAGAAGAATAACACATTGAGCAGTGTATCATCATCTGTTAATGGTAGGTTAATATTAATTGAATGGAGAATGTTTTCAAGTGCAGTTATGATAAACACTACTGAAAATTAAAACTTAATATCATTTTCCTCTTTATTGGCAGGATGTGAGAAACTCTGCATTTCTTGTTCTTTTGTATGACATAGATTTCTGGGAAAAAAATTAATTAATTAATAATGTGTTCTTGGGAATATTTTTGAATAAGACTTACTGAAAATTTATAGATACATGGAATGATAAAAGAGTAGACCTTCTTTGTTTTAATCTTGATGTGCTATTGAGTGAACCAAATATGTAATTGAACACGGTACATAATTGCGCCATTTTCTGTTTTATATGTTTGTTACCCCTGTATAAGACCAAAAGACTGAACTTTTTAGAATAGAATTAACCATAACAAAAGACTGGAATGGAGGATGGTTGCTTTAGGGAAGTTTTACTGTAATTTACTAAAACTGACATGTCAGTGGTTACTTTAAATGTCATCCAGGACAGGTAAGCAAAAGTGTTGAGTTTGAGGTAAACCATATTAACGCATCAGAAGGCATTCTAACATAATTGCAGTACAGTAAATTGTCAAAATGCACTTTTGAGATCAAGATTAAACATCTTGAAGTAGCTTGTTAAGTACAGCCACACCTTTAGATAAAAGATAAAGCATCTTGTTTTTAAATAAAGTTTAATTTGCAACCGTCAAAACAATGTCTGTATTAGCCATTTGGCTTTTACTGGAAAAACAGGACTACTCTAGAGAAATTTGTTAAAAGAAAAACCTTTTGTTGTTAAAATCATTCTTACACTTTTAGCCATTGTTAGCAAATGTGAGGATGTAGGTCCAAGCTACAGCACTCAGCTCCTTCCTTGCCACCTGTAACAACCTGCACACTCCTAATAAGAGAATTTCTTGTCCTAGCAGCTCAGACCGCTTTTAGTGCTGCCTGACTGTGGGATCAAATATATGAATCTTTTGCTACATTGCTTTCTCTCCATTGATAAAATGACATAAAGTTCCATATGGAAAACCATGATGTGTTTTCCCAAACCAAAACTTCTGGATATGTACCTTCTGTTGACAACTGCCTGTCATCCATGATCCATCTGTGTAGAAAATCAGTAAGTTCTGTTAGAAGTTGAATTGTCTGCTCTCTCACTGTTCCTTAGTTGGAATTGTGAGAGTACTTCCTATGCAGCCTTAAGCAATCTTCCACCTGCTTTATCCTCTAAGTAAGCAAACAAAGATATTTCCTTCTCTATTAACTGGACTATTCTGACATGTCTGGTGTTAATTCTTTTTCCAAACTATAGTCCTGTGTTTTGCGTTCTGAAGTAAGCCTCCATGGCCTCTCCTTATCCATGTTAGTAGGTGCGGCAGCCTTAATAGTACCTTGAGAGCAGCTGTAGGGGTTGTTCCCATTGCACCAGTTATAGCCAGGCTAAGCATTGGATCTTAGCTAGCCTTTAGGTGATAATTGTCGCTGTCAAGTTTAGTTACAACCATGTTGACGTGTGATTTCCACCTTATCCATCCAGGCTGAGGCAACACATGTTAACCTTTAATTAATAACCTGCGTGTTTCTGTTATTTTTTATTCTGAATGGAGTTTGTCAAATTATCATGATCAACTGATATCTAAAATATGTTAAAATGAACCACAACTTTTTGATAAAAATGTTGATGAATAGGAAGTAAAGCATATATTCTGCTTGATTAATTCAACATTTTCCATATTGATTTTGTGGAAGACCAAATGAGATGGTTTCTAGAATAATTAAGTCATCTGTGGTGGAACTCTGCCGGAATGCAATGCAATGCAATCAAGTGACGTTATGCGATGCAATGTGATTTTTGTACTCTGCTGTATCATTGCATTCTTTTCATGCGCTCTCAGAAGATTGAATATTGATTACTACCAATCCTAAAAACATTGTAGTATCTAGTGCGTTTTCTAGTAACATTTAACAAATGATATAGACACAGTTGGACATTTGTTTGCCATTTCATTCTCATCCATCAGAGGGAAAAATAAATATTTAAAAATTTTATAGTATATATTATAGTAATGGATAAAGACGGTCTTTTTTATTTGTAAATTTTCTGTAATAAAGGAAAGCCAAAATAGAATTCATACTCTATTATTTCTAAAACGATTTTTTATTATACAAGTTTCTTACAATGAGTTTTTTAAATAAAGAATACAATATAAATTGAAAATAATACACCTCTGAAGAAGTATATAAGAATAATACAAAGAAAGTTTGGGTAAAAATAAGCAATCTTAAATAAAAAAAACAATTTTTAGACATTACTATAACAATTAAATATTAACTGGGCAATATAACAATGAATTAAATTAATTATGTACGTATACTGTACATAGTCTGTATTTACATTTGAAATCTTAAAAAAAATTTCTTAACAAATTCTTTTACAACGTTCGAATTATGAAGAGATTCTAACAAAGTAGAATTTCTGCTAAAACATTCTTTTGTCAAAAAGTTTACCTACCCTCAAAGTTGCTTTTAAACATATGGCGCTCACATTTTTATGTTGCCTCACTTCCACTTATTGTACTGTGAACGAAAGCGAGCCCGACCGGTGGACCGCCGAAGGCCGAAGGCGGTCACACTTTTTTAAGTCCAAGAGGCTTAGAAAGGGTCGGAGTGCCGAAAGCTCGACGAAGCGACGCCGCAGGCGTCAGCCTCGATCGGAGCCGCAGAGTGGCTGAGCGAGGGCCTAGAGATGAAACGGCGGACTTCCGCGACTAGTAATAAATTAATCTTGCTAGAAGAAACTCGGGTTTACTTTTATATTCACGATCAAATGTCCAGGGAAAAATTAAAAACACATTGATTTTTCATTATTTTTAAAATTATGATTACTGGGTACTGACTAAACATTTTTACATTTATTATTAAAACGAAAAACGTTTATTGATTTAAATATTCAAGTAGTAGTCATTTAGAATATCTCTTGTAACCTAAATTATTTAATTATTGAAAATAAAGTTACCCGAATTTTATCAAATATATTTTGAAGTACTAATTGTACGAAAAGAATTAATGATGAAGTACAATTTAATAAAAGAAAAACAAAACGGAAGAAATTCAAATCAAACAAAACAAATAAAATAACAAACAAAACAAAGAAGAAATATACAAAAGAAGCAAAAACTAATGAAAATACTTTTAACATGATAAGTGCTTAAAACTTTAATCCAGCAGTGAAGTACATTTTATGAAAATATAACTGCGATTCACATTGTCTTCCCTGATGCTGAATGTTGCGTACAGAGTTTTTGATATTTTGACAAACGCAGACGAAAGTTAATCTGTCTGCACGCATTTTTGAGAACCAATAATTCCGTAACTAAGACAAATTCATCGTAGTTACCCTTTGTAAAATTGTTTGTTACCTGGATTGGCTCTGATGTCGATTTTTTAGTTTCGCACGCTTTGCCATAACAAACTGTACGGGCAAACCTCGTACGGTTCACGATGACAGCGAATAAACGGTAGGTAATGACCTGCATTCAATGTTAGTACTTCTATGACACCTTCTCTTAGAAAAATGTTATTTAACTGACGCAGTAAAATAATCAAAAGTTTAAAGTTCGACTTTTTTTCAAATTTTATTATCAAAACCATTTGTTTTGATCATAATTTGACAAGCTCCCCCCCCCAAACATAAATTTCTGGTCACGCTGCTGATTATTACAACAACCTTTAAAATAAAAATGTGCTTTTAGTTAGGTGTATGTACATGATTGTTTCAATGATTATTGTTGTTTTTACCCGAGGTTTTTGAATCTTCTAGGTTTGAAATACTAAAAGCTAGTTGTTTAAATTTTATGCATTGCGCTTTATTTTAGTTGAACAATAATCATTAATAAATGTATTTTGCTAGATATTTTTTAGCGAGGAGAATATTAGCTTTTTGTTTTGAAATTT
>VTPC01090238.1:235608-306533 GCA_011009095.1 Ignelater luminosus | reverse complement strand
TTCGTAGTTTTTAAAGTTAGTAAGTGTTAGTTGAGAATAATTAAAATTTTATTTTATATTTTCGTACGTGTTGTCATTACTGAGGCTTATTTGCAATAAAATACATTTTTGGAGCTTTATCTGTAATTTTGGTTACATTATTTGCAATTTTGTTTAAAGATATCTACCGTTACATAAATTAAAAAGAAAAACCAACTGTACAGTCTCGGTACCCAACTTGTGTGCACCGCACGCAGAGACAAAACATAGAAACTCGATTCCTGACTTGTGTTGCATGACCGATGCGATATACCAGAGAAAAGTCTGCCGAAAGCCATGTGTTATCCATCGCGACTGTTAGGTACCGATTTACTTCTCTGGTTCGGTGAACAACTTATACCCACCCCGGCACTTTAAGTGTTAAGCAACCAGAAGGTTCGCTGGAAGTATTACCATTAAAATCCGTCGAGTTCATACGTCTAGTTAAGGCCTTCAACGCAGTTTCACACCCTTCTAATGCTAGAGCACCCTAAAGGTCCTTTGTGATTTCATTCTGAACACTCAGGATTTAGTGTCTACTGAGACAACTTCAGATTTCTGCAGCTTCGCACGCTTTATCAAGCAGTGTTAGAAATTTCCCGATCTAGAAAAATTAAAGTAAAACTGTTAGTTAAAGAAGTGTGATCAGTTCAAACAGGGCTCTGTACAGCTCCAAAGATCTAGACATTTAAAGATATGATCTTGCCTGTCCAAACCTAACCTTGAAACCATACCCGAGTAAACATATCTTATAGATAATATGTCTATAATATAATTTCCATTTTTATGGAGTAGGGAAATATAAACAAATCTTTAGTTTTTGCCGAAATTGCCAATAAAATTGAAGATGAGTTAGTTCACATTGCTTCAGAAAATTGAGGGTTTTTCTGATAGATAAAGATAAAGACGAAAACGCATGAATAGATACCTCAGGGTTAGTCTGTTCTATTCAAAAATTATTGAGAATCTATCAATGATTTCTTCTTCGGAAAAGAAATAGATTCAAGAGCAATAAAAACGATGTCATTGGTCTTAATCTAAATTACACGCAAACCTTGCATTGAAAACACTGAAAAGGAATCTCGCCTGAAAATATCTTAAACAGGTTTCATCTGAATTTCATTTGTGTGGATACAAAGCATCTTGATTCATACATACCCAGGGTCTAAATAATGTCTAGGTTTTGCAAAATATTGAGACCAAAACAATTCACAACTTCGCCTTTTAACAGGTTAATCGCCAAAGCAAACATCGATGTATGCTCATAAGGTTATCTTTTGATTTTTTATAGTATATGTAGCTGTAGTTATTTTGTGTAGACCATGGTTTCGCTGAGTAATACTCATATCTTGGGTTCTAAAAGGAATTATTTAGTCTTTCTCGGCCCTGTAATTTGCGTTAATTTTTGCTTATATGATGGGGGCAAGGTTGTCTACCACAGATGACCAGCTATGGATACTTTCTGTTAAATGTGACGGTTATGGTCCAAGAAAGTTCAAGGCAGGCAACGTATATCACCACCAGTATCCGTTTTGGTTTAGTTTTAAATTCAAAACAAGATTAAAATGAAAGTTTTTGATGTAATCGATGTAACTCACTGTGCTGATGATAGTTTCAGACTTTAGCTTGGCGCTTAACATGTTAAAAGTAGAGTGACGATAACAGATAAACCATAAAGAAATAAATGCCAAACAAATATGCTCAAAAAGCTAATTCTCCATGTCAACACTCTCTGAATTAACGTATCTAAACGGATATGCAGTTTTTGCAGTAGCTCACTACCGGCCTTGTGTCCACAACAATAGCTATTATGCAAGGAGTAAAGAAGGGAGATCCCTTTCCCAGATTGTCTTTAATCTGATGACGTACGAGTTTAGAAAAGCTCGAATCTATACGACGTGGATTGCTACTGACCATCCATAAAATGGTCTATCTTGCATATGCTGATTTCATGTTGGTCGTATACACCTTCTGTAACTGTCAGAGCTTGTTGAGCTGCGCGAAGGAGTTCTTTGGTATGAGAGGTCTATCATTAAATTCCCAAAGAAGTGTCATCGTTGTGATCCGTTCAAAAAAGCTCTGTTGCTTCAATTATTTTACGTCAAGGCTGTCCATTAAAGCAACTTTTACTCGAAAAGTTCTTGAAGACTTGAAGTATGATTGTCAAACCGGTCCTTTCATAGACTCTCCCAATACCCAATTTCTCCATCAGCTAGTTCTTGATACTGATGAATTTGATACTTTTCTGAGAGATTCTGCAATCCGTTTATCAAGATTGGTGTTTTGGCTTTTTTGGCCATTTTACATAAAAAAAACTCAATAAATCTTCTCTTACAGTCGACAGTACAGTCCATCCTGTGTTTTCACTGTTTTTCAATGAGCCGGTTCGACGAGGCGGCCGGGCTTAAGACTACAAAGTAACTATATCGTTATAAGAAGCTAGAGCGCTAAAGGCTAATGGTCGCCACTAGAGCAAGTCGGAAATTGGATTGATATCCTGCCCAAGTTTTGGAACCTTCGAGATTTTGCTCAACTCTGTCAAATCCCCTGCCTTAACGCCGATATAATTTAACAAATTAATGGAATCGCATCAGGCATCATGCCTGCATTGTCAGGCTTGTCTAGGAGATCGTACGACGCGAAGATGATTAATGAAAGAAAAGTCATACTTTCGATTGGCCACGGTGACACTGGAAAAAAATCTTCTCTTTGTAAAGGCTGCTGGTAAGGACCGCTCGCGTTGGATAACATTTTCCGTCAGAAGCTTGATAAATTCGTACACTTTAGTCGTGGCCGCTCGGGGTACATAGAATTCATCCAACGTACAACTTAACAGATTGATGGCAAGATTTTTGGTCACAAGATACCATTGAAGGCTTCAATTTAGCACACTTTTATTTCAAGAGAATTGTTCACGCTATTGCTAAAGAGCTAGAAGCTGCAGACCAATATCCAGAAGATTTTGACTAATTTGAAATGTTTCTACTTCGATTTATTGATACTTCAGGCTGTAATTTCTTAAGATTCTTTGTATAAACAGTTTATCTACATAAGATTTCATTATAATGTCTTTGTCCACCCTCATATAAACGCCCTAGAAAATCGTCTATATTCTTCTGCAGCAAACACTGATTAAAGACACAAATTCAAGTTGTTTAGATTGAATGCCTGAATGATACTGAAACTTCACTGAATATAATAAGAAAACCAAGAAGTTTTTTATTTTTATTTTACATTATACAATGTGGACCTAGTAAACCTGCAGCAAGAAGTAATCAATCTTTACTTCACACAGTCCCCAAAGGAAAACAATAATTTTCGAGTTCAAAAGTCAAGAACGAATATAATCACCTTGTATGCAAATATTTGTTTATGTTTTTCTCGTTTTATTAGGTCAAGCAACATTTCATAATTCAATGTTTACAATAAATAAAACAAATGTCCTTCGCAGTACTACTATGTAAGTAGTTCAATTGTAGCTAACAAACAATAATTATTATTAAGATTGCATAACGAGAAAGAAAATTGTTTAAAACGTAAACAACCGAATGGTACTAGCATATTATAAGAGAGACAATCAAAAGGCAATAATAAGAATGAAAACAATGTTAACTTGCTGGCCACCACGCCTCTGCAATAAAAACAATGAACTTCCAATTCATAATTACTGAATAACAAATATGACATTACCAATCACCATATAAAGTCGGCTACAGCTTAAAGTTAACATTAATATACCGAGAACTTGACAAAAACTGCTAATTAACGATTGTAGGTTATATCAGATAATGTGCTGCGTGGACTCGTGGGTTGTTGCAGTTAATTCACGCCCATTTCTGTCAATATATGTCATTTCCATTTCGATGGAGCTATTTTTCTGACAGGTACAGAAGATTTTTATACAAGAAAAGAATCCTCCATAAAATTATCCTTGCAACGTGATACCTACAGGATATTCACGGTTTGAAATAATCAATTTAAAGAATGATATCGACGATAATGAATTTTGTTTGTTGTAAAATACCTTTTTATCAGCTGCCTTGCGTATATAATGCATAATTTAAGTCAAGACCGGGATTTTATTACCTTTATCTGATTGATATTTAAAATAAAATTCACGTAAGTGTCTGTTTCTATGAAATCAATCAGTGAATCAGGAATCAAATGCAGACTATATGTCTGTACATATTCAGGGACATCTAAAAAAAGAAAAAGTTAGCAACAACGCCTCGTTCTAGGCGTGTAGCGCACCCATTTCAGAACTCCTCGAAGGCCACTGCTGGTTGCGTCAAGAATTGCACTTGCTTTATAGCAGTCGGCGTGTCTGTCGTCGGCATTATCATAATTCAATTTAAACAGAAAATTCTCATTATGTTAAGTAGATATATATAAAGTCTTTTTGTTATTGTGTAGGTATACTACTGATAATGGTATTGTATACTACACATCTATATTTATTCCTTTACATGCAAGGTGAGATAAATGTGCTACATTAAGCCGATTCGTCGCCGATAGGGTTTTGACTGGAACACATACATACAAAAGTTGGGGTGAAAGAGTTATCATTTAAACGTGTAGGAGGATGCGGGTTATTATGGAGATAACAAAGAATAACGCAACATTAAAATGTCTCGAGAATAATAACGTTTGAACTTTGAAGACGTCTTCCCGGAAAACTGCGTTTTAATTTTCATGTAGTATGTATGTAGTAACTAACTAGTCATGACCTGATTGCACAAAGCATGCAACAATTCAAGTAATTTATATACAAAGGAATCTTCAACATTTCTACTTTTACAGGCACGCACTCTTATTATAATCACGACTTTCTCATTTCGTTTAATACCGCGATGCAAATCAAAACGATTATTTAATTGATCTAAATAACAAGGTGTTCACACACACATTGCGAATCGAGGAAAAATATGTTAATACTCTCAACAATCAATTATGCCATATTTAATAGCGCATAATTAAAAAAGATTAATATACTATTAATATAAAGCCTTAATATATGTTGACATTTGGTTAATGCGCCGCGGGCATTAGATGTGGTGCGATATTATTCAAAACAAGATCCGTATCATTTGAAAGAATGTGCATATGATTTCATTACGGTAGCTAAAAGCCTCTTAATAAGAGATCCATAGTATTTTGTTATGTCATCGCTCTCCGTGTTACAAGTTTTGAATTTGAATAATTTGAAACGATAGTGAAGAAAGAGGAGAGTAGGAGTTTCAAGAACTTTAAGCGCGCGGTAACAGTTTGCTTGAAAGCGACGCTTTCGTTGTATTAATTTAAAGATTTTATGAGAAGTTGCAATATCGTTGCAACCTATAAATTAAAAAACGTGTTAAACATTACTGGTACATTCTAAAAAAAGCAGAGTCTAAATGATCATTTTTAAAATTTCTATTGTGTACTATAAAAGCACACCAGATTCTTTTGTTGGTCTACTTTCTTCAGTCTGAGGCTAATTACATCTGCAGATTACTACTAGCAATCTGCAACTGAAAATCCATAGACAAAACAAGATCTCGCCATTTTAGTTTATTTTGACGACGATTAAATTATACTACAAGAAAGAATCTGGAGGCTTGCCGAACTTGACTAGACTGTTAGTTTATTTTCGATCCACACATTACAATTCCTTTCTTATTTCTTCCCAGTTTCTCCACCTGGAGTAAATACTGAAAAGTTAAAACCAAATTAGATGCAGCCACGGCATGGTGGTTTCGCTAGATAATAAATGGGATGATGTGTGAACGCGACAACTGGTAGCAGCAATGATATTGAAAACAACTCTAATTGTATTGGTTGGAAGATTTTGACGGTAGATGACACCCAGAAAAATGATTTAACAATTTAAACATTTATAGGTTAAAAGATCCTTTTAGTTTGAAGCCGATTAGTAACTTTGGCATGTTTTTAAATTGAAGTCTTCTCTTACTAGCATTATTTGATACTTTACGTGGTTCCCTTGCAAATATTTCAGGTTGCATGCCACTTGTTATTCCTGATAAAGCTTCTCCAAAACATTATTATTATTATTTTAAAAACTTGGAAGTCTATTTCTCTATTCCTATAAATTTCAGCTTGTTCGTAAGAGGCATGTTCCCTTCGGGTGCAATTATGTACATTCTTCTACTATTTATTTCGAACACCAAGAATTCAAGCAGTCGAGGTGCTCCACTCACCTCATAGAGTAAAAACCGTATACCACCCCAATTATTTGTCGTATTGACGTGAAAACCTTTCTCTAAAAAATTGCAACTGTTTTGCCCGAGCATATCTCTGCTGAAGACGGCGAAACACATGTAATAACATAGTTGAGAAATAATCAAACTTGTAGTAATTGAAAGGATCTTCGCCGTCTGGTGAAGAAAGCTGCTCTACTAGTTCTGAAGTATGTAAATAGCTTACAAAATTTTACTTTTACAAACGACACGATTACAAAATTTGAAGTATGGAAGATAGCATGAAACTTAACAGTGTGATATAGTTACACTTTCGGTGTAATTCTAAACAGTGATATATCAAATATCGACACAAAAGACTTCAGCGTAAGTACATTTGAAATTCTTAGCGATGTGATGCTTAATCTATCGTCAGTTCATTCACAGGATTCCTCTTATACGTCAACATCCTTATTGAGGAACTTCTTGTATCCCTCGCATGATGACTGATTTCACTGCAAAGTTTGTGCTCGCCGCCCCCATTGAAATTAGAAATCGTCGCTCCGGCCAAGTCTGCTTTAAAGCACCAGTAATCAAGTGTTTAACTGCCAAACCGGTCTTACCAAAGAGAGGAAACTGTACTGTCTCCCTTATATTCTTCTACTATTTCTTGGGATATCAAACACCAAGGTTCCATAATGTCTGCCATTTGTTTTATCAAACGCAAACCGTGTTACCTCAATTCTTATTGACATGGAGTGTATTAAGGGTGACAACTGTTCTGATTGAGCATGCCTTCTGCAAAACGACGAAACGCATGTTATAGCGCGATCAAAATATAATCAAAGCTGTAGTTCGTGAAAAGGCCGTTGCTGAATCTAAAAAGCAAGCTGTTACGCTACTGTACTGAACCAGATAGTTCTATTATATGTTTGAAGCTTGTAGTTAGTTTGAAAAAATTTATTTGTCATTACATTACATTAGAATTAATAAAAAGACAATGAGCAAAGATCATCAAACATGTGGATAACTCGTAATTTATTTCTAAAATGAATATTTTAAAAATCTGGAGATGGACTAAGACAAAACGTTTTAATCTGAGTTTTACGTCAACAAACTGCTATGTTATTTATCAGTAGCTTTCTTCCTCAAAAGCCGATTAGTAATTTTGGTATGTTAAATTAAAGTTTATTCTTATCAGGATTCTCTGATCTCTCTCTTGCTTCATTTAGAAGCTTTTTACGTTTTCCTCTTAAAATACATTCACCGAGGTCTCTACAAAAGTAAAGCCTTAAGAGAAATTATATATTATGAAATTCCGTCTATCGATGAATGTCTAAAACTGGATCTTCGGAACTGATTTTAGTAGTATTCTCCCTTAACATTATGGTGGCTTTATATTAAATTAAAAGAGAATCATGGCTAGAATTTAAACCGTTAGGCTTTCAGCTTCTTGAGAGTTTGATATTATTCAACAACAGAACAGGCCACTACGCCAGAAAAAAAACAGAATTGGATTTCCGACGTACATTCGTACATTCTGTTGGTTTGTTGCAATGTTTTGGTGTCTTTACAGGACATGTTATATATGAAATCTACTTAGAATCTTCTCCTGATTACAGATACATAATCGGTATTTCGATATCTCGAATACTTTTCGATTTTTCCTTATTCTAGATTTTGTCATGATCAGCTTTGCGTTTTCACTGGTTTTATACTTTCCCTGCGCCAATAAAATTTGCGCATTCTGAAAACTAAATGGAAGCTGTTCTAATCTACAAAAGAATTTTTGTTCAGCGTCTTTTGAAATGACTAAAATTGAAAATTTAAAATTTAAAAGTACGATGTTTTTTGAAACTCTTCGTTACATTTTACTTGTTATTTCCAATATAGCTTGCCAATCAATACATTTTAGGTGTGTTTAATCTAAGCGGGACTGGTACCATTATAACGCTTTACGTTATTATTCTTTAGGATATACAAAACCTTTGTCTTGCTGGCCAACTGAAGCTCGTTACTCACCTCATCGAGTGAGCGCCGTGTCACCTAATTCATTATTTTCCAAACATGGAAACCTTTCTACTCTGGAAGATGGCAGCAATACTGTCCAAGCGTCCTTCTTTTAGCTACTTTCTCATTCTTTTGAAAATGGCGAGAGGCAGGCCACAGCGTGACTAAAATATAGTCAAACCTGCAGTTAATCAAAGGGGCCTTCACTGAATCTAGAAAGCGAGCAAGCTTTTAAAGTTTGTAGTTAGTTCAGAGTTTTACGTTAGCTGACATTCTGTCGTTACATTTTCAAAAAGTTCTAACTATGGAAGATTCAGCAAAACAAGCAAAACCGAGGCTATACAGCGGTTAAAATGGTAAACTGAGTTGCCGAGATAAAAAGTTGTCTTAATTCGAGTTTTACGTTAACAAACAGCTGTTCTATTTATCAGCAGGTCTCTGAAAAGCCGATTAGTAACTTTGGTAAGTTTTATAATTAAAAATTCCTCCTATCTTATTTTCTGGTTTTTTCTTGCTTCCATTGCAGGTCTTCTAGGTTCAATCGGTTTTCTTGTGAAGTCCCTAAGAAGATCTCACCCACCACTCACTTTTCCACGCCACAAATTAGAAAATTTGAAAAATTGGATGAAGATTAAAAGAGAAACGATCAGTAACTATATGAACAATTTCCAAAATAAACATTCTGAGAAAGTATGCAGATACCGTTGCGTGGCATTCTATTAAAAGATCGCTTATCTTACATAAAGATATTTGCTAATTACAAAACCAAATTTGTTATGGGTGTTGTTATTAGTTAACACTTATGTCAGTTTGGTATTTTAATCTTACAAAGCAAGTGCGTAAAAAAATTCAAAACAAACAAAAACAATTAAAAAAAGTAAAATCAATAAGACAAATAATTACATCGATTAACGTTTCTTTTTCTTTCTATGAGTTCAAGCCTTGAGAAGAAAAATGACCAACGATTTACATTTACCTAATTCACGTCGACAAAAAGAGTTATTAATAAGGGCAAAATCAGATTAACATTAATAATAATAAAAAGCTAATTGATTTGCTGTCAATAATCAATAAAGACAAAAGTCAAGGATTAGTTTAGAAGTTGCCTTTTTTTATTTGTGTACATTACTGTATTTTAGTGTGTTTGCAGTTAGATAAATTTCAAACCAGTTTTTAAATTGTATAAATAGTTCATATGCGTAGGTAGACAGGATTTAACTTTTAAAAACCACTTCTCTCTCATATTTTTCTACTCTACTTTAGAATGTTTAATGAAATAGAAAATTAAGAACGCAATTGCGAAAGATTCCCACAAGAAACTATCAGAAACTGTCCGTGAAACTGGAAAACGTTTACATTAACCATAACAGATATATTTGATACAGTAAAACCATGAACTGTTGCGGACATTACGTGAGTGTATATCTCAAAGGGTTGCTTATCTGGTGGATTATATCAATATTTCGGAGCGACTCGGACGTGGGCTGCCTATCTCCTGTACAATAACAGAAAGCAGCATCGTTACTGAATACAAATTTTCTCATTTCAAAGAAATGTACGCGACTGGTACGGTCGTGAACTTTAGAGCTTTATGTACCAACCGAGACGCAACATGAAACGCTGGGATTTCTCATAAATTGCGGAATCAAGTCTAGATGTTGGAAATTTGCTTATAGTCAGAATAATCCATAATTATATGAAAAGAAAAAAAGGTAGAGAATTTATAGTATATTGAGACATTTTTTATTTGTCTAGTTCATCTTGACCAGGATGCGTATTAAATTTTCAACAAAACTAAATAGGTTTGTTCATTCCACCAGTATAACAGGAATTTCTACCTGAGATAATAACATAGGTAGTCTTGATACCTTGAATCGTAACTCCAAGAAAGTTCCCAATAAAATTTAGATAAGATCTGTTTATTTGTCTCACAAAATTGAATTCACGCAACATGACAGTGTCATCAAATTATACACCGAGAAAATATTTATAATAATGTGGACACGCACAAAACTGTAAATACGAATATAAACATATAAACCAACAAAGAGGAGAAAAAGAATTATAAAAAAATTAATCTAACCTTGAAGATCAATCCCACAAGTTTCAGTGAAAAAAATGCCTCAAGTATCATCTAATGATGATCACTTCAGAGAACGACAGTCGAAAACAGAGTTAATAACTACCCACAATAGGAGAAAATTACTACTTTCTGTGCTTTTTCACTCAAATGCCTCGTGTTTATGGCATATAATGAGCAATTTTCTTTGTCGCTGCACAGAAGAGCAACTAGCATGTAATTTTAAAGCGACTAATTTCAACAAAAGCAAAATATTTTATAATAGAACATTTCCTTTTAGAGGGTCGAGCTAGAAAGTACGAGGAATAACATAACAATAAATTAAGAAAGAATATGATCGTGTATGCTAGTCTGACCCTCAAACTGCAAAGTATTTTTGATAATATAGTGTCCCTTGGATAACCACTTACAGAGTTCTCATGAACACCGTAAGGCGTTTATTAGGTAAGATAAGGCTGGTCTAGCACTAAATTCTGATAAAATAAAAAAATCAGAAAATTCAAATTGAAGGAAAAGTAAAACAAGGCAATTTCTGCTAGAATTTGAATGTGTTCGTCACACTGTAACAGCACTTGATTGATGTAAACCTTCAGTCATCAGTATCTAATGTTTTGTCCAGTAGTACGCAGGTATAGGTAAAGGTAAAGATTAACACAGCCATTTCCGAATTAAAAACAGACCGTATGTCGCGTTGATGATCGATGACGTTTTGGTATTCATTCGTTTAAAGTTATATCTTCATCAGACTTTTGCAGAATTTAATTAATTTTCCTGTTTGTTTAATATCAGGGCAGGCGTTAGACTGTTAAGCCAGTAAGGTAATAGCCTAAGGGCGCACTGATATGAAGCAGTCCAACTGTATTCATTGTCGGCTCTCTGAAGAAGATTAATAGAGAACAAAGCCCGGATTTGGGCCACCCCAGGTGGCCTGTTGGAGAGCACAGTTTGACCCACGTTTGCATTTATTTTTCTTAAGAAGCTTCATGGCAACCAATATGTGTGACTTAACAATCTTAGCCCAGAAGCCCATGGGTTTTCTTTAGTATCAACCAGACATAGAATTTCTAAAAATGTATGCTTGAAACAACGCTCAAATGTTCTGATTTTTAAAGATCTTTCAGTCAAACTTATAAGCTAGTTTAAAAAATCAAAATCTCCAAGCACTCCCTACGTCGCGCTCATCGAACCTGCTCGCTCTTCGAGTAGAAACGAGAATGGTCGGCTGCGATGACAACCGACTAAGGTCACTTTTGTTTTAAACCAAATCCTGTCATGTCCTGCAATAACAGTTTACGAAAGCTAGATACAAACACGTATCGGATTATACCACCCAATCTGTTGCTTCCAATGGTCCTAGGTCGTAAATATGAAAGCGAGTTGAGTTGCGTCCTGTAACAGGCCCCCTCCGCTTGGGTTTTGCCCTTTATTAACCTTCTTAAGAAAGATAAATATGAAAACAGGTCTGACAGCACCCTGCGGTGGCCCAAAATCAAGTTTTTCTTTTACTTAACCTTCTTTAGAGAACTAAAACCTTATACGCTTGTCTTGTATGGAATAGGAAGGCACAAAAAGATTTTCCTCGGAAAGCATTAAGTCCTACAAATCAAGATCATCGTTCTCAATGATTATTCAGTTTTTAAATATCAAGCTCCAAATAAGCACGAAAGCCCCGAAGGGCCAATAAAATTTTGTTTAGCTGTAAATCTTCAAATGACTAGTGGAAATTTCCAATTCATAACTGAGAATTTTCAGATGACAACTGCAATTGGAAATAGGCCCGGTTTTATTCATTAAGCAGGTGAGGTGACTGTCACAGGACGCACTTCTATAAAGGCGCAGAAATCAGTTCAAGAATTAAATCTTTTATGCCTGTATTGTTTCGTATGGGATAAAAGAGCGCAAGAATTTAATTTGCTTCAGAGTGCACTGTTATTCTAGCCAGATTGAACTGTTAACTTTTTATTGTTCTACGGAACAAGAGAGTTTCACGATCTCTCTCTTACTACATTAAATTGTAATAAGCCTAGTATCGTTTTTGCTGTCCGAAGGGTCTTCATAATACAGTAAGCTAAATACAAATATACAAGGTGTGTAAATAAACTAGTGAGACTGGCAACGTAGTGCTCGATGTGGCAACACCGGGGACTACCGGTTTAGAGGGAAGGTGGGTCAACATGTGATGCTCTGCCAGTACGAGTTTGAACTCCGTAGAGTAATTTGGATTTTTTTGTAAACTGTTTCTTTCTATTGCGTTTTGAGAATAAGTGGTATCAATTTCGAGCAACCTTGTGTTCTCAGGTTTTGCTTCAGACTTGGTTACAGTGCGACAGAAACTTTTGTAAAGCTTCAAAAGGCCTATGGAGACAATGTTTCGTCAAGAGCCCAGATTTTCAGGTGGTAAGAAAAAGAGCAGATTGAAGATGAACCTCGCATAGGAAGGCCTGTAACTGCAAGAACTGACGAAGATGTTGCCAGAATTCGGGAGCTTGTGCGTTCTGATCGTCGTTCTTGAAGACTTCAAGAAAGGGTCATGCGTGTGAACAAGAACAACTGAGTGCTGCATCACGACTTTCAGTGTTCAGTTTGCATTATTGTATTTTGGAAAATAGTAAAGAAAGAAAGTTGAAGGCAATTTCAGTGTCCGAGTTCCAGTACTGAAAAATTGACAAAATCGTCTCCATTGGTCTGTGGCTTTCCAAGGCGATTACTTTGAAAGAGACAATGTAAAATTGTAATTGAATAAAAAATTATAAAAAGTCAGTCTCATTATTTTGTTTACACGCCTTGTATACAACTTTCCAGCGTTGGGAGTGATAGCACCCATCTTGACGGTAGTGCAAGTGCGTTTTCAATATTAATTCTTAGGAGGTAGGTTTTGTAAAATGTGAGTCTCCATGATTTAGCTTGGTTATGCCTGCACTGTGATTACTATCCAGTATTTATTTTATTTAGTTTTTTTGAAAGTATGACAAAAAAGATTTTGTTCTTGAATCTTTATCAGAAAGTTTAGAATTTCCTGACGATACGAAATGAAGTGAACTTGAAACACAGATGTTAGTTGAAGATTGCTAGGATGATTATGAAAATATTATGTATTCATATCTCGAGGGTGAACCAAGAACAGAGCAACCAAATTTAGACTTAGACCAGGAAGAGCAGTAGCAGAAGGATTTGATAATTTTCATTTATCTACTGATGTTTTTTATAACTGAACATATCAGAGCAATCTGCTTGATACACAGAAATACAGAAATCTAAATCTGAACAGCTTTCAAGCTGAAAGCACTAGGTACTGTCAAGAAAGCGATTTGGACAGCGCAGCAAGTTTGTCTTGAGAAAACTTCCGATCTAGTGTTCTAATAGTCCATACTAACACAAAATAACATTTCACAATTTCAATAACCCTCATTTACATAAATTCACAAAATTAATGATTTCAAATATTTAAACACAATTTAAAACTAGAAATATCAGTTTTGAATAGTAATTGCAAGCAAATATTGTATTTTTTTATCTCACGATTTTATCTGTACCAAGGATTGTACCTTCTAAAATATTAACTTAAATTACTTTTTTTCCCTACAGTCACCTTGAACATGCACTTAACTTTTTAATAAGACATTTCCTAAAATGTACTTAAATTAAAATCGATAAGGTCAAAATAAATAATGATCTCACTGGTACACAAAATAAATGTCAGTTGAAATAAGATCTAAAAATATCATTATCCTGTATGTACTACTACATTTTAATAATTTCGTTGCAAGTGCAATCAACCACTTCACCGGGCGAAAAACAATCTTGTAAAATTTGCATATGCATACACAAAGATAAATTGCCAAACAATATGAATAATAACAAAATAAACAATTGAAAAGGCATTGCAATAAAAATGATGTCCCCTGACTACTAAGTAAAGTCTGTTTTAAAAATAATAATGTGACAATATACAGCATAGACACGCTTTCGTACGTGGACATGTGAAGACGGACGCACATCGACATGTTAAATGTACACAAAGAAAACAAAACGAAAACTTTTTCCTAATTCTTAGATTTATAATTATTGCAGGATAAAAATGCGTATACTACCAAAGAGTAAGATTGGCACTAATTGACCAGCTGTTATTTCAAAAGACGAAGATTGTAATGGACATTCAGGACAAGTATGTGAAATAGCATTTAATGTTGACTTTGAAGTTGTCAATACAAGAAGAAATTTAAATTTTAAATCTACTTCGGTAAAATAACAATAATAGAATTAAAACGAGAATTTCGCTGGCACGAACATAAATAGCATCTTGAGTTATTGGTATCAATAAAAGAGAATCGATTGCTTTTATATAATTAATCGTCCAACGCACATGTAATAGTATTATGTTTTATTTGTTTAATATTAATAAATAATTACGATTGTATCACACCATAATTTTATAATTTTAAATTCCAGCTTATGAGCTTTAATGCATTTCCTCATGATCGAATTTATTACCTCGATACCAAAACTATGGGTATGAATCCACAACGAATGAGTGCAAGTGATATCGCTACAAGTACACCACTTTTATAGCTCGCATTATTATTGCATATCCCATTATCAACTTTAATGTTCAACGTTTTACCTTCTTACAGTCTGTATTAGAAAAGTTACTACAAGTACAGTTACAACAATTTACTGCCTTTTATACCAACGGACTTGCTGCAGAACAATTGAATAAGTTCGCGATAAATTTTCAGATTTCTCCGAAGTACCTACTAGTTTCCAACTAAAAATTACGCGCAAACAATTTACTATAAATTGCAGAAATACAACAAGAAACAGCATACATAAACAGTTTTTCCCTTTTTTTTCTGTCTTAATAGAGAACTCTCCGCGCGCAAACTTCCTCATTCCTCGAGGTTGTAAATTGTAGCATCATGCACAAAGAGAAGAGAGAATCATACATTCAAGTGGTTTACCTTTTGGGTTTTACGGTTCAAGCAAATTGGATTCTAAAGTAATTATGTTTCGGCGGTATATTGTGCCTTTTATTATTTGCGAAGATCAATCTACCGAATTAAAATTTATTTTGTAAGGTACCAAACAGTTTTATCGAGCCAGTGTCTATAGCTTTTAAGATTTTTCGTTGGGTGGCCGTATATACATTATGGATTCCGGAGAAAATATACTGCCGCGTGTTCTAAATATACCCGACGTTCATTTAAAAGTGGAATGAATACAGGCTCATAATTATCTACACCGATTTAATTTATTATTTTTCCCAGTCGATCCTGAATGGCGGTTATATTATATTTCGTGACAACTTTGCTTGCACTTTAACGCTTCCACCAATTGCCCATATAACAAAATATCCGTTTAAATTTATTGAAAAATATTTTTTGATAGGTACTTATTTTGGGAATGTCGTTAATTAATTTCTTGTATGACAAAATAAGCCGCCCAGTTGTAAAAAATTTAGATAAATTTGCCATCAGAGCTCTAACTTCAAGAAGATTTTAGTAGATGAAAGAAAGAAGCTTAAATATGTTGATAAAATCCAAAACTAATTGAGAGGTGATTCTGGAACTCTCTGGATAATTTTATTAAATTAGTCTCTTTAGCAAATGGATAAGTAACTTAACAGATTTTAATCAATGTTCAAGCGGGAGTGGAGAGTAGTAGTACAGTAGCTTGCTTTGATTAGAAACTAGACAATAAAAAAAAATCTTAATAAAGTTTCCTGGAAGTCAAATGTATTGAGTTCCTGCAAACGCTGCAAATATTAAGTTAATAACATAACATTTGGGACTCTTTAGCAGTATAGTTTACCAAAAATTAAAAATCTCTAAAAAATTTAAAAATATCAATAAAGTCGTTATCCACTACTGACGAGTCCATAACAAAGATGAAACATGTAAAAATCAAGTAGTGTCCTAGCACATATAAAAAATCTAAGTAAAGGAAAACCTACCATTCCTGACCTAGTCAATGAAATGTTGCAATATGGCCAGTGCATTATGCAACCCAAAAGACATTCGCCGGAACTGGAAAAGTTCACCATTCAATGAAACGAGCGTCAGGCAATCTGTCCAAAATAGCCCAGAGATACGGAAGTAGATAGACAGCCTTTCTGCCTTTTTCTCTGCATTAAATTTTTGGCTATTTTTTTAAAAACTAAACTCTAACATTTTATCTAACTCTGCATCGATTTGTCTGTAAACAACCCGTGGGACTGAATAATAATGATGTTTTTGATAGGCCGGTTCTAGCTTGTGTGGAGGGCGAGCTCTGAATTGAGCAGGGGTCTTCAGCACTCAGCAGAAGAGAAATGGACGGGGAAGGAAAAATTCTGTAGATATACCAAATAAGCACCCGCGGATCAACTGAGGACACAACATAGGGTAGCAGCTACGCTATTTTTGGTCCAAGGCTAAATGAAAAATAGCTTCCTAATAGGTTTGGAACCAGACACTTGCTGTGTGTAAGACTAGGAGAAACCAACACACTAAGCCCTTTCAAAATAATATAATTATGGCAAGTTTAATGAATCCGAAGGCCCTCATTCCGTGGCAGACCTTAAATGGTCAAAAAGTGCTAAGAATCCCCACAATGAATGTTAGGAACTACCCGAAAGTAGAAAGGAATAAAACTCACAAACTGAAAATTGGGACCTGGAATGCTAAATCGCTTTTCATAACACAATGAGAAAAATGAAAAGAATGAGAATCAACATACTAAGAATTAGCGAAGTGAGATGGCCTGGACGGGACAAACATGTATCGACGAGCACACAATGTACTATGTCGATAACAATCATAATGGAATGCCATTTATAGTCGACAGAGAAAGCAAGAAATCTATAAAGAATTTTGTACCCTTATCTGATAGGTTGGCTCTGCTACAAATCAACACCAAACCATGAAATATCAATCTTATCCAAGTCTACACCCCTACAGCAGAGAAACCAGAAAGCGAAATACAAAAATTCTATCAAGAGATCAAACAGCAAATAAAGATAACAAAGAAGCATGAAGTAAATATCATGGGCGACTTCAATGCTAAAGTGGAGACGGGAAGGGCAGAAGACAGTGTTGGAAACTTTGGCCTAGTCAGAGAAACGACAGAGGAAAACACTAGTTTAATTCTACCAACAAGAGGAGCCAATGATTGCAAATACCTGGTTCTAGCTCCCAGAGAGATGGCTCTACACATAGAAAGCACCGGGACACAACCTAAGCAACTTAATCAGAACTCAAATTGATTACATACTGATTGACAAGCGATACAGAAACAGCATCCACGGTGTTAGGACGTATCCCTGTGCTGATATCGAATCCTGTTGTTGGCAAAATTTCAGTCAAACTAAAGAAAATCAAACACGACAGGAAGAAGAAACTCAACATCAAAAAACTCAAACTACCAGAAGTATACACAGAAACAAAAAAAAGTACTCAATGTACTTAATAAAACATTTAGAGGCATAACAACACAATCAGAAGAGACAGTAGAAGACATATGGCGTATCTTCAAGACAACAATTGAAACCATACAAAGAGAAAACTACAAGACAGCACAAGAAGTACTAAAAGTTCATGGATGACAAATAAAATTTTAGAACTGATGGATACGCGAAGATCTTACAAAAATCGAAACTTAACGAAGTACAAGGAAACGCAGAGAGTTATAAGAAGACATTAGAAAAGCTAGAGAAGAGTGGATGAATGACAAGTGTCAAGAATTAGAGGAATTGCTAAGAAAACATGACCACTTTAATGTATATAAAAAGGTTAAGGAAGTCACAAGTATAAAGAAAATATTCACTACGACAACATTAATAGATGACAATAATCAAGTTGTAACAAATCTAGAAATGATATATTGAAGGTCTCCATGATGATGAAAAAACAGAACCCCAAATGAATGAAACTCAAGAAGCAATACTTGACATACTAACATCGAAAGTTACAAATGCCATTAAAACGGCAAAAACACGAAAGGCCCCATATGTAGAAACGTTAAAGCTACTCAATGAAGAAAACCTACAGATTCTAACTCTATTAATGGACAAAATATGCAGCACAGGAACTTTCCTGGAAGACTGGTTGAAATCCACATACATACCTATCTCCAAAAAGAGTAAAGCAAATAAATGTTCTCAATTTAGATTAATTAGTCTGATGAGTCAAGTTCTGAAAGTCTTGCCTAAAAATCAAACACTAACGTGTAGAATGCAAAAAAACCCTAAGTGACAACCAATTTAGATCCCTCAAAGAACTTGGCACGAGGAAGCAGTATTTAGCCTCGAGATACTGCTGCAAAAGCGTTGGGACCAACGTAAAGACGCATTCCTATGTTTTATCGACTACGAAAAAGCATTCGATCGAGTAAAACACACAGAACTAATAGTAACGCTAACACGACACGGATCATAAAATTCCACTCTGAGCAAGGATCTATGCTGGGAACAAACCGTGTCGATTAAAATAAATCAACTATTGATAACAGATATGCCGATAAAAAGAGGTGTACGTTAGGGCTGCATACTCTCTGCGCTACTATCTATTTCAGGTTATATTCTGAACAAATATTCCAAAAAGTCCTTGAAAACATGGAAGATGGGATTAAAGTCAACGAGCCATACATAAATAACTTAAGATGTGCAGACGATAAAGTCAACATCGCGGGCAGTGCTGTTGGTTTGCAACGACCCATAAATGCCATAATTCGAGAAGGCGATACCTTAGGATTGAAAATAAATGCAGATAAAATAAAATTAGTGGCTGGCACGCGTACACCAAACTGCTGCAATAATACCCACATATACAACAAGCAGATAGACTCGGTGCAAAGGTTCCAATACCTGGGCTGCTAGATAATAAATAATCTTGACTACGACGTTGAAATACGAAAATATAAAAACGCCAGAGCAGCTTTTCAAACGATGAAGAAACTCCTCACAAATTCTACTCTTTCATTAGATGCGCTATATCGATTTATAAAAACATACATACAGTCCATACTACTATTTGGAGGAAACTTGAACCATCGGATTAAACACCATGAGACGAATAGAAACCTTTGATATGTGGGTATTTCGAAGAATGCTAAAGATTTCTTGGACAGTACACATAACCAACAACAAAGGTATTAGGAATGATGGAAACTGACAGAAAACTTCTGAGCATAATAAAAAAACGGAAAACTAGTTATCTAGGGCATTATTATAGAGAAGACAAGAAGAAAATGCTCATGACTGAAAAACGTTAAAGAATGGACAGGCATGGACACTTAGTCACTAATTAGAACAGCCCAAAATAGAGAAAAATTTGTCGAAATTATAGCCAACCTTCAGTAATGAAGAAGGCACCTTAAGAATAAGAACGGTACCTTCTTTAGCAACCGTTTGTTTCAATCGAAAATCTTGATCAGGAACTAGCTCTTCTCAGGACTGCAGAAATGACGACTGAAATAATGTCATTCTCAGAATACTTCCATTCTGCTCTAATGATGTCGGGAACAATGCTTATCTTGCTTTCCAAAAATCAATTCCTAAGATGAAAGTATGGGACAAATCTGGGACAACCAAGACTGTATCTCTCCATTTGGAATTTGAAGACTTAAGTCATTATTTTTGTTTACTTTACTTGAATTGCTCTAAAAAGAGCTGAAAACTATAATAGTGAAATTAGAATTTACGGCACAAAACATTCAGAAATATAAAGATAATATAGATGTAGAATACTTTTAAGACTAATAGCCAAAGAAAGCAAAATAACCTAACACCCCCTTGACTTTATTTTAGTTTCTTATTAAAACCTTCAAAGAAATTACGTAAAGACCTCCTGACTAGTTTGATATCACTTTTATGCAAGAGTCTGAGAAACTAGTTGAATGATAGTTTCATGAATTTGTCGCTTCATAAATCTGTTTACAAAATTCAGATGATGTTGCTTCGCTGTAGAGTATGTTACTGCCTATTTTGCAGTCTAAAGAGAAGAGTCCTTTCGCAAAAGGATTGCCTCGAGGTTTCGATTTATCGCTAGATAATGAATTACGCCCCTTTGCCTTACCTTTCACAAAATCTACACATCATTTCGTCTGGCAACTTACCAAAGACTCACTCACGATCACATCATTACGGAGGCACCAGTCCACAAGCACAGTTTGGTGGTCATGAATCACCGCGGACTTGCAAATTACCAAGCAACAATACCACATTTTCTAGGAAATTCGAATTTTTTCATTTCTTCAAGAATATTAAATTAAATTTAAGAATTAAATATTTTCTTTCATATTAGCTTTAATAGATTCAGTGAGCGAGGTTGCCCAGTAGGATGATAACGCTTGAATTATTTTATAATGTCAATTTGGAACTTAGGTCTTGGTTATCTTTGTTACTACAAACTGATAAAATCCACTAGATGAGGCTGCCCAGTACAGTGATAACGCATAGGCCGGCTTCAGGATTTACTATTCCATGAGGAAACTTGTGGTTTCCGTGCACCTTTTACAAATCAGTATGAAAAACCTCCCGACCTAAAAGAGTTAAAGTAAAAGTAACTGTAAGTAAGAGAAATTTCCTCGGTTGGAATAACTAAACTTACTCAGGTCCAATCGGTTCATAAAAGGATGATAAATATTGAGAAGACCAAAATGTTTGTGAATCGGTTCAAAAGTAACGAAGCAAATTTCATGTCTTGATATTTATTATCTATCAAACTTTCATTTTCATTTAACTGAAAGCAAATACAGGGATATAATCTGAAAATATTTAAAGAGAAGATTTCACGTGAATCTCATTGGTGCAAAGACGAATCTTCTTGATACCTGCTTGAGATATTGTGGAGAAATATTCAGCAAGCAGAGTAACGTCTAGTTCACGTAATTTATTGGTTGCATTCACGTTTGGAAAACGTCAAGGTGTCACAGCTCAAACTCATCGTAAAAAGACTTTATTTAATGATGAAGAAAACGTCTTTTCGACGTCTTACTAAAAATGGGATTGTTGATAACCAATATAAAGCAGAAAAGACGTCTTAATCACGTCTATCATTTGAATTCGAGTTCAGTTTTACGCAATTTCGTTCTTTCACAATTTGATTCCATTCTTTTTCCCTACATCTCGTTTTCTAATTAATGCTATCTCAAGACTGTAGAATTCGATGCTTAAAGTTGTTACAAGTTCTGGTTCTAAACTGATATGCCAAGGCAATAATTAAAATAATTTTCATTAGATAAAGACAAAATAAAAATTGTAGATAAAGTAAAAGTTATAAAAGTAAAAGTATTTTATAGATGTCTATCCCGATATGTTTAATTAATTTAGATATTATTACACGGTCTGAATAGCATTCTAATATAAAGATTAATTTATTAAAATTCATAACAACCGCACCTGCCCCTGGTATATCTAAGTGCAACTAACCGTAACACGTACCCATAGGATATCTAGACAGAGGCCATTGTAAATTAATCAAATATTACACACAATAAAAATTTTCAAAAGCTTTTCATATTCATTCCAGCTAACAATAACGAAACATTATTGTATTCGTCGGCAAAAGAAATTCGTATAAATAAATCATTCTTATTAACACATCCTAATCTAATAAACCAAAATTGTGAGTCGTTTCCAAGATGCCCCCGCTCATGCTCACTATACTATAACTTAATCATACGTTTAGCAAAGTTATACCGTTAATATAGGCTTGCATCTTTCAATCACTAGTCAACATTCCTTCGGGTGAGAAAGCCGATCTGCGACTCTAAATATGGAGATTCTTCTTCAATTGCTGCTAAGTTATTGAAGATGAAACTGCTTGTGGTCAATTACGACGGCTATCTATAATTTTTTATGCCGATCCTGCAATAATAGTGGCTAGCTGAAAAGAGGTAATTAGATTAAGGCTGCCTAGAAAGCTCAGAGGACATTCAAGTTACAAATTCCATCTGATTATATTGACTCACGTGAAAATATTGCGGTTGACACAAATTATTTAACATTGAAAAGTTCACCGTTGTTGAGTACTGTAGCAGATAGATAATCGATCAAAATTTACAAGTTCGCGTAAGAGAATTTTAATTGCATGTCAGTCCGTTGAAGTTCCTAACATATAGGTTTAATTAGTTTACATTCAGTTAGAACATTTAAAAGTACATAATATATGTAGTTACTCTTTAACCTGCCTCGTAGCAGATAAACACGAACACATAAATCACGATATAGAATGATATCTACATAGATACATGTAAATAGCTTTGGTTAGAAAAATAATTGAGAATATTATTCTTTCAACAATATCCTGAAAGTAACAAGTTGATGAGAGGTTTTCGAAACGTTAATGCAGAATTTCCTGTTGTTCTTTGCTCGTCTCTTTAAATTTTTACTTTTCTCTTAGTTTATGAATTCTATTAACAATCATAACCATATTTCATCTGATTTTAAATATGACATGATTTGCAAAATTTGAAAATTTCTCTCTCTGATTCCTCTCAGGGTAATCACCAACTAAAATTTCCTTGATGCTCCTTATATTTAAAATCGCACGCCCTGTATATAAAATTATAAAGCAAACTCAAATTTAAAAAAAATGTCATTTTATTAATTAAACTTCCATTACTTTATCATTTGATAGTAATTTCGGTAGCCCAGTAAATTTTAATTTTATATTGACATTTATGATTAACATGTATTCGCTTTTACCGTTACGCGTTTGATCGAGCGCCATCGAATCAAAGTTTCTTGAACATTATAGCTTTTTTTAATTACATGACTAAGAACTTTGACGGCAATTTTAATTTATTAAAAAATTTAGGCGGCGACCGCAAACACAATGTTTTAATAAATATTTTTTACTGTAAAATTATAAACGCGACCGAAAAACTTTTCTCTCTCGTCCCTCTCGATCTTTGTTTTTAAACACAGTTAACTTTAATGGATTTTTGAGTTTACTGTCGGAATTTAAAATTATTACACTTGTATGAAAATGACAAAATCTTAATAGCCTTTACGGAAGAGGAGAAGAAAAAAAGGGTAATATTCCAAAACATACACACAAGACTGGTGCCTTTAGTTGTGTAAGAAAGAGAGAGGAGTACTAGAAAAACAAAGTAAAATGACAGGCGTTGATTGTGAAGTACTGAGTGATTCAGCATAATCAAAGAACACTAATTGGGATGAGTGGAACCACTCATGGGTAATTATTAGTTATTTTCTCAGATTATCATTTCTTCATTTTTTCCAATGTATTATGTTATAAAAACTGAGAGATGCAATTTAGAAATGATGTGCCTTTTTATTATTATTAGAAGTGCTATGAATTCCAAACAACTGCTGCATTGATATAAATTAACTCATACTTTGATCTTTAAATGGGCATAAGTTATTTATTGCTTGTTCGTTAAAAGTCATAGCACCTACACCTTCGAGATGTATTTATTTGTTTATTTCCTTGTCATTGATTTGTACAGTTACAAGATTCTATCTTAATTAAATTTAATTTTCTTTATTTATTTGTATACAACTAATAAACATTTAACATAATTTCTTAATTATATCGTTTATTTTATTATTATTTGATCGGTTTCTTTTCTGCGTAAGTATGAATATCTGAATACTCTAAATTTGCAAGCTGGAGATTTACAATTCTGTTTTATCATTCAATTTAAGTCGAATTTAGACTGGGAAGCATAATCCCACGAGGGAAAATTTTGGCAAACTTCCTTTTGCAGAACAATTTTGCATAGCTTTTTCCACAAAAAGCCTAACAGAAGATAGATTTGGATGAGATCGGATGGTAAAACAAAGAATGAAATAAGACTTCATTACAGATGACAAAAAAATCAATTGTCACCAACGTTACAGTGCTGAACCAAGTATCTATCGGCAGCAATCATAGGCTGGTGAGAGCTTCGATAGATACAAAAACAAAGAAAAAATGGCAAGACCCAGAAAACACAGCAAGATTCGAGAAAGCAATAACTGAAACAGTGGAGAACACAGAGGCAATAGAAGGAAATGAACTAAATAAAAACAATAACAGACACACTAGCAAAGGCAATCAACAAACATTGCTCAAGGCAGAGAAAAAACAGTAAAATCTGCCCTTACACTAAAACATATGAAGCTACGAAGGGAGGTAAATTGCAACAACACAGAACCACATCAAGAAGTAAGAGCTATATATAGAGAGATTGCCAAAAGTATTTGGAAAGACATAAGACAATACAATAAACAACACATTCAACAAACAACCGAACAAAACAAAAGCTTAAAACTTCTCAGACGAAAGCTAAACAATGGCACAAAAACTGATGAAACTGAAACATGAGACAAAAAAAGAAATTCTCACGGTAGTCGAAGAGTTTTACACAGAGCAGTATAAAAGTCAGCAAGGCATACAGGATACACCTAGACAGACAGAGATCAACCAAGGATCAGAGAACATGCCAAAGATTGTCAAGGACGAAATTAAAAATGCCCTCAAAAAGATGTAAAATGGGAAAACACCCGGAGAAGATGAAATAGTGATCGAGGCTGTCAAAATGGGAAGAGAGTTTCCTGTAACTATTCAACTTATGTCTGTCTGACAGCACAATCTCAAGCGAATAGAGCAACGTATTAATGGTACTAATCTATAAAAAAGGGGACCCTACAAATATCCAGAACTACAGACCCTTATGGGCCTACTCTCTCATCTACATAAGCTTTTTACACAAATAATCATTCTTAGATTGGAGAATAAATTAAACTCCTATCAACCAATAGAACAGGCTGGCTTTCATTCAGGTTCCGCTACAAACGACCACCTTTTATCGCTAAAAACTCTAAAAGAAAACATCATGGAATATCACCGACCATTAATGCTTGTATTCGTAGACTTCCAGAAGGCCTTTGACACCACAGAATGTGACGGAATAGTCATGGCTCTAACGCAATGTCGAGTAGATTATAGATACATCCACCTAATTTATAACATCTATAAAAACTCAACAGCAAACGTGCAGCTCTATCAAGAAACAAATAAGTTCCCATTAGAAAGAGGTGTCCGACAAGAAGATACACTACCGCCCAAGCTTTTTATAACAGTACTTGAGCATGTCTTCAAAAAACTTGACCGAAGTAAAACAAGGATAAACATCAACGGGAAAATGCCTAACAACCTTCGGTTCACCTACGATATTGTTCTTATTGCCGACGACTTACACAAAACCGAAGTGATGCTCAAGAAACTAGCACAGGCAACTAAAAAAGTAGGGCTACCAATAAATAAGAGTAAAACAAATTTTAGGACAATTAGAGGAACAATGAAATTAGACAACAGCAGCACAGAAGAAGTTAAACAGTATCGATACTTTGGTGACGATCACTAGGGATAACCAGACACGAGAGATACAAAGAAGGATTGGTCTGGGCTGGGCAGCCTACGACAAATTGAAGGATGAGCCTTAAGAGAAAGCTAACGCTCACTAAAACAAATGCAAAGAAATTAAAAATTTCACAGAGAAAAATGGAGAGATCAATACCAAGAATTAGATTTACGGACACAGAAATACGAATACGAACAGGGATAGAAGATGTGATAGAAAAATAACAAAACCAAAATGGAGACTTGTAGGTTATATAGCACGACTCAGCGATGACAGATGAACCAAAATATTGCTGGAATGGAGACCCTGCGAAGACAAGAGAAACCAAGGCAGACCACCGACGCGTTGGGCAAATGACATAAGGAGTTAGATATAATTGGATACTACTGGCACAAAACAGAAATTCTTGGAGGCGTACAGAAGAGGCTTATGTCCAACAGTGTACGCAAAAAAAAGTTGGATGAAGAGGAAACCACTAAACGATTATCATATGCAAAGAGGTCAAAAGAAAGAGACTTTCCCAAATTAAGTATTTTCTTAAATCAAAGGCACCCTAGTGTTAGTCTTCATACGCCTTACCGATACTGCTAACTTTCTGCTAGTAATAATCTCCAATAATAATGAATTTAAAACTGAGCCGTATTCTATTAGAAAAATTACTCTCTGTAGCAGATTTTACTCTGCAAACAATAACACAAGTAAGTCATCAATCGTGCTAATACTCTTAAGCAGTATCTTCAAAGAGAATCAAATGAAAAATGTTGGTGATTGATGTGTCTAAGTTCAAAGATTTTCCAGCAATGCTATTTCTTTCAAAGTATTGAATGGGAAACGAGAACTAATAAATCATGCTTCTTCCCCGCTAATTTTTCCCAAGCGCATTCCTTGGTAGTATTTCCATTAAATAGTTTCGCACTGTCCACGGTAGAAACAGTCGAGGGAACGGGCTTTGAAGAATTAGCGGAAAATGAAGACCCTAAAGAGTTTGACTCTACTCTGAAATTCTTTCGATCTAAGTTTTCGCATGGTCCCCCATACATGACATTATAAATCTTCAAGTCTATCGAAAACAAAATTTAAAAAAAACTAAACTTACGGATGTCTCCTTCAAGTTGCAGACTAGATATTCTTCACCAGCTTATTTTCTCACACCCGTTCTATTAGCAGTGGTTTCGCTATATAAAAATTAGTTTCCCAGTGTTCGTACGTATTATCTAGCAAACGGCTGGGAAAGTATAGAGTAAGGTAGGGAAATCACTGTCAAGGAAATGTGCCTGAAAAATTAGCAGAGCGTGAAAACTATGTTGAGTTTAACTTTAATCTGGTACTGTGAGGAGGTAAAGCGAATTATTTCTAAAATTCTCACCATTGGAGTTTTCTCTTAATATTATGTACGACACTGTCCCCGCAAATTTTTCCAGGTCCGTTCCCTTTGCAATGGTTTTGCTAGAGGACACGGGTGTAAAAAAATCAGCGAGGAAAGAAAAATCCTGCTGTGTTTGAATCTAGTCTGACATTGGTAAGGACAAAATTTCTAAAGTCCTAGCGATAGATTTTTTCTTAGTGCTCTATAAATGACATTATAAATCATGAAACCTAAAAAAAAATAAAATAAAAAAGGAAAGTAAACTCGGCCATATTTCCTTGTCAATCTTTCCAAGCCCGTTTCCTTCGTAGCGATTTTGTTAAATAGAAGGTAGTTTTCCACTGTCCGTATCTACTATCTAGACAGTTGAAATTTACAGCAAAACCACTACCGAGGACATGTGTTTCGAAGAGATATCGAGCAAAGGAAATTCTGTTGTGTTTAAATCCAGTTTGACACTGTAAGGAGATGAGATCTCTAAAATCCAAGCGATAGGTTTTCTCTTACTGCCCTATAAATGACATAATAAATCATCAAATGTAAAAAAAAATAAAGAAAGAAAATAAATCCGGTCTTCTTTCCCCGCTAATTTTTCCAAGCCCGTTCCCTTCGCAATGGGTTTGTTAGATAGAAGGTAGTTTCCTACTGTCTGCATCTATAGTTTAGAAAACAGTACAGACAGATGGAATCTGCAGCCACATCACTGCCAAGCACACGGGTGTAAAAAAATTAGCGAGGGAAGAAAACTTTGTTGTTGTGTTTGAATCTAGTCTGACACCGTGAGGAGGTAAAATGGGATACATTTCTCAATAGATGACATTATAAATCTTCAATCTTTAATAAATGACATTATAAACCATCAGATCTAAAAAAAAGCAAAATAAAAAAAGAAAGTAAACTCGGTCTCCTTTCCCCACCAATTTTGCCAAGCCCGTTCCCTTCGTGATGGTTTCCTAGGCAGAAGGTGACTTCCCACTGTCTATACCTATTATCTAGCAAACATTATGGACAGTGTAGTGTAGACTAGCAAAAACACTCTTAAGAGAGCGGGAAACGGGAAAAATTAGTGGGACAAGCAGATCCTGTTGGGCTTGACTGTAGTCCGTAGTGAGTCTAAATAAAATAAAATTAAAAAAAGAAATAAGCAAACGAGATAAACCTTAAGGAATATTAGAATTAAAATAGTCAATACGACTTTTATTCTGTTTCTTACACTACCTAAAAAGATAAAAGCGCATTAATTTTGATTACGTATCGAAATGAAGATCTTACTTGGGTTTTTCTACTTTTATGCGATCTTAGTCTTGAAAAACTATTAAATCGCAAAAATACCCACTTCAGTGACATCTTTAACGTAATGTCCTATATTACATTTAACTTTCAGAGATAATACCAAAGCAATTTCTACTGCTTTATGTGTAAAACATGAAACTTACACCTACAATACGACCGTGTAATAACAATAACCACACCGCATTTACAAGAATCTTGCATTAAAGAAGTTCTAAATCTAAATATTTGCATACTTGCATACACATATTGAGTTAAAAAGATGCATTCGAAATGCATATTGACAAAGATAATTGAAAATAAGTAGCTTTGGCAAGGTTAGATCCATTTTCCGTACCCGATTGGTTTTATTAAATTTATGGGGACGCATTTGCGGAAAATGTAGCAAAAGTAAAATATTTATCGTTACATAATGTCGGCGTAATAATAGAGATAATGTATATTTATTACAGTATCTTGTATATTATTGAGTCGTAGGTCTTGGAAGTGCAATGGTTGCTGCATTGATGTAGGTTGTAATAGAAAGAACGGGTTACATAATTCGGAGCAACGCAATGGACTATACGTGTAATAAGACTCGCTTTCTCATGCACCTGCCTATTTACCATTTAAACTTGCCATCTATATTTATCATCTATAAATTAATACAGGAACGGATTAAGATTAAATGATTTATTCAAACAAATTTTTGTGAAAGGTGATGAAATGCAGCAAACCTGTGCAGAGAGAGAAAAAGAAAAAAAAAGAAAAGGTTGCTAAGCAATTATGACAAACAAAATATTATCTAGACATGCTTGACCTGCATTTTGCAAAAGTGTTGTCCCATTGAATGAAAATAAAAAAAAAGAAAAGAATTGATAACATCTATAAAAACCAATAAAAATATTGAGTTAAAATTAAACAGAAAACCTGCTCTCCTTGATGAGTGGTGCTTCAAAGATCAGGTAGCAAGAACTGGGTTAGAAAAATAAATACAAAGCAATGACCAGGTCATATTTCTAATATAAAAAAAGCTGCACAGCTCCTGGCGAAATATGAGAATGATGCTTTTAATCGGAAAAAAAGTTTTGTTAAATTCCACGATTTTCTTCAAATGTGTACATAGATTTATGGAGATAGAATTGTCCAAAATACCATTAAAACATGATTTATTACTTGAATGATCGATCGATAAAGCTGATCAAACGATATTTATACAATTTGCATTCCTATTAGATTTAATAGCATTTTAAGGTTTCCCTTTTTTACTTTTAATCGTGCACCTGGCCTTTATGGTAATTACCATTATTAATTTTTCGTTTTTTTGTTGATGTACTAATATGATATTAGTCTCTCAAATATAAAATATATTCTTTATGATAATTAAACAAATAATTATTTAAAAAATTGCACGTAGATAAATATTGCAATCATGAGTGAAGGCCAATATAATGATTTAATCACACTTCAAGTAGATATTTTTAATCGAAATTCAGAAGTGAATGTGTGATCCTTGGAATGAGTAGATCTAAGGAAGTTCTAGTATTAATTTCAAAATTTATTTGTGCTTCAACTAAATTAAAATTATGCCACTTGAATTAAGAACAATTTGGAGGTTAAGTAGTCATCCAGGATAGCATAAGATTGATACCACTCCGAATAACATTATTGAAATTACATTAGACAGAAACAAAGTAAACATGTCGGATCTTTTGATTTGCAATTTTTCGTTTTTTCCATGACTTGCTTTACATTTCGTGTCCAGGAAATTAGATAAATAACTCGTGGTTTACCAAATCGGAAAGGTTATTATGTTACAGCTCATGTCTAAATACACTTGAATAGTAAGATATGACAAAATAATTATTCATCTCGTCAGAAATTTAAAGGTTACTGATACTTGAAAACTTTTAAGTTATTCATGATCTCAACGTACTTACTTAATCATTAAGGTAACATTTTGTTGTGTTTAATATTCAAGATTTAATTATTATTGGTTTGTTAACATAAAAATAAATAAATAAATAAAATAAGAAGTACAGCTTGAATGACGGATTTACAGTATAGTTTTCATTGAGTAAAATTAAAAATCTGTAATCAGGAAAATTTTGACTGGACGACTATTGAAATCTAAAAAGTCCGACGAGTCTTGCAAATAAAAAAATTCTAAATCCACCAAATAAAATCTTCCGCGCAGAAATTTCGGAATGAGTAATTAGTAATCCTGGGTATTAAGAACCTTGCTCAACTTATCTAGCCAATCAATACTAATCTCAGTCTTGGTTTCGTTCTTGTTTCTAGTCTTGGCATTTGGAAAACTATGTTTCAAAATTTTCCATTGATTTGAATTTGATAGATTGTCGCCTTCTGCAAAACATAACATTGGGCAAGACACGCTAATTCCATTTCACTTCAGCTACACCGATTAGACGTTAATTGAATAGTTTTGACAATAATTAGAGACTCGCTTTTTGTAAAGCGTCTTAATCAAAATGTTTTTAAACATAATTAACCTTTATCTTTCTAAAATAAATTGAATTTAACTATAAAAGTAATCCCATTCAAACGATCCAATATAAGCGCTTCGTTTGCTAATAAGATGTATGTATATACAGCAAAACGATAACCTGATTATGTTCGTCAATTACACTAATTATATTTTAGTACGAGCCTTATTTAGTAAACGCTAATCTGTAATTAATAGAGAAAAGATTTCTTTAATTACGCCGCGGTAAAAGATAAATAAGAGAAATACTATACGTACGTACATACTACTCGAAGCAAATTTATAATTTGCGCAATAAATCCGGTCCTGTTTGTTGTATGAACCTACATACACACGTACCCACTCGATAGCCTCATTTATAAACCACATTCACTCCACTAATTACATTTTGCACAATACCTGCAACTATGCGCAAATCGCATCATAACTTTAAATAAGAATTGGCCCGAACATGCACCTCGCTTGAATTTAAACTGAAAATATTCGTAATATCCACGTTTTCGACGTAACGAAGATATTTTGCTTGAATTCCTCTGTTTATACAAAGCTAAAAGTTGAACGCTATCTATAACTTTTTTTCTAATATTTGCTGAAACATTTATCTAAATTAAAATTTTATAGTATTGCATAATAACACATTTCTAGGTGAGGTTCTACAGCCTTGCGATAAAATTTATGCATTTCTTTGTTCTAGTTTTTTAAAATTATAATCAAACAATAATAATAATAATTACATAAATGAAGGCTTTGGCAAAATCTAGGAAAGTTCTGCTATATGCGGCGCATTCTTTCGCATGAAATGATGCAAAAAGACATTTTAACATGCACGGTAGAACACACACACCTCAAAGTCTTCCGACAGAAATTGACAAGACCGCCTAAGCAGCAGTTGAAAGCACTAATATATTTCAAAATAAACTGTCATTACAAAACTTTTTTTTTCTAGTTTAGACTACACCAGAATCGTTTAAAACTACAGTTAGCTTTTTGCGACTTGTGTAAAATTTTATATTTTGAAAAATTACAGCCATTTATAATACATCTATAAACTTTTATATTACAATTTCTGTGAATATTTATATCTAATAATAAATATTGTACAGTTCTTGAGAAGAATTTCGTTTTTAATTTCCTAGAACGTCCAGGTAAATAAAAATACTTATGTAACTGCATGAATTGGTCTTTAGGAATTTTTTAATAAACTGCCAATTATTGCCCTGTTAGTGTTTATTTTAGCTTCAGAATCTTACAGACAAAAAAATGGAACGTTCAGGATGGATTAAATCCAAAAATAGCATCAAATTAAATTCTTTCCATTAACTAAAAGCCATGATGCAAGACTATTTGTTGCTTCGCAGAAAAACTGGTTCAAATGGAAGAGTTAAAATAGTAAATGACAAACTGGAAGATTTACTGAATCAGAGATTTTATTAGAGAAATAAATCTACGATTTACTGAGGTAACTTATTAATGTCATAACTATAAGTTAAGTTAGGCTAGCTTCGCTTAAATTAGGTTCGGTTAGATTTGTTCGCCTTAAATTTTCAAATAGCTAGTCTAATTTGGATTAGATGCACTTAAGATTGTTCAGGCTAGATGGAATTGGATAAACCTGCTTGGTTTACTGATAAACTGCAAAATTTAATAAAAGAGTGTTATCAGGTAGGATCCAAACCATCCCAATTTTATTGTAACCAACGAAGAATCAATGACAGCTCACCTAGAAATTCGCTGTTATCAACTTTGCCTTAACTTTGTTCTCTTTGAGAGTTCAAGTTAGAGTTATGTTAAGTTAGCTAATAACAGTTGCATTTATTAATGTATTTTAGGATATAAATTAGGTTAAACTAAAATTACTCTTTTAAACTGTAATAAGTTGTTTGGAAAGACTTGCAGATTGCGACACTTCTGGATGTGTCGTGAGATGATAAAAGCCTAACAAATTTTTGTATTTAGTCCACTTAGAAGGTTGATGTAGGGCAGAGCAAGGCTGTGGGGTGCTGCTGCTAGATTCTTCCTAGAAATCCGCTCTTTAGCTTTAGTCACGTGTTGTTTGCAGCTAATTATTCTATTTAATAAGTAAAACACTTTTTAAAATAAATTCATTCATTTAAAATCCCAATTTACACAGTACAGTAATATAACTGCAATTATTACAAGCGATAACTTTGTTAGAAAGCAAGATTTTATATTAAGTATTGCCTTTTATTGGCCCTAGAAGCTACATATCTCTTTAGAGAACGCTACTCAAGAATTTTTAAGTAGATGTGTTAGCTGGGGCAGTAGAAAAGATATACATACATTAGGTAAGACCCAGAATCAAGACATTTTGCTCGTAGCCCAGAAGTTTAGAACGAAAAAGTTACTGTAGAACACCATAGTGATAGGAAAATGTCATAAGAATTCTGTGACTCATGCTACGTAAGATGTGGAATCAAAAAGTTCTCGAAACATGTACTGTTGTGTCCACTAAATTGCCATCCATTAGCTAAATATTTATTAGTTTGCTACATCATGACTCTATTCTAATCAAGTCTTAGTACAAGAAGAAGAAGAAGCAGGAGTTTTAGTACTGGACTTATTTGAATGTTACAAGAGTGTTTAGTTGGTATAACACGCACCCCACGTTCGATTTAAGTCCACCCAAGAAAATCGTTTTGTTTCGGCTTTTTTAATTTTTAATTTTTGCTCTAAAAGACAGTTCCGTCTGCATTTATTTCCTCTAGCATTAACACTGGTTTCTTTTCAAAAACTAATCTCCATTAGCATTTCACAATATTAAAATAAGCACAGCCTACAATTCACCATCTATGTCAAAACAGACAGACAACAAACAAACAGGCTTTTCCTCTGTGCTTCCATCCTTATTACACTTCAAGGATTTTAAATTTAAGTTTTAACAAATATCACGCATTTATTAAATAATAAACGTAAAAATTTGTAATTTTGCAGATAAACAACGCGTGCCTAATGGGAAGGCTAAATAATCCCCAGAGCGACATTCAACTCTCTTACAAAACTCCCTGTACATCTCCGGCTTGTATAGATTTTGACAATCAAGCTGACCATTTTCGGGGTACAGTCATAGAAGCTTTTTTGCAACTAATACTTCAAGATATCCGATGAAACGAAAAATTTTACAAAACACAACAATCACGGCCGGCGGTACGCCAGAGCGAATATGCACGATTTTCGGCGATAGTTAGAGTTAAGCAACGTTTGCGAGCATAAAGTTCTTGTCAGATGGCTCCATTATCTCATATGTTTCCGGTGTATGTAGCTTTTTGCATAAATAATGTAGCAAATCATTTTCCTAATGAAGCAATTAACCAGATATACGAAATCTAATTCCATATTGATTATCCAAAGTCGTCCTATGGGCTGCTCCTAGGAAACAAATTTTATGTAATTAATGCTAAATTAGATTTCGTGTATTTGATCAATTCATTCATCAAGAGAATGTACTGCGACATTATTTATGCAAACAGCTGCACATATTCCTCTGCGGCTCGGTGAGTCCGGCACATCGAACTGGCGATAGCCAGCAAAAGAGGAAGGATTAAGTAAGTAAGCAATCATGGCCAAGTACGATGATTAAAAGTTTCATTCCGAATATATCCCGGAAAAAACGCCTTTCCATAAATGCGGAGGTGGGGATGAAAAAAACATAAAAGATCGAATCTGTTTTTGTTATCGAAAAAGAAATTTTTCGAATTGAATTTGGGAAAATCTTTGGTGACCACTGAAAAGATAAAATTCGTTCCACCTGTTCAGCTGACCTATTCCTGAACACAATGAGACCTCATCTCGGTGGCATTTCGATATCTTTCTAAAATCCAATCACACTTGATTGATACTTTGTAACGGTCACTTTTTTGTCACCGTTAGATGAGGGTTGTTGATATGTGCTTTCGGAATGTACTAGTATTTTTTTGCAGTTTTGCCTTATGTGGAGAGTTGTTGATACACACTCTGAGACGCTGGCTTATACGCTTTTAAGTCCTCTTCTTCGTTTTTATCAGTCAGGGTTGACAATTTTGATAATTTTAATAGCGTAGCAAGCAGAACACGGGGTATATTTATTTTTCAACGTTAAGTTTACTTCTTTTATAGGTTTTGAAATTTGAACAGCTTTTACTACATTGCTTCCTGTAAATGTTATTTGATCTTAGATTTTTCGTTGGTTAATTTGATGGCGGAAGAAGGTTAGGTTTATTAGTAAACTTTGTTGAAATGGGAAAGATTTATTTCTATTTGGGTTCTTTGGAAAATGAATTTATTATCACGTATATAATTATGGAAAATTCTGTATTGACTTTTTCCTCTGTTTTCTGTCTACTAATCAAATTTTTAATTGGGTGCCATTGATAGAAATTTCTTGTTCTTTAAATCAGGATCTTAAATTTCCCTGTGAATGGAATTGAATTCGCGGATGGGTCTTGCGACTTTTTTCGACTACAGACCAGGGGATAGCCTTGTGAAGAAGACCGTGCGCTACCGGTTGTCCATTCGGGTCGAAAGTGTGTTTCGATTCTGGTCCTTTAGTGTGAAACCCTAATCTCCACCTAATTTATTGGTTTCTCTCCAACGTTCGCCAGAGGATACACAATGTGTTGGGTGCAGATTCTTGAGGACATATACCATCAAGATCAGTGTCGAAATCACCTTCTACATTTCACTGATCTAGAAGATTCGGTTAAACTGCCTTCAAAGTTTAATTTGATTAAAAATACATTAATTAAATATAGAGTTCAATATTGATATTAAAAAAATAGAGAGGATTCTTTGATACCAATCACTCCCATATTTTTTTTTGTTGCTGTCTCCTTTTTTTGTAGTTCATCGAATAATAAATTTAGAGAGTAATTGAACTGTTGTAGATCAGGTTATAAATTTTTTTGTTTTACTTCTTAAAGTAAAAATTTGGTTTCTGCACTAGATTGAGATTTTTTCTGCCAACGGCTTTAGAGTTTTTTCAGCTTCTGCAGCCAGACAGATCTATTCTGCGTTGAAGAAGATGTTGGTAAGTTCCTTTGTTTCATTTTTATCCGGAATTTTTGCTGTATTTCGTAAAACAATCTTCTTTTATTTCAAGTAACTTTTTTTTCTAAATTCTAATTCTAAAAGATTTTTGTATTTTTCCAATTTTCTGGGTGCATTATAGATTATGATATGAAGTGTCCATGGTTGTTAAACTCCAACATTCTATCAAAATCTTTTTGGACTATTTGACGACGTACTTGTAAATGCATTTAAAAATTTTGAATTTAACGTTCGAGTATTTAATGTTATTATTTGTGATTATCACTTTTAATGTTGTTTATAATTAGTGCAATTTAATTAATTTTGTTTTTGTAAAATCTCTCTTTTGATCTTTTGTGTCTTTTAAGGAAAATGTACTTGTGCTCAAATTCTGTTATGATTTTTTATTTGGTTGTCGTTTCCAATATACAGTTTAATAAATTTTATTGTATGTATAACCTTCTTATCTGCGCTTAAGGCAACTTACTGAGTTTAGTCTGCGTAGGACCAAAAAGATCCTGGAATTCTTAACGCAAGGTCACGTTACAACTTACTGATTTCTATCAGCAGTTACCGTGAAGATTTCCCCGTATACATCGTATAATAATATCGTGGCACTGAATATTAACAAAATTATCTTTTGTTTGTTTCTTACTGGAATTCTGCACGTTGTTGATTTTATAAATACAGCAAGTTTGAAAACTTCATGAAATGTCCCATTCATGTATCTGATAATAAAATCTATGGATACAATACTATAACAATATTATACAAAACTTGTTTAATATCAACTGACACTTTTAGTACTTAGAGGTTATGCTTAAACAACAAATATTAAATTTTCAATAGGTAATTAGTCTACGGTGAATTTACGTTATGATTTTAATTTAAGAATGAAGTACTGCAATCATCTACATTTGAATGCAGAATAATAAACCATTAACGATCGTAAAACCAATAATGCATTGTTTTAAATTTTTACACTAAAATGAAAGTGCGTAGTATTTGTAAGTAATATTAACAAGACTTTTTGTAAATTTCCTCAGTACAGTCAGTGGGATCACTTTTATTGCTTCTCTCCCGTTTGATGTACGAGTAAATTATACATAGTGCAACTACCATATTAATAATTTGAAGGTTCGGAACCAAGGTATAAAAAGTGTTACAAGTTGCATGTTTGTATACCGTTTATTATAATATTCTTTCCCCGCTGACAACGATTGTTGATATTTTGCATTTGAATTATTTACGTTTAATACACAATAAAATTTATGTACAAGAGAAAGGACATATTTGATATATGGCAATTCGAAAACCGTGATCAAATCGCTTATTTATGTATTTATATCACAAAAGCGTGACAGAGACTTTTATTTTTACCATAATTTAATCTATTTATGACCGATTATAATACTTATTTTCACAATATTGTATGCACGTTTCGCACACCATAGATGTACATACACACACAATACGCCCAGCCCAAAAATTGCATAAAACAAAATAATTTATTATAACAGAAATTACATTCAAGGATTTATCCAAGTCCCACGATCATACGTAATTATAAATTAAAAATAAAAAAGCTGATACTGTAATATGTGAAGAATTAGCACTGCAGTGTTAATTACGTTGATAAAACTGTTCAGTACATCAAAGGGGAATAAAATCGTATTTGCACACACATAAACTAGTATCCGTAAAAAATAATAAAAACGTAACCGCAAGTAAAATTAATTGCCATATTTAGTTACCGATGGATTTATAAACAGCATTACTATAAAATGTAGACGATTATATACATATAGAGCCTAATGATGCCTTGGTAAACAGTTGATGGGTATATAATTACTGGAAGAAATATATACTTACATTTTCTTACATACTCTGATCATTTTTCCTTCGAAAGAAATGATTGCCATCATAAAAATTTATAAGCATTTTTAAAATCAGAAAGAAAAAAATGCGGAATTCGAAATTTATTATTCATTTGAAACTAGAAAAATGATAAATACGTACGGCACTGATAAAAATCATAATGGAGGTAAACAGCGGAATCTAGACCGAAGGTATAATATATTTTTTTCGAAATCCAGTTACGACCTCTTAATTATAGATGTCACGTCTTCAGACAATTGAGTAGATTTTATTTCGCCACTGCCTTGTCTGATGTCTATCATTGTTTGTTATTACGGAGATAATTGCAGCTGTAACAAACAACTTATATCTTGGGAACTCGCTTTTCAAACTGCAATGTGTAATTATCAATTATGTTTCGCATTCGGTTTTTGAATTTAATTCTTATACCTCGAAATTGATGGTTGTTTTAATATATCTACTATAGTAGTGTAGTGTATATAGTATACGAGTTCCTTTTATTTATTATTATTATGAAGTGGTTATCTTTTCTTCTAGCTAATAAGTTAATAAAGGCAATATACAGTACATCGACATGTCAATCTCCAAATTAAGCTTTTACAATGTAATTCACTCGGATAATTGATTTCTAGACAATTTTAAAATGCCAAATCATAGAAAAATGCTTGATGGTAGAAATTCAGACCAAAAAGTCGAGAAAACTGTATTATGCCTTCCAAAGCCAATAATTAATGATATCTCCACCTATCAAGATCTATGTATAATATTCTAATAAATATTGCAAGAACAGATATAAAGAATTTCCAAACAATTACAGTTAGTTTACGCAAGCTCAAAATATCCTCAAAAAGCATATTTACTAAAGTGCAAAACTAAATGTAAAGAATTATCTATATGGAACAGACCAAACAAAAATTTAAAATGACGAGGGAATGGTCCAGAAATAACCTTCCTTTTAAAACCTAAGGTTTTAAACAGAACTTGTTCCAAGACTATAGATAATCTTCACGAACAAAACCAAATTTGAGTTTCGATCCTCTGAGCTGATTAAATTGAAACGATTTGAAACAATTAAGAATATATAAATTCTTAACTTCTTAAAGAAGTTTTAGTTACGATATTCATAATATAAGAATCAAACAGCTACTTCTGTAAACATCAGAATGCTAATTACTGTCTAATACCAACATAATAAATAACATGGCGCTGTAACTGGAAAACTAAATTATATTTTGCTCTAAATTGCCCTAAATAAAAAAAAATCCTGTAAGAAAAAACAATAAAAATACTAGGAAGCTTGATTGCGCCTATGACTGTCGCTGTTAACTTGATGTAACAATATCGTAGTCAGCCGCCTGGTGGCCTTAATGTAAAAAGACACACGCGATTCATGTCAGTGACAATTCTCTGAAAAGACGATATTGAGTCCAAATTTCTTAGGGACTAACTGGGCAGGTCGATTGGCAAGTACTATTACGTACGGCCAAAAATCTGATGCAAGAAGAGCCTTGCATGGGTATTACTGTGCATGGATCAACATTAACTCACCCTCACCTAGTCGCACGGTCAAGCTGGCTGGGTGATTGGACACCTTGGACACCTTACTAAACTGCCAATTCTGCGCTATTATGCTGATCATTTTTTTGGAAAGTCAACTTGCCAAATCAGCTTATCGAGAAAGAGAATAAAAGACGATTAGTTGCCTTGGGTTACGCAGCAACATAGTTTATTCGCACATCTACACTTAAGCTGTCGAAAACCATCTATATTTCGGCTGTATGAGGATATTTCAACGTTTTCATCTTGAAAAGAGCTTTAGACTTGAAACTTTCCACGCAACGGAAATTTGCCTTGACGAAGATCGCAGAAAACTAGCAAACTGTCTCAATTGAAAACGTATGAGTGTTAATTTCAAGACAATGAAGATTCTTAAATACACATAAGATCTTATTCCTTCTTACATAGAAGCAGAATCAGGAACTTAACTGCGTGACGATTATAATAATAATATTGAGAATATCCGAAATTGAAGCCAGAGCTTTCTATACAATTTCAACTGCAGGTTCTCAAAAAACTGTTTCTATCGCAAACAATGAGACAGTTTTAGACTTCAACCCAAAAATAAAATATTTTACCGAGCTGTTAAAAAAAGCTTGTTGAGAAAGCCGTACTGAGAACATAAAAAAGTTTTGTATCGAGACAAAAAACACTTTCTTTGTAATATTAACATTGTTCAAACAAAGAATATGAGAATGTCCATTTCAGAACCCTTCGATTTAAATTCAAGAGTACCCACAACGCTAAGTTCGCATTTAAGCTATAATCTTTGAAGAAATCTCTTCAATCTCTGTGGAGATTGTTATACAAATCTGGACTCTCCCTCGAAAATCTTTACTGCCAATTAAAAAGATCTTCAGAAATTAATTAATAAGAGAAATTGATGTATTAAGACGTTTTTATCTTCAATTTTACATATCTGATTTGAATTATGAAAACACACCACGAAAGCGATATGTTTCCTTTCTAGTGACCGCAGCAAGTGGAGAAAAACGTCTAAAGTGACTTCTTGTTAATAATAGCGTTAATGCGAAAACCCTAAGTAGTGACTTATACGCAATTCTGCAAACGTAATTTAATGGTGCTAATATCAGCTGATCATAGATCCTAATTCTGAATTTACAGAGCTGAAATGACATTAAACTTTAGAGAGCTTTTCTCCAATATGAAATAAGTGCGGTTTTTCGTTAAGTACAGTTGCAGGATGTTTTATTATTGTAGTAATTTCAATATTAATCATTATCCTTTCACGAATTAAAATAATAATTCAACTAATTTATTAATGTATCACAATGTTCCATACAAACTGGAGAAAAGCTCCTAAAATCCTAACAACTTCTAATTCCAGCAACTCAAGATTTTTATATTGATCACTATTATTTTATTAATTAAGTTATCTCTTCTACCTAAAACAATAATCTGATGAATTTATTACAATTCTTCAACGCAAAGTGGAAAAAAACTTCTAAAATATTAACAACCTTATAGTCCTGTAACTCAAGATTTCAGAGAGGTCAAACGTTACAAAGGTTGACATCACGAGTCAGTTCATATTATAGCTCAAGCCGTGCAAAGTTTCAGCTTACGCTTCCGTCCCGGAGTTCAAAGGCAGAATCATTCCAAATTTTTTCGAAGCACATCTTAAGATGAGCTTTTCCTAACGGATATGTAGAGATTGAATCGAAAACACCGAGACGGAAGACAAGACTATAATTGATATGAGATAATAAAATTTGATATTTAGATATGAAGACTAAAACAGTACTTACTTATAGATAATGCTTTTCATTCTAGTTCTTTGAAAAAATATAAGAAAGAAGAAAGAACGTGTTTAATGGAAGATTCATAGGAAACTCTGAAGAAGATAGGTGAGATGGTATAGTGTTAATGGGTGGTTGCCCTCCTGGCAGTGAGCGCCTATAAGTTTAATGATCTGTTGAAATTTCTTTTATATCCGAAAAATTAATTTCAATCAATGGCAAAAAAATAAAAATAGGATTACCATTGATTAAAAAGACTGCAACTTAGTAAAGAACTTATTTTTCCAATACCTGCATTATTAAAAATTGTATTGCAATCAATAAACTTTTCACTATTTAAAATGTTGCTATGCCAAAACTGACACTTGTAAAATCTGATTGAAAAGTTATCGCAGTCTAATAAAGCTTTTAAAATTAAAATATTTAAAGTCGAGTCTGAAAACAAAATTTTCCGATAATCTAATTATTTAAAAAGATTTTTCCCCAGTTTCGTTAACCTAATAACAGCAACGATTGTTCAATAAAGAATTATATTTGAGATTTCAATCTTTTTAAATTCCTTTCATTTGTCCTATTTGTCTAATAAAATAAAATTTTATTTAAATAAAATTAAAAAATCTTTCTCTAATCAACACTAAAACATTACAAGTCCTTAAAAAACCCGCATTTCTTCGACCATACTTAAAGAAGTTATTCTTTTGTTCCTGTTGTTGAACTAAACAAACTAGTTTCGTTTGTTTTTTTTTTGATAGAATTAGGGTGTGAAGTTTTAAGATAAAAGGGAACGTGTAAAACTACCACTATTAATTTGTACAGCTGCATGTAATAAAAGAAGGAGACCATTATAATGTGGTGGTTGGTTCATCTAGATAGCGTTTTTATGTATTTCGTGTCAGATTCGGATCATAAAATTTGATTATCGATTGCGGTCGGTGCAGACAGTCGTAAAATTACAAACATACTCGAGGACGAACCATGGAGACAGGATATCGGTAATCTTAAGGGAAACCGCAAGAAACTGTGACTCGATCAAATTGGCCTCTCGTTGTTCAATTTCTCGTATCCGAGGAAATGATGATGAGTATACTCGTTGACCATACGCAAAGAAACGAATGAAAATTTGCGATTTAACGGTCAACGCAGGGAGAAGAGAGGAAACCAACAAACCGCGTACAAACCGCCAGTGCCAAAAGAATTTTTGCATAGCTCACCTGCATGTATGTAGGTTAATTTATTTAATTATATGAAGACGGTATTTATGGTTTTGATGGTTCCCAGGAAGCATCATTTGATTTTTTGGTGGTCTCATCAAGAAGGCGGCAGACGACCGGTCGGCCCCTGCACGCCATTGGCCGAATACGGCAGCAGCAAAGCTACTGGTTGGTTGCCACACTTGCTTGGTCACATAATAATGATAATAATAACAGTAGCGGTAATGATGAGCCGCGACGATCGCTGGTAATTGGTAACGACAGCATGGCTTCTTGTTTTGCACTTTTAATTTCCATTTGATGTCTTATAAAACTCAATTTTATATTCTAGACACAGATTTACTTTTGGGCAGCTGCTTGTTATTGTCAACACGCTGAATGTTATGATTTATACTGCCAACATATCCTTGAAAATAATAAAATGTACTTAGTACTCCTAACTTCCAGAAGATCGTGGAAAGCATGCGAAATGCTATTATGCATGTATGTCTTCTCGAAGGTGACATCCGCAAATATTATTCATAATAACAACCTTAATCGTAAAATATAACGACTTGATGTGCAAGAAGTTATATATTTACATTTTTTTAAAATGGAAGAATTTCCAGAATTTATTAACATGATTAAATAATGGGATTATCTTTTAGTTTCCTTCGTTCACATGCCCAACACAAAGAAAATTAAATGAACATTAAACAGCACAATTTAATGACCTAAATTTGATAAAAAGTAGACATAAATGGTATAAAAGTACATTTAAAGACCCTAATTTTCAAAGGAAGGAAGGTTAGTTATAAATTTAAATTTTTCTCAGCAGCTGTTGATAAGTTGGGCTTTAAATTAAAACAAACGTGATGGATATCCTAATTTAATATTAATAAGAGGCGCCATCACATCCCGTTTTTAAAAAATTATCAAAGAAAATACGCCAGCCATAAATTAAAGTTTTCTGTGTAATTATCTTTTTGAATGATAATTTTATTAAATTGTTTACGCTTTTAGTACATAATTCTGTATTTTAATTAAAAAGAAGAGAAACAATGAAATCTTATACACTGGTGCGTACAACAATTTATAGACGCACTAACAATATGGCAAAGAAAATAATTCAAAAAATAAAAAACAAGAATAAATCACGGCTATTGTTGAAGTTTGGTTATCAATTTTAAGAGAAGATGATTAATCCTAGATGAGCAGGATGAGCAAGAGGTGTGAATCAGCGATTAATCAGAATCGCATTTGGGAGATTCAAGTTTGTACCCCCCGAAAAGATTGTTGTTATTAAAGTTTTCTGTCTTTTCTCTTGGTAGCGTATGGGAATACCGGGATTTTACCTTAATCTTCTCCAAATTCCCGTTTTTGTTTGGATGCAATAACTTAGAGCGTCGATCTTCAAAGAAAACAGCAGGAACGTCATCCAGGCAGCTTGGATTACAAACGAGAAACCGATCGACTTTATTATTATTTATTTATTATTATTATTATTATTATTATTCATAATGGTGAATGAACTGTATGAAAGCTATGTCAATATTTTCTTTAGGAAGATGAAGCTAAAACTAGAGGTCTCTTGACAGCAGAACTAGGAAGCTAGTGACTTTATTACAATATGCAAAATTTGCCTGAGACTAACCGATTTCTACAGTGAAGTTTTCACATAAATCTTCTGTGTAAGAGTACACGAGTACTGTATAAGAATCGTTAGTCACAATTGAGCAATGCAGCTAAATTTCCTCAAGAGAATCAAAGGACAGAACCGCGAAGCGGCAGAGAAGCATAAAGAGTAGACGAACTGCACAAAGAAACTAATGTAGATAAGGAAAAGTCTCGCTATGTTCATGTTCATGATAAACCTTTCTTCCTTCAATCGATTTATGCAACGCAACGCAAAAAAGATTACCGTGTAAGAGCAATCGAGTACTTTATAAGATGCATCAATCATTACAAATGGTCTGATGGAAAACAAAACCTGTTAGTCATTGGAAGATAACGTTTGAGAAAAGTCTGATCCCGACCTTACAACTAAGTTTCCTTAAGACAATTAAAAGACAGAACTGTAAAGTAGCAAAGGGAAATGAAGAATGAACAAACTATACGAGGTAACTAATGTAAGCAAGGATAGGCCTCTCTGTGTTCATATTGCCAGCGACGTGATAAATCTTCCTGCCATCAAACATGCGTAATATCAATCGATTTATAAAGCGCAACGCAGAAGATATTTTTTACACAAAATTATTGTGTAAAGTTTAGCATCCTTTCAAGTGATCTGGCGGAGGGCAGAACTACCTTTTACCCAAAGTAATTAGAAAACCTGATCCTGGCTGTACAACTAAGTTCCCTGAAGAAATCTAAAAACGAAAACGAACTACACGAAATCTCACTGTGCTCAGATAATCAATGACTACCTGGTATGACATTATAAATCTTCCAAGCAACGAATACACCTGGGACGAATGGATTTACACATCGCAACGCAGAAGAGATTACTGCGTAAGAGTACACGAGTACAGTGTGAGCTTCCTTAAGAAAATCAAAATACAACGGTGGACAAACTACGCGAGATAATTCTGTTAGTGCCTAAACAAGTTTGAAGCAATTAAGAAGACAGAAAAGCAAAGGAAGCAAGAGGCGGGAGGGTTTAAACAAAAAGTCAATAGTGCCAGTGTCAGATCTATCACGAAACTAGTATCTAGAAATATTGCAATCAACTGAAGTGACTTAGTCATTCGTCAAAAATCTTCTGGCTAAAACTTTACATTACAAAGTCAGGAATCACAAAAAACAATTATTAGATGGAACAAAAGGATTATTATGTGAAAATCTCACTAGAAATATTTGCGTTGCATACTCAACAATCTAACAAAAGTTTACACAAGTATCCTAGTTGGCAAACGATTCATTAAGCATTTTACGGTATTAGGGTCAACAATTCGATATCGATAGCTGTTGTACAAATGTAAAAATGCCAATAAACCTTAAAAGCGCTTTCTCTCTTACGTTCCTTCCCAATCTGACGCCTTAGGTTTTCTGCATGCATACATTTCATTCAGAGTATCTTCAGTGAGTTTTCTCATTTTTCTTTACTTCTTGTTGTTTCACATTAAATTCTGCTTCACATTAAGAAAGGAAACTTCTTGATAAGAACATCAACAGATATCATAAAATTATCTTCCCGAAGAAGATCACACTAAGTATAATCAAATCTTGATGTTTTGTCAGATGTCAGCTCCAGAAAATGTCTATTTGGACATCGGTGACTTTTTTGTTTTTAAAGCGGTATTGGTTACCAAGCACTTGAACAAAATACTGCGATCACACGTCCAAGTTTCTTGTCAATAAGCTGAGCATTAGTATTTTATTTGCGACACATAACAAGAGCTGTTGCACCGTCGCCCATTGCGCTTAACTTGGCATAAGTTAGCGTTACCTGAAACTCGCCTAGTTGCACAGCTGAACTGACTGTTGTCAAGATTGTCAGTTGCTACGGAACTCGATGGCTCCCAACTTCTGCAAATCATAAATCAATAACTTCAATCTTTGTGTAAACTAATTAACAGTCCAATTTTAAAGAAAATATCTGACCAACCTTCCCTTTTGAATTGCGTTTACTTATTGTTTCATTATATTTTTGGTGACTCTCGACGTTTGTTAGGTATAGTGAAAACATTATGATTCATAATTTTGCAATACAATACCTGACAGGTTTAGTTTTCCTATTTTTACCAAGGATTATATACAATTGTATTCAAATGTGTTCAAGTTAAACGTTTTTCCACAATTAAATAAATTGAAGATGAAAGTTAAAAGTTTGACATTTTATCCTTGCATTTACCTGATAGTGTTATGATTAATGTTGTTAATGTTCTAGATGGTCTAGAAGCGGCAGTGATAATTCTCAAACGGGTACAAAATAACGTTAACTTAATATTGCTCGAAATCGTTTGACTCTATCAGTCGCTTCAAAACGTATATGTCTGATAGAACTTTTACTAACGCAATATTTTGGTATTTTCCTTTCTTCTTTCTTTTTATTTTTTAATTTTATCTCCTGATGACCTCTAGTTAAATAGAGCAGCCTCCGACTGGATTTCTCCAGGAGCCAACAATCAGGTAACTGTAGTTATCTTTTTTGATCTCTTCTTCGGTGTTTTCGAATTCTCCCGTTTACTAAAAACTTGATACTCTTTGCTTTTCAGAATTAAATTAAGACCCACCTTTTATAAATTGAGATTTCCTCTCTATCATTCTAACAGGTATCTAAATTGTCAGAAGAATCGCTTCAGACCCCACAGATTGACTCTTCTGGCACGATTTTAAAGTTATCAACCGTTTTAGAGGCCATAACGCGTGGCTATTAGGCGCATACAAATTAGGCAAATGCCATTACCAATACGTAATTGGGATTTTCTTCGATTGTTTTAAAAACAAATACCAATAAATCACTGCTTCGCAATGAAGACTTTATGCCTAATAAAATTTTGTTTAAAAATCTTCTCTCCGCTAGTTAGATACCATTAGTCAATGTATAGTTAACATTGAGATTTTTATCGCTGAGGAAAAGATATTTTCTCGCATGCATAACAAATCACATTTTGTAACAATTACAAGCTAAGAAGTCGGAGTAAATGAAATAATCCATGTATAAATGCGTTAATTAACGATCGGACTATACAGATTAAAAACAACAACATTGGTAGGAATGTGGTGCACGAGAAACAAAAATTTACATTTAAAAGTTTGGTTATGTTCACACGGGATCGTCTACTTGTATGATTGTGTTTTTTTCTCGGTTGATTCTATATATGTGCTATAATATAAAGATTAATGTTCTTCGTGAGCATTTTTTAACAATATCACAACAACAATTAATAACCTGCTGTATGTTGTGTATGTAAACAACTTTTAATAATGAAAGATTTTTTAAAATTCTCATTAAAGGTGTTCGACTAATAACAAAACAAATTAAAACAATAATTAATAATAAAAGTCATTTTGAAATTTATTAATGATGTTATTTTCTAGTGTTTGCGATTTCTATTATCACATTATAAAAAGAAAGTATAAATAAACACAACATGGTTTTCAGAACAGATTACATTAAGTTGGTATGTAATTTTCATTACATCAGTGTTTAGAGATCGTGACTACTAAATATTTATACGTGGAAACAGAATGTCCCGATTTATCTACATTTAGCAAGCTGCAAACTGGAAGCGTGAAATGTTCTGAATATAGTGCTGCGACACGTTAAAAATACCGTCAACCTTACATGGAGTGTGAACTTCTAACGTAAGCACTAGAAACATTTTAGCATTTTATTCATATAAAGAAATGCAGAAGAGGAGAGGAAAAAAGACAAAGTAAAGCATCAAGAGCTACCGTATATGTTATATACATATTCTATATTATTGTGAATAATAAAATAGATACCAGAGTACACTCGTAAAATTCACGATATATACAACGCTTTATGGTAATGCGAGAAGCCTTGCATAGTGCAAAAGCCCTGCAAATTTTCACCGCCTTATTAAAATACAATGCAGTTAAAACGTTTGCAAATAACACACGATGCAAAAACAAATCGTCTTTATACGTTTATAAAAAGTGTAAAGCACCGCTTGTATGCTAAAGGGAATTTGCTCTTTCTGTGAAAATGTAGGAAAGATAACAAAGCAACTTGGAATTTATTTTACAATAAACCTTATATTCTGTACACAAATGAAATGAATCTAAGTACAAGTACATTATTATAAAAAAAAGAAAGACAGCAAAATTTCCAACCAATCATTCTGATTAAAGAAACTCGACATTTTGATAGTCACCGGTTATTCTTAGAAGAAAAAAGACAAGAAAGACAAAAGTGAGTAACAATAAACGGGAAGAATTCTCTTGTAGAAGTTACCGTGAAACTCTAAAAAAGTAATTTGTCTATAAGTCTAGACAATTTATATTACGAGGGCGGTTCAATAAGTACCCGTGTTAGAAATGAAGACACAATATTTTTCAAAATTTTTTTTTTATTTTTCAATATAGTCTCCTTTTAGAAATATACCCTTCTCCCAACGTTCCTGCCATTTTTTAACCCCTCCAAAAAATAGGATTTGTCGAACTCTCCAAAATACGTCTCTATCTCGGCGATGACTTCCTCGTTTGAGCTAAATTTTTTTCCCGCGAGCCATTTCTTCATGTTAGGAAACAAGAAAAAGTCGCAGGGAGCCAGATTGGGTGAATACGGGGGGTGCGGCAGCAATTCATAACGCAATTCGTGCAGTTTGGCGGCGACAACTCCGGATGAATGTGCTGGTGCGTTATCGTGGTGAAACAGCACCTTCTTTTTCGCCAAATGCGGCCGTGTCTTCTTCAATTTTTTGTCGAAGCTGTCTAATAACTCACTGTAGTATTGTCCAGTGATCGTTCTTCCTTTTTCTAAAAAATCCATGAGGATGACGCCGTTCGCATCCCAAAAAATCGTCGCCATGACCTTTCCGGCCGATGGAACCATCTTCGCCTTCTTTGGAGCAGATTCACCGGGAGAAATCCATTGTTTTGATTGTTGCTTAGTTTCTGGTGTGTAATGATGAATCCAGGTTTCATCAACGGTGACAACTCGACGCAAAAACTCCTTCGGATTTCGCTTAAATTGCTCCAAACACTGCTTCGAAGTTAACAGCCGCATCCGCTTGTTGTCCACCGTTAGCAATCGCGGCACCCATCGCGCCGACAATTTTTTCATCGCCAACTTATCATGTAAAATATTAATTGCCGTTCCGGTCGACACACCTACGGCCTCTGCTACTTCACGCACTTTCGTTCGTCGATCAGCGAGAATCATGTCGTGGACTTTTTGAATGATTTCCTCGGTAACCACGTCTCTAACCTACCAATCAGTCTGCAATTTGTTATACCGTCGTTTGATAGATGGCAGCACACGATGATAACACCAACTTCCCTCGGGAACGCCTTCTGTCGTCAAACACGGGTACTTACTGAACCGCCCTCGTATATGCAAGACAATGAATTTTTACTATGCAGTAATTTTATACTCGCGTGGCGACAGAGCTGTCTGTATTTTTATAAGCTACTTAAACACATGCCAAACGCCAATTAATGTTTATTACAGTAGAAATAATAAAATCTGTGTGTCACGCTATATTTTTTCCTTTTAGTAAGTGAGAAATTACTTCACAATTATCCACAAATGACCACTGACTAGTGCACCCATCATTGTATTCTTTTGGATTTTTAAGATAAGTTACTTTTCATATTTTCAAATTCTAATGGTAAATTTGAAGATTGGTTTTCCTACTTTTACCAAAGATGATATACAATTGTATATAATTCAAGTTATTCATTTTTTTGCAAGTGTACTTCGTTACAATGCGTCATTAGAATTTTTTTAAGTTAAATTCTGTCTAAAAATTCTCTCCGTATAGAACCAAAATAATTGAAAGCTAAAAGCCACAAACATCCCACCAGTACTTACAGATTTCTTAACCTCGTTTGTACAAATAAGGCAAAGTAAAAATAAAATCTGGAAATCTGGAAATCTAGAGTAACTTGGTAGACAAATCATGAAAAATGTTCAATAAAAATTGTTTTATCAAGGTATAAATCAAAGCCAACTAAGATGAAGAAAACATATTAAAATGTTATCACATCTGAAACGATGTGTAACAAGTGCTTTAGTGTTTAACAAAGCCAAAACGTAAAGGTTGGTTATCAGAATAAAAATCAGCAAATTGTTAACACAAGTAATAAATTCTAAAGTGAGTTACAATCTTCAACTTTACGTATTCTAGGGTTAGTTCTGTCTATAGTTGTATCATTTGGATTCTTGTTCTACCTATCATTTGCTTGTCTTGTTGGTTTGGACGATTGTGAAGCGATTAATTCTGTTCCAATTCGCAGGTTAGTTGGTACGACTAAAGACCTACATGGGCTGGGTATTTCAGTCGGGCCTTCGTATGACGTGTTCGGGCCTGTCAAGTCTTTCAGGACTGTTGGGTCGCGCTTTTCGGCCCTGTCGAGTCCGTCATGCTTGTCAAACCTGTCAAGCTTATCGAGTCCCTCATTATCTTTGTACTGATCCGAAGCGAACAGAATCTTTCTCGTACTGACTTGGATTGAACCGCACCGAAGAATTTTTGTACTCACTTTGACTTACTGACTCGACAAGCATTATTTTCATACTGAACCGAAAAGAAGCATTCTCTTACTGAGTCAGACGAGCGTTAGTTTCGTGCAAACTGGGATGGGCATTATTTTATACTGAACTGAAGCGGAAGAGTTTCGTACTATACCGTAGAAGCCTGCACGGGCAGTTTAAAAATCCATCGGGCTTTCCGGTCCTACATCAGCACAAATGGGCCTGTCGGCACAATCGGGCTTGTCGGATCGTTTGATCTTATCGGATCTGTCAGGTGCGTTGGCCCAACAACATGTCTGTGCTGAATCAAATATTGAACCATGCTACCCTAATTTTGTTAATAACAACTGCTAGAATCTGCTTTACGCTGTGACTACTTAACTGACCGGTACTGGCAGGCAGCGAGAAAATCGGTAAATATAATCAAATTGCATCTAGTGACGTTTACAAGTTTTTCAGAACGCATCATTAGATTCCTTAAATTCTTCTATTAGTAAAAAGTAGTACAAACGGTCCTTAGTTTAATTCTTTTTTATTAACATGCTTGCATTTCCATGGAAGCAAACATTTGAAAATCAAGAATTTTAGGTGTGAGTATTTATGAGTGTGGCACAAAGAGTAGACAACTAAGCAAGTGATTCAGTGAATTGCCCCACTCTTGGGATAAATTTCAAATTGCACTACTAAGGCACAAAATAACCTTTGGTTGCTTACGAGCAAGATGATCATTTTATCCACTCAAAATAATTGTACAGTGTCAAGTTTTTCCCAGGGGAATAAAAGAAGGTGTCTAATTTATTTTGCTCCTTAGTTTACATTTTTTAAGATTTATTTATTACAAGCACATAATGACGATGCACAATTATCTCCTCACTTTTGGATGTAGTGCTGACAAGCTACATATTTAGGCTGCTACAACAAAATTCGAATGCAGTTAATGCACAAAGTCACTTGACAAGAACGCCAGACTGTCAAATGTGTAAATTTCTCTCAAGCTCAATGTTAGCTGTGGACATGGGTTAAGTTTTGTGGAATTTGCTCGAGACTTATAATTCCCTTAGACCGAGTCAAAGCTATTATTATTATTAGTTTACAGAAACTGATAAAACTCAGTTAAGCATGGACCTTCTTAGATTTTTAGGAGGAATTCAGAATAATTTTCTCAAAACATTCTCTAGTTTTCTTTAAATGCCTTATTAATAAAAAGGTTTCCTCTAGATTTATAAAAATCAACAATCTGTGACAGTTGGAAAATACAAGAAATATCATTACAAACAACTTCATGATTTACTGACTTTTCCGTCTTCTTTTACCACCTGATAAAACGATCTACTGTACGAAATATAAAATTTGATATTTATCTTTTGGACTTACTTTTGTTGGGGTCAATAACGAGAAGTTTGTTATGTTCAACAACTACAAAAGGAACCGGTCGTTATAGGCATCTTGGTATAGTTCATAAAAAGTAGCATCATCCCTCAATGTAGCGCAAATTTTGCGACAAGAGTAAGTGAGCGAGTCCGTATTAGACAAAGCTACACGACCTTGAGGGATAATCCTACCTTAGACGAACTGTACCTTTTCATTTTCTCAGCTTAGTTAAAGTACACGAACAGCAAGCATGAAGACATCGTCGCAGATCAGTTAGACGTGGCTGCTCACACTTTCAAAGTTCTCGTCGAGATTGTTAAGTTGGTGGTGGCTGTAGAAGCATGAGCCAAGAACGTAGTTGTAACTGTCAGTATTTTATGAAATGAGGTGTGGAGTAGCGCCATGACTAGGTAAAGTAAGTCTTAGAATTACTACTGGGGAAGTATGGTATGTTGAAATCGCATAGTGTAATGTAGATCGTCGTCGCCTAAGAAAGAACATCGACAACAGTTACAATACTTATGGGAGATTTGTATTGGTTGTAGCATATTGTGTTGTCATGTGATGACAAATACAAATGATGAGTTTATTCTCAAAATTCAGAATTTTGTCAATCATTAAGAATGAGTAGTAAATTGAAAAAACGCAATGGTGCTTGAAACAACGATGAAGTTAACAAGAGAAATTTAAAATCAGTGCTTTTAAATGCAAATTAGATACAAACAATTGCATTCTTTCTCAAAAAAAAAAATATTTAAATGAACTCGCTGCAACCTGAAAATAATTAGCTTTTGCAGAAACACACTTTCTTACGTGCACGATATGGGGAAGGAACACGGTAGCCAATTTAGGTAAACGGAGCTATCAGGATAGCATTTTCTCCCGTCCGCTGGGCCGTGAAATGCCAAAGATGTTGTAGCCGGGTGTCTACGCCCCCAGCACAAGACCAACCAGACTGCAGTGGGAAATGCAAGACCTAAGGTCAAGCACTAAATAGATCCTACCGTAGCAGCAAGTCTTACGAACTGAGCAATGGAAACGTGGAGAAACCACAACCGATATCTGCACGCTTTAGCGTTCCACACTAAATTGAGGTCAATTGTGGAGATTAAGCCGATGAGATATTTTATTGTGTTTAACTTTGCCAGTTCTCTTACTAAAGTGCACTTTAATTTTTATCTGACCTTATAACTCAGCTTTTTATAGATTTTATTGCGGTTGTCCCTGACCTAGTAGACTACTACACACTTGGAGTACATCCTAATAATTAATACTGAATTTAAAGTAATAATGTCTTGAAGAATTATTAAACCTGGCCGTTAAAAAGATCTCGACCCAGAACAATACAACAAAACAGATAATGATGGTAAATAACCTTAAATATAACTTAATGATAATAAAATTAACCAGTGGTGTAGAATACGAATAATAAGCAGAGTCTAAAAAGGAAGCAACGAAAAGATTCTTAATAAAATTGCAAGACTTGCATGTCAAACTTTAGCAAACTTTTAAGTCTTTAGTGTTACAATCGACGTTATTTTTTCTGAATTCAGAAGCTTTTTGAAATGACACCAAAAAGTAAGTTCAGCATAAAAAAGCGTTCTGTAATCATTGCTTTACTTAAGTTGGGTTTTTCTTTTGGAGAGATTGCAGAACAAGATGGAGTTTAATATAGTCTTAAATGTTTTAAGCGGACTGGTAACAAGCTATGCGTTATCATTGAAGCAGAAAGGTAGTAAGTACGAGGAATAGATTTAAAACTGCAGCAGAAGAGCTAATCGTATATCAATGTTTGGCAGCAAAGGGACTTAATAGACTGTAGCAGCTAGAAAACCACTTCTCGGGTGAGTAAGAGATTTCGGTGCATAAAAATTGGAAACTTCCAGACTGGAATAAAGTTCTATTTATGGATGAATCAAAGTTTGAACACCTTAGTAATAAGTGCCATTAGTTTGTCTATAGCTACAATGTGAGATACCAACCGTTAAGCTTGCAAGACTATATTGGGAAGAGATCAAGATTGATGACGTTTAACCTAGGATACCTTACAAAGGAATTCTGGAACAATATGTCCTGCGCTTTGGACAACGACTTATTGGCACAGAATGAGAGCTGTAGCGAGTTTACCACCAAAAACATGCCTTCAAGCTTTGTTGAGACTATGTTGCTAATAAAGAAAAAAGAAGGAAGCTTAAAAATATGACATGGCCATCACAAAGTCTTGACCTTAATTCCATCAAACTTCTACAGAACGAACTTGACAGATTGGCGGGAAAACAGTTCGAACTAACCTGAAACAGTTATGAGAAGCCTTGAGGACTTAGTGCAGATGTCAGCTTTAAACTGTTAAAGGAAATGCCTCGGATATGTGTTTGCTTTTGCTGTTATAATAGGGCAACGAAGTTTTATTTGTTAACTAGAGGAGATCGCGTACTTAAACTATTGAGCGGTGAGTAGATATCAGGCACCAAAACGCCCCAAGCAAGAATTCCTGTTAATGATTCTATGGCTTACGCTCGCATTCTCGCACTTCGGGTTTTCTCTGACGTAACAAACGGCTGTAATTGTCCTTTGGTTTACATACATATGTATTTCCTCATTTCGAAATTTCAAATGTTTGGCCAAATTTAAGATATACAGTCATTAACAGGAATATTTGCCTGGGCGTTTTGGAGCCTCGTATCTATAGCAGATCCAGAACGTATATGATAGGAATAGATTACGTATTACAGAGAAATAGGAGGTTGCAGAGAGGAAATGGTCATTTTCAGTTTGCAAAGTTATACTTCAGTACACACACTTATTAAAATCTGGGCTTGTTCTATTTAGTATTACGATGTAATCAGATTTAATCTTCGTGCATATCTTGTATTTTCAATCAATCAGTAAATAAATGAATTGAATATAAGATTTAGACTTAAATTTATTTTAATTTTGCAATATAAAACAACAAACACGTCCTGTTTTGTATAAAATCCTAAACAAACAAAAGAATATAAGTAAATACAGAAGTCTCGGAATAGTAATAATTTTCATAGCGAAATCATTGATACGGAAAGCACCACCGCACCAAGTGACTGTTTCGCGCCATCGGCATTCACAGCGTGAAAAGCGGTACAGCTTTGACTACCTAGCCAGTCACAAAAATCGCATTTTCGCATGAAACAATTGGTTCAGTGGCCTTACAGTGGTTATAAAATAAGGACTTGTGCACTGAAGGGCACGTACGCAGCCACAACAATGATTGGAAATCGAATAAAACACGTTTCTTACAAACACATGGTAATGTGAATTTGAATTACGCTATCGCTGTACGTATACTCTCTACAGAAAGTGAGTGCTATAGACGGTGATCTCGAGATGTAAATATCCATCACTTACCACATACTACATATATACCACTTGCGTTTGCTTCTTCTAATCTAATGCTCTAAACAACTAGCAGCGGAATAGAACGACTTTAGCTTGTCACGTACCTGAAACAAAATAATTACGTTCAGATCACAGTTAATAATCTCACTTAGGATGTATACGTCTGTTCGAGGTTTAAAGAGGCAATTTTGAGGCGATCAATGTAAAGGCAAATCAATTTCATACGGAATGTGTTAAATAAGCGGAACAAAACTATTTTCCATAAAACGAGCTTTCGTATACAACCTACAATATGAGTGGATAGATTATTCTACGTGTCATTAATTAGAACAGAATCGTTAAAATAATGTTTATATTAGGTACACGACCCATGTAAAAATTGCTTTTATTGTTTTTCTGTATACAATGAATTTGATAACATACATACATACACACAATTACATGCTCAATGGTGGGAGGTAGCGTATCAGATAGAAATGTTGTTTCATTGTAAATTGAAATTTCGATAAGAAAAGTCGCCAAAGAAGAAAAGACGCAACAAATATTGTATTCAAATCCTCCGCATAATTGTTAATAAATTAGTTTTTATGTCTCTCAATGATGTATTTTATTAGTGCAGGTATGTAATGATAATATTCCCCTCTTATAATCCAAACAAAGGCAGAGGATAACCGTGGAAAACGTGCCGAGCAGGCATGCTAAACGAGGTAGTACCTACGGTTAACCACATGCCCTCATTTACGTATATCAGGAAAAAAGTAATGTGTTTTAGATTTAGTGTACTGTGACAATCTAGAAAAACCCTTCAATTATTGAGCCAAGTCAAGCAAAACTTGTATAACGTGATTGGAATTATATAAACAGAGACGGGCGCCGTGGTAAATTAACTTGAATACGCGTAGTACTCAACTCTCTCAGATATTAGGTTCGGATACCGACTATACAGGTTAGGACTTTTTTTCTACCGTAAAGTAAAGATACTGTCGTATTATTCAGGAATGCCCAGTGACAATGAGTCTGTGGCACGCCTATCCGATACCAGACTACGATAAAGACTTAGCTTTATATGCATGCATGTCATTATTGAGCTTAGTTTGCAACAGTAGCAAAACGGGGCGTTAGGGTTGGACAATTTTTATATGTCTAAACATTGAAATAAACTTAATATGGTTAACTTTAATAGATAATGAATTTCTTCAAAGTTGAATAAAGAGAGACTTTCGCATCAAATATAATTTTAAAAATATATAAACAGAAATATTTGGTATTTATACTAATAAACTACTAATAATTTAAAAAATATAAACTAATGGAAAGTAAAGATAGATTTATTTTCATATTAGATTGTACCTTCTATCGAGATATCAACCTCTTCACACTCTGGTCTCCTTGATATTAGAAAGATTTTAGTATTCGCGTAGGATTCGAGCCAACAGCTCTCGAATCATTGCTCTACCAATTGAAATAAAAAAATCTTTTCCCAATAAAAAATTGAAGATTTTGTACGTACTAATTAACTAATTAGAATTGCTGTTCGTAAAGCATCAGTAGCGCCAGGACAAGCTAAACCTTAAAACTGTTTCTCGTCATTAAGTAACAGTTGTCGAAGTAATAATGGGGTTTTTCTAGTAAAGGAGCTATCTTGGTTCTTCTTAACTGTTTAGCAACAGAATAAACTTAAATTAAAGATTAATATCAAGGTTTAAGTTTGAGTAAAAAGATTTCGAGTAGAAATTAAAATCAGATTTAAATCCATCCCCTTACTTCAGCCCAAATTGGAACATAAAGAGAAGACGTTTGGAAGAGACATTGATTAATGACAAATTCCACAAAAGTGATAGTAAAAAGCAATAAATCCCACAGACGAAACAACAGAAATAAAATATTATTAAGAGTTCTTCACCTTGATTTGATTTTGGTAGAAAGCTACTGCCATACTTCAAATCTCAAAACAGAGAAACTCAATTCCCCGTTTTTGATGCCATTACATTCTGGGGATTTTAAAACTACAGGATTTTTTCTATAGGTGACCTATAGCATCGTGAACAGTATCCACCTGACATTAAAAAGTAAATCAACAGGTAATACCAAGAGATATCTCGAGAAAACTAAAATTAGCGATAACTTCCTTTTTTTCCTCTTGTCTGTGATAGTTTCAGTTTTATCGAGCAAAACATTGCTACCAAAGCATTCCCTAGCTGGAATATCTTCGGTTTCAATTAACCAAACGTGTAACGTTCAAAGATAGTAGGAATTTAACATCAAAGTGGAACCTTGAAACTTAAAAAATAAATTCCTCCAAGCTAATAATAAAAACACTAATGCCAAGAACAGGCAAAATCAGACTGATTAGAAAGATTCAGCAACGTATCTGCCATCATTCCTAAGTTATTAGTTATCAATCTTCGCCATAAATCAACTATATAAAAAATAATTTCAGGTAAACTCCGCCTGTGGTGACGATTGAGTGGAATATAACTTACACAAGAAAAAAGAAACATGTGAAACCGTAAAAATAGATAACATAGAGAGTAAAGAATGGATGGAGCATTTTCAAGAGGAGACCAAATCATAGCAACAGCACAAACGACGAACCTATAAGGAATTAAATACAAAGCTCAATAAAAAAAAATGAAAAACAGAAAGCCTCCAGGACCCGATGGAATCAGCAATGAACTAATCAAATATGGCGGAGAGACATTAATAGTAATAGTACGGTTAAACGAACTATTTAACAAAATATTACAAGACAGACGAGTACCAAATAAATGGAAAGATAGCTATACTTTACCCATCTATAAAGAAGGGAGACTGCAAAGACACCGGAAACTATCGATGAATATCATTGCTTAATGCAGCTCTAAAACTGTTTACCGCTGTGATTAAAAGCAATTTAGAAAAGAACATAAACATAGTAGAAGAACGATAGATGTAATCTTCATTATGCGGCAACTTGAATACGAATACCTTTTATGTCGACCTTCGTCGATCTAAAAGGAGCCTTTGATAGACTAAGAAAAAAATGTAATACATATTTTACATAAAAACAAAATCTCAAACACCATCATAGACATAATATACAAGTTAAACACAGATGGAAAAACCGCAATACGTACATATTATGGATATATTCAGATCTCAATAAATAAAAGCGTGAGACAAGGGGACCCTTTAAGCCCCTCTCTGTTTAACTTAATAATGAACAGAATAATTAAGAATCTAAAACAGACTAACAGATACATTGTAGGAAATTCTAAAGTGAACGTAGTCTGCTAGTCCCACGCTTCTGCTCCCTTAAACCCTACCAAATGAGATGTCTTCGCCAGAAAGAGAGGCGGGTCTGTCGAGGAATGCTCAAACTTGATCGCTTCCAGGGCGAGCCGGAATCTCCCGATAGATGTGCAGCTCAAGACCCTCCAAGATCGAGCCACCATTCAAAACCGCAACGTCTCAATGGACATCCTTCAAACACTTGCGGGAACCCAACCCCGGGCTATTAGTTACAAATTTAAGTACCCACCCGCCAGGTTCCTCGGCGAAGCCAGTCACTTCAGCCCTGAACTGGAGGACGCCCTCGAAAATATCCCAATTGCCCTCCGATAAACCTCCCACCTCCAACTCTTACGCCACTCACTCTGCTTCCTCCCAACACAGCAATACTCTAAGAACATTACTTCTGCGCCGTTCGTTTGTTACAGGACCAGCCTGTTCTCGCCAAGGTTTTTCCATGATTTCCCTTGGCGGTGATGCCGAAACAGTAACAGCCCACGGCACACTCAACACACCTAGAAACCCACACACCACAACACAATCAAACACACACTCTCACATACTTCATTACATAATAATCAACACTGTTCTGAAAAAACCGTTTTGATTTGTCCTGCACCACCAACTACGTTTTTGCATTCAACACCGTTCTTGGACACTTCGGACGCGGCACCAACACGAACCATCGAAAACTTCACCAACAGACCAACCAACACGAAGCACGCTCCACTCCACCAGTCTACATCCTCCAGGCCACAAAGAGATTAAGTTCTCTGCGGCCAGCCACCTTCGGTGGCATTTAGTGTCGAACAGCAGCCGCGGCTATGTCGATGACGCTGTGCTGGCAGCCGGTACAGAAGATGATCTGCAGAGACTACTATATAGATATAACATGAAGATTTCAACAACAAAAGCGAAAATAATGGTAATAGCGAAAGAACACACAAGATGTAAATTAGAGATTGACGGAGAAGTGTTGGAACAGGTGATGATTGAGGAGTTCAAGTATTTGGGGTGGAAATCACAAGCAACCGAGATATACTGTATGAGACTCGATAGCAAATCGCGAAAGCATCACGGGTGGCTGGAAGCTTATATATATGAGTAGAAGAAAGGTCCAAATATACAAACCATAGTAAGGCCTATAACGACATATGCAAATGAAACTAAATCGGAAACACAAGCAACTAAGAAAAAACTAAGAACAACCGAAATGGTGATATTAAGAAAAATAACCAGAGTAATATTGAGAGACAGGCACAGAAACACGGAAATAAGGCAATGGTACAACATACAGGACGTAGTAAGGTGGACAAATACAGAAAGAAGGTCTGGAACAAACACGTGAATAGAAACCATCAGGCAAGCTGGAACTAGAGTTGGTTTTCATCATCCGCCGAATAAAGAGACCTGACAAACAGGACATGGTCCTAGCAAAAGGAAGAAGAAGAAGAAGAAGAAGAAGAATTTCAGGCAAAAGTTGAGAGATAAAAAAGTCCTACCCAATACAAGAAGAAACAGGCTTAGATATTATGTATTATCAGAGTAATTACCATATATGTATATAGAAAAATCAGAATTCGCATAGAAATCAAACCCAAACAAGCTCAGTTTTTTTGGGGAAGTTCTCTGCCGACGAAAAGTCGAGTTTGTCTAGGCTCGATTCCCACGTGAATTCTGTTTTTTCTATATGTGTAACTGATATCTACTTTGATAATATCTAATTATTTCCCAAAGAGTTACTAGCAATGGCACAAAGGCAAAAAATGCCTAGCAAACATTTTGAACTAGAAATAGACAAATTGAATTGGTTCCTATAAAGGCAAATTTATCAAGAGAAACTTTTAGAGCAGAAATCTAACCAAGATATTTAGTTGTATGTAAAACGTGTTTTGTCGTTATACAAAACCAATTCGACCAATTTGGCCTTGGGTGTCCACGTTTGCTTTAGATGAACTAATTTAGAGAAGAATTCTAAGAAAAACAAGAAAAAGTTCAAACACACAAATATAAATTTGTTGAAACTGAAAGGCCAAAATTATAACTGAAAAAGGACAAGTCAATGTATTTTTGGATATAAGCGCACCTGGTGTTCTGTCTCTTTAGGCTTGGGTGTCGAGGAAGAGCAGTTTTACATGATTCCTCCCACTTTTATTTTTTCATGAAGATAATGGTGTTAAACAGCGACGATATCGGCAAAGATTGCTTGGTGATAGTTGTTGACAAAGTGGCAACATCAAGAATGCAATCATATCACAATATCGCAACCCTGCAGGGGATAACAATAGATACATACAGGTTGGTAGCGCGTTTGGTTTCCGCAACACGCGCTTACTGTCGTGATGGAACACAATGGCGAGAAGTAGTAGAACATTGGCAAACGACACTTTCGTTCCATTAAGAAAGCGAGGAAAACTTTAAATCTGACAATACTCAAGCCAGCGCGTACGTGCGTCGGGCCGTATGGCAGGAGGAATGTTACAACCGGATGCCTGTGATTCCCGGTTGGACGCCGCCTAAAAAACTAACCTATTTTAGTACAGTACGATTTCATTTTTTATAATTTTAGCAAAAAATGAAAGCTTGTTATACCAGACACTAGGAAGAAAACTTAAATTACATCCTTAGCATCCTAACCTACAAAAATTTCCACCACGACTAATTTTATTCAATTATGAATTTAATAATTAATTAAATTTAAAAATTATTTCAAACTGAAGCACGCAGGAATTATAAATAATAAAAATCATCAAAAAACATAATAATAAAAACCCAACAGCTAAAACCTCTTAATTAATAAATTAAATTCTCTTCAAGAAATTAGTTTAAACGGTTATTTTTCCTTTTTGTCTGAAATGTGAATCGAATTTTATTAAAGATCATTTTGCAGAAATTATTATTAAATAAGGCATTCTTACAAATTGATGCGCCCCTATTCTTAATTAAAAGGCATTCAAATCCGATGATGAACTTTTTTATTGCTATTAATTATAATGACCAAGGTGGGCAGCGTGATCAATCGAACTACAGCTTCATAAAGCACAGTCAAAAGTCATTTCCATAGACATTTTATTATTACAGTTAATCAAAACGGTGTTGTCCGAATTACTTGCTGTCTATTGAGAATTTAGGTAGGCGTTAACAGCAATAGAAAAGAACAATGTTACTTATTAATTGCTTTTTTTCCATTATCGAACTGCCTGGTAGTATTAATTTAAACAGGTGTACAGTCGAAGAAAAAGAAATGGTTTATTATTTGCAGAACTATTAATTATCATTATGGAAATAAATGTTAATAGGTGATATTATTTCGTAATAACAATAATAAAGTTTATGTAGTCTCTTTAGCTTTTCATTTAGAAAAGCGTCCACAAAGCTAATTAAAATAAAAGGAAAAAATGAACGTACTAATTAGACTAGAAAAGCTCACTGTGTGGGATTACACCGAAGAAAACAAAGAATTCGTTGGGTAGGATCACGAAATGCAAATTTTCTTTTTTCGGTATCTAATCTATTACAGGAGCTGCCGAGGACAAGCGATCGGCGAATTAAAATAACGATAATCGAATGAAGTTTGCACAAAGAGCTTGTTAATTTGTAGTCTTTTTATTTTCAGTCCCACGACCGCGCCGCCGATGCAATCTCCGTCTGAATTTCATTTAGACCGATATTAAAACAATGAGAAGACTTCTTTTTTACTTTTTTCCCCCTAAATTGTTTTTTTACAACGAAAAAGGTTACTTTTTTAAAACGGCTTATTGAATCATCACCGAAATTAAGTAACTGAAGGTTCGCTTTTAGATTTATAGCAAATTATCCATTATGTAGGTATTCAACGTAGTGTAGTAACGACAGCATATTTTCTGATCATTGTCGTTCTCCATCTCGGTTGAAAATATAATAGGAAGTACAACTGTGTAATCGTAATATACCGCATTTCATTCAACTAGAAATACATAAATCAGGCACTTTCAGAGCTTACCTACTTTATAAAGTAATGAGATATAGGAATTTAAAATGAAGAAATATATTTCCGTTTGTGGTAACTTCCAGAACACGATTATAATACTGCATGTACACGCGAACAAGTAAAAAATATCGATTAAATTGACACTACGAAATAGGAACTTATTTTAATTGATGTTATTACCTTTCTAACGTCTTTCTTTGAATCATTAAAAGTCCATTCCTATGTCCTATCCTAGCTCCATGTTACAGCTTAGACCGCCCCCGCTCTCATGAATAGTAAGCGAGCTCATTAGTGAGGCAGGGACAGTAATGACCGACTCGGTGACAGTCGCACGGCTTCCCCCCTTTACGCCGCGAAAGCTCTACTATTAAGCTCGCCGTTCGATCTTATAAAAATTTATCTGGCACGCAATGAATCAGGAGCAACATCGATTGATTATCCACAACCAGAAACTTGTATTCTAAGAAATCTTTTCAACTTGAAAAGAGAGAAGTATCCCATTGGTTTTTCTTGACAGAACAAACACTGCTAAAATGGTTCGAGCAATAAATAAATTACTTTCCGGTTTTATTTACAACAATTTGATTTCTAAATGTGTATAAAGATTAAAATATTTCAGATGTTGTTCTTTTTATGTGTTAATTACGTAGAGAATAAATCTTTGAGCAATACCTGCTTTGATTTCTTAATAGTAGTTATGTGACACACCGAGTAACTGTTTTACATAATTTTTTTATTAGTGAGTGAAAGAGAACAGAATATTAAAGCCCCCCTGGCACTCCAAGAAAGTTTCTTCTGGTATTCTATAAAACAGAAAAGCTTTAGGTAAGTTTTCCCTGTTGCTATGCTCACCGTTCAGCTTAAAGATGGCTACAGTTGTATGTACTATCATCGCGTTATCGCGATCCTGGGATTTTCTACTCCCGTTTCGCGCCCTCTTTGATTATGAATTATAGAGCTTCATGATCTTCGGGTGACAATACTGTGACACCTTCTATCTGATTTTTGTTATTATATAAATTGATTGACAACAAGGAGGGAGATTTTGCATTTACGTTCAAATCAAAAAAAAACAGCAGAACCTCTCTAAATTATGGTAGATCTAGAAGTTAATTTTATACAACTAAGATACAGTGGATGAATCAAGCATCCATCTTCCAAGTTGACAGTAGATAGAAGAAAAATATTTGAAGCTCGTCGGTAATAAGAGTCTGAGAATTCCATATACTGTAACTTTAGACTTTTCTCATCATTCTTACGTGAACTTCAATAATCAATCCATTTGAAGAATTTTACAAATTGATGCCGAAGACAAAAAATCTTGACGTTGGCCTGTTGTTGCGCTATATGTTTCCATTTTAGTCTTCTAGAGGCGCTGTGGGATGGATGTACTATACCAATATGATCATCGCGCTCCGTGACGTTTCTTGATGATATTGGCCCTGAGATTGAACAAGGCATCAGTTGGATATAGCCAGAGACTTAAACTCCTGAATTTGTGACTCTACGCTTTTCAAAAAATATAAACTGGCAACTCTTGAAGGAGAGACCCAGCTTTTTATAAACCTTTCTATTAGAATAGTAGATCTGAAACAGCTAAAACTAAAATACTCGAAAAATCGAATATCTGGAATGTCTAAATGCACAACGGAAAAGAAGAGATCTCGCCCCTAAATAACTTGCAAAATCGCTTGACTTTTTGTTGAGATAATCTTTAAGTAGGTGGCGGTAGAAAAGAGCCAAATCATGTCTTGTAAAAGTTGAGTCTGACCTTCCATCTCTAAAACCTGGCTTCCAGTATTGCGAACTGCCTTAGTAGAGTTTCAGTCATCAAAGGGGCGACAGCAACTACTATACATGTGGCCATAAAATCTGCTTTTTACACATGAATATTTTATGGTTGCAAGTTTGGTAGTTTCTTAAACACAAGTGTTCTGAGCGACAGTACAAAATGGATAAGATTGAAATTCGTTGTGTGATTCAATTCTTTTTTTTTTTCTGGAAGAGAGAACAAGGAAGGAAGCCCATGCCTAGCATTAGCTGATTCATGTCCTTTTTATACAAACGAATTCAAGCGCGACAGAACAAGCTGCAAAGATGCACCACATTCTAAACGTCCGGAAACAGCTGCCTCGCCAGAGATCATTGACAAAGTTCATGATTTGTGGCCAAGAGACTCGGCGAGTTTACCCTTTTTCTGCACAGAGACATATGAAAAATCGCAAATTGGATGCCGCTCACTCCTGAGCGAAAGCGCATTCGAAACGCGGACACCGGCTGACAATTGAAAGTGTTTAAGAAAAAAACAGCAACCGCGAAAAAACGTGCTGAAATGGCCAAAAAGAGCGCTGTTCCATCATGACAACTATAATTGACCAAACTAAGATTCAAAATTCTTCTGCAGCCATCCTATTCATCCAATTACCATATGTTCTTAAAACTTGAAACTTTCCTGGCTGGACACAGTTTTGGATCAAACGAAAATGTGATACAGAGCCTCGAAGAAAGCCACTTTCGTGTAGGAATCACGATCCTACCTGCAGAACAGTTTGGCTTTAATATCAAGCCATCTTTAAAATCAATTTGTGAATTATGGAATCGCACTGTACTAAAAGATGAATATTACTGGTAAAGAGTTTGAATCAATGCGCACCTATAACCTTCCAATTATCTGTTTCAAGATTCACTAGGTCATGAAACCTTCTTAAACTCAAACAAAATTATTACTAAATCTATCGTAAGGAATCTATCTTGTCTGCTGTAATCATTTTTTCCAATTTATTTTTTCTTCGACGTTTAAAAATATTCATTTAAACAAACATTGTTAAATGCATAAATCTTACTGGAAACTGAAAGCTACTCAACGATCCGTCTTGCTTGATACATTTCGGCTTATGTGGTTTACGGTGGGAAAATTCATTTTTTATTAAATTTACGTCTTGTATCAATTTCTTTCGAAATATCTAATGCTAATGCACAGCATTAACCAAGTTTACATTTGATTTTATATGTGTAACAATTTGATAGAAACATTTGTTCCAATCTTTTAAAGTTTCTGAATTTACCTTTTTTAAGAAAAATCTAGTGGCGCGTATTTGTTGTGTCGATTCTGATTTTTTTCATATTTTGATTAAAATTCAAACTTGGAAATCTAGTTAAAGCTAGTGATACTAAACCAAACCAAACCTAGAATAAATTCAGTGTCCTTTATTTAAATTCAGAATCTTTAGCTTTCAAGTCTAGTTACTTTTCTCTTTAATTAGATCATTTATACAACGATTATTGCTTTAAAGCGACGAAATCTTTGTATTTTGCTTTATTACTTAAAAAACTTATTTCTCCTTAGTAGTAGCATGAACCTTAATGGTCATTAAAAAGGTTTTTCGCCATTTGCTTTTTGTATTTACTTTAATTTGCTTATTTTCACAAATAAAAGAAAAATCATAAAAACCCCATAGCACATGTAAAGAAGGCAACAATCATAAATATTCTCACATGCAGCTCATATCATTTGCACAGCAAATTTGTTAATTGAGCAGGCTGTGTTTAACGCGATGTCATAAAGCACAATTAGCGGCCTTGTGTGGTGGCCGAGAGTGGGTAGCCGGTGTTGCCCTGCACTTGTTTTTCAGCATTGGGGTGTGAACTTGGCCATTAACGAGCCCGAAGATAAATTTCGTGTAGTTTTTTCTGCAATGTAACAAAAGTGAACGTACAATGCTTTTATCTCTTAATGATCATTAACGATTAGGGAATTCACCAAGAGACCTTTTGTTTCCAGCTTTAATTTATATACCTACTAGTATAATGTGAAGAATGCAATATATTTTTAATGTAAATCATAAATGCGGTTATTTAAAATGAGAAATGTAAATCTCACTTTCTGAAAGCGAAGAATTAGTGTTTTTCATATACCCATGGACGTTAACATGATACGATAAATAATATTGACTCTCGGGATATTATTTTATGCGGGGAGTAAAAGGGGAAATACGTACTCGAACATTGCGAGAATGTGCATCATAGGGGGCGCGCATAACGCACAACCATACAAGCCCGACTTATAAATTATTTGCTCCATAATATGTACAGGTCTTGGTTTATAATTACAGACTACATTATTATTAACAAATTATTTCAAATTCTTCTACTCTTTTATACCGGACGACCGGCTCTTTGTAAAACCGACCTTTGTTCTTTAACGTCCTTAAAAACAACAAGAAAAACGGCAAGTTGTAATGGAGATAACGATCATAACTCAATTACGTTTTGTAAATAATAATATATGTAGGTATAACTCATTAATTTTGTATAATGAAAAATGATTTAATTAAAATATGGAAAAAATAAATTTGAATTGCAAGTAAAGGAATAAAAAAAAAGACAACGTGTACACATCCATTCGGTACGCTTTTAATTTCATAAAAATATGCACGGCAGATATTCTAGTGCAGCGTTATCTTCTGTTGCCATCGAGCGATACTCTTTAGCGAGTGAAAGCGCCTGTCATGTAAAACACATTGTTATAGCAGGAAGGCATCCGTGTGTCAAATCTTGATAAATAATTGAGTTTAAAAACCAATATGGTAATACCGTTTCAATTACTGTAACGGATATTTTTATTAATTCCTAAATAGCAAGTGGTAAACATACAAGAGATTTTTAAGGTTAAGATTTCATCAGATATTTTCGCAAAGATTCTTTTACATATCGGGATGGTTTCCATATAAGGAAATCTACGTGAAAATAAAAAATGTGTCAATGTTTAAACTTTGCTGATCATTTATTAATTAATAATCACAGGTTTAATCCTGAAATTGCCAATATACTGCAGAAGAATACACTAATTGTCTGTTTTACATGCACATTTATCTGAAATCACACAAACATTCCAACATATTAACGTTTCCTCCATACAGATTTAAGATATAACATGAGCTGTTTTAGTTTAAATTCCAAAGAGCTTCGCTATTTTAAGTTTTATATGAACAGGATTTAAATACTTTCCCTTGGTGTAAAAATCATTTAGAGAACGTATTAGATTTCTAGAGGTATGCAAGCAAAACGGTGCACATAGATATATACAGGTGCGTTTATAAGAGAGATCCAGAAAAACAGATAAGCAAACAAATCCGTTCCCATCAGCCGTGTGTGTGTGTATACTCTTTACACACACATGCATTCAACGACACCAATAAGTCGTTTTGGCATAACATTCAAGCAAGTAAGACACGACGACCATAATGAACATAACAATTTATTCGTTAGTCGACCACTAACTTACGCGTTTAACTACGAATCCGGACACGTGTCTAAGTTGTGCTCAAGTCCGCAGCTTGTGCTCTGACAACAACATGCGCAACAAGCTTCAGTCATTAAATATGCAAGTATGCAAAACAAGCACACAACCCTAAGCTGGTTTAGTGTGCAAGTGATACTACTCTCTAAAACTCGTTACTGCAACCTATACAGATCAAAATACTATAGTATACAGATTCCATTCTACCGATTATGCATTCCATCTTGAGGAAAAATGTCACTTAAAGCACAAAATATATTATTTATAATTCTATATTATGTGCGCTGTTAAATTACTCGGTGTTTGATTATACATCATAATGCATTATTACCGCTTATTTATATTAATAATAATCTGTATGTACATAAGCGATTTCAACACTGCGCAGTTAATAATTCTCTAGGTAATAAATATTATCAAATAGATTTAAATTAGTAATTAAAGTTGGATAAATAAATGTTTATTATAAACTTTTAAGATGTCTCTTTTTAAGCTGTCTATTAATTAACAATGCATAATAATTTATAATTAAGGGGAACAGAAACAATACTGCAATTGGAAATTTATAGAACGTTTCAAATGCATAAATTAAATTCCGGCTTGTTTCATTATTGTGGTGTTTTAAATAATCTAAGATTCTCAGCCATTGGAAATGATTTCCCATAGCAATTAAAAACATCGTTTTAGATTGACCTTCATTGTTATTTTATGTTATGGTACTTAATCATATTGCAGATGGCTCTCTAATAAAGTAAAATCTAAAATGGTTTTTGTCTAGGTTTACTATCTAAAATATTCCTAATATTAATCAATCTGGTAATTCTAATAACAAAATGTCGAATTATATAGTTGCATATCTTTTTCTGCAAAAACGGGGAAACTAACTTTTAAATCGGTCATTGTGTTTACTAAGAATTTACAAAAAAATGAGTAGCTTAGTGGTTGAGAAAAAAGAGGAAGGTTGGTGGGCCAGAATAGCACTCTACCCACCGTGAAACCAACAATTGCACACAGAACCAAATATGGGCCTTGGAATAGAACGAATATTATAATGACAAACGCAGGACAATTGAAAAAACGAATATGGAGAAAGGACTGTATAAGACTTGCAACATGGAATATTAGAAACTGGAGAACAAAAGCGTAGAATCGGAGAAGATGAATGGAGAAAAGAAAGAGTCGCATTCTTAACACATAATAACAAATATATAGATTGTGCTACAAGCATTAAATGCCTATCATCACGCCTGTTACTTGTAGTGTCCGACCGAAAGTTCGGTTTCGGTTTCGGTCGAGTTTCGGCAAAAAACGGGTTTCGGTTTAGTTTCGGTTTCGGCGGCAAACCTACCGAAACTACGACCGAAACCGAAACTGCATTCGGGAGTTCTCGCGCTGTGATCGGTCATGTTCGGCGCGTTGAATTCCATCCAAGCGACGACGATATTTTGCCGCGTCTACGTGCCTAATCATGTCGTGACTGGCTCGTGTTTGCAGTTTTGAATTCGGTAAGTTTTATCACGTGATATAGCATAAGAGTAGGTAGTTAACGTCAAAAAATAATTCAATATAACAAACTAATACATAGGTTATAGTAGAATCAAGTTTAACCTAACTATCTAAATATTTTTTTGGTTAATTTAACCCTCTCGCTAATGCTACCTCGCTTACCTAAACAAACATTAGTTAGGTACTTGGTACTTACTATAGTCAACTATAGTGCATTATTAGTGGTGATAATATTATGGATTCAAAGTTTCAAAGTTCATTTTAATACTTATTACCAAGGTATCCAAGTGACAAGTACAGTTAGATACTTACCTACGTAGGTACCTAATTGTTTCTTTTTGTAAAATTAACACACTTATAATTAAATGAGTAGGTAATTACATAGATACCTAGGATCCGTATATTAAAATTAATATATCATTACTGTTTTTCGATTTAAAACCTTATTACCTACCCCCAAACTAAAATCGAATGCAATAAAATTTATAATAGTCAACGAATATAAATACCTACCTAAATTTAAAATGCATTAAGTATCTACTGATTACACCTAATAGAGAATCTTTCTTTTGTTGTAGTATTCTTCAATCATCGATAATGAAAAGACAATGTCTTTAAAAAACAGCATTTAGCAATTTTTTGAAAAAAGTTCAGCAGATTCATCTAAGGCTAAGTGCAAACAGTGCAATAAATTATATTCACTGGGAAGTTCCGAGCCTAGAAGGCAAACTATTTCCGGTTTGAAGCTACATTTGTCTAAATTCCATGAAACAGAACATAAACAATATCTAAAACGTCAGTTGGAAATCGACGAGCACAAATCTGAAGCTAAATTAAAGAGATATGATTCACAAACCTCAGTAACCACCATTGACAGTGGCAGTGGTAGCAAACTGGTGCAGACCACAATCCCTAACATCGCGCAGACTCAGACTTCAAAGTCGTCAAAATGGCCAGATCAACATGAAATATCACGCAGGATTGATAAAGGTATTATGGATTTAATACTTGTCGATATGCTTCCATACTCTTTAGTAGAAAGTGAGGCATTCAAAAGACTTAATTTTACAGATCCTCACGGTCCCCAAAAGTACAATTTAAAATCAGAAAAATATTTTAGAACCACTTTAATGCCACAAACTTATGAAAAAGTTACAAAAAAAGTACAGGATTTGATTGCTAAATGTGAGTGGATCAGTGGAACTTGTGATATATGGACAGATCCTCCTAAAACATGCTCACTGGCCATTTTATTATTGGACCTCAACGCCTTAAAGTTATACTAGGTGCTCAAGTACTCAAAAATGACCACACCGGATCGTACATTGAAGAAAAATTACGAGAAATGATAGAAAAATGGAATATCGGTAATAAACTATTTCTACTTTTCGTGACAATGCCCAAAATATGGTCAGCACTATGCGGGGTCAATTTGAATCTTTAGGCTGCATGTCACACACGTTACAGTTGGTAGTAAAAGATGCATTGTTTTCGGAGGAAAAACACGAACAAGTCATTAAAACTTGCAGACATATTGTAGGGCACTTCAAACGAAGCGAGCAGGCTTCTAGAAAATTGACTGAATGTCAAATTCAATGCGGATTACCAGTACACTCATTAATTCAGGATATTGAAGTTAGATGGAACAGTACTTACAACATGTTAGCAAGATTGTTTGAACAAAAAACTGCCATAAATTTATACAGCTTGGAATATGGCCGTATTGACGTTCTTTCGCCTTCGGACTGGGAAATTATAAAGAATCTTACTGAGGTACTAAAGGTTTTTTA
>VTPC01090238.1:166136-230608 GCA_011009095.1 Ignelater luminosus | reverse complement strand
TTTTTTTTAAGAAGATGCATCAGATAAAATTACGTATGAATTTGTTGTGGAAAATTACGTAGTATTGATTGGCCATCAAGTGAAGCTAAACAACAATAATTAATAATTTAAGCAGGTGTGCTGTTTAAAATTCCTTCTACTTATTAAAAGAGAAATTTCGTAACTAAACAATTTAAATGAGCGTAAAAGATAAAAAATTGCAGACTTCTAAAGATGGTTATAGAAGCTTCCAGGTATTAAAGGTTAAGATGCAGGTAATTGCAAACGTTGTTGTGCAATAAGTAAAAGGAACTTCCTTTTCATATTTTTTTTTTTTATTTTTATGTCATTGTTATAAACGAGAAAAGAAATATAAACTATAAACACGTGATTGCAATATTCAGAACTTCCAAGGAAATGACAATAATGCTAGATTAATTCGTGCCCTAGGTGATAATAATAAGTATCTATCAGTTTTAAGGTCAATATGGAAACATAGATCATTCTTTACACTATCATTATTAATCCATTTTTTAAATCAGAATATGATTCAAATCACATTACAAATAATAAATAATAAGAAATATTACATCGTTTAATTTCTTAAATAATGAAATGTAAGAAATATAAAGGAAGCGTGAATAGTTACGTTAAGTATAAGAATAAATTAGATTTACATTTTAATACAAATAATTAACCCTCGAGACTATTATTACTTATGTAGAATGTATTTAATAATGACAAAGCCGTAAGCAACTAAGGGTACCGATATTTCTGCTTTATAATTAACAACTGGCTGGCATTTGTGTATGGCGATATTAGTGTCAGTTTGTTTAAATGTCTGTGATTAACCAACTTACAGAGAAATTACAGAGAAATATGATTAATTTACTTTTAGTATTATTATTGTTTTTATCTGATTTCTGAAAAAAAAACCAAACAGTTTTAGAAACGATAATATAGTTTTCATTATAGAGTAGGTATATCGAAAGGTTAATGAAAATCGTAAATACGTTAAAGAAAAGCACAACACGACTTTTAGATCTCTTTACAATGCAAGAATGCAACGGTACTGTTATGTTAAAGATAGATGACTAACAGCCACCCAAGAACTTTAAGAGTGCAATCATTAATTATTCTGTGTGCAATTAATACTTGCATAACAAAACGAAAACATTTTGTTTCATAAATGCAGTAGAACCAGAGTTGCATGCAGATTTGAAATTCTAAATTGATTAACTATTATAGTTGTTAGGTTTCGAAATTTCAGTTGTTTTTTTTTCAAACGCCTAGGTAAATTTTAAAAATTTATAAATTTAGTAACAGGATTTTTAAAAAAGCAGAATGTAGGGTAAATTTTGCTGTGCACAATTTATAGAAAACAGTGTTGCACATAGCAAGAAATGCCATTGGCAATTTATGTAAGAGAATGAAATTTTACTGTGCAGTACAGTGCTATAATGTCATACTCGCGCGGCTTAAATGTAAATTATAGGCAATTATAGTACCTGACAGTAGAGTCAGGTAGTAGAGATTTTGTATAGATAGCTTAAAATTTTACAGGATACAATGTCTTTGGTTAGATTCTGTAAGAAAACAAAGACGAAGAACATCTACAATTACTTTTGTTATTAGGTATTTCGACAATGACTACTATTTTAAAAATCTATTAACAAGATATGCATGACATGTCTACTAGCTCCGATGGTTAAGCATTTGACTATGAGCCCAAAGCTCGTGGTGTCGTTTCCGGCCTTGGTCCTAAGACCTTCATGCAGAAAAAAATTGTATATCAGATATAAAGTAAATAGACATAGGCGGTTTTGTTTATACTTATACTAATATGTTTGTATAGAAACTCTAGTTCAGCTAGACTGACTAAATTGTAATCTACTCGATATATTTGCTTTTATAAGAGCTAATTCAGCTTATCCCTCGCGATATTGATTTCTTCCAGACAGGAACCACAATGGTAAATATTCGAAACTCCACAATATTTAACTAAGTGATCCTATGAAGTCTCAAGGTTATTACAAAATGATGAAATGGTCTTATTACATAATTATCGTAACTTCAAACCCTAAACTTCATCGACCATCATCGTCTACAACTGACTTAAGTTTCCTAACAAATTCTAAATTTAAAACTTGTCAAATATGGACAGCCGATGCAAAGATTCTGCCTGATCCCTGCCTTTAGCTGCAATAATCAGTCTCTATTTCTCAGAAGGCATCGATAAAACCCCTCACTGTAACATCTCCTTCCAAGCCATGAATCGATGCTGTATGATCTATCTAAACCAATTTTGTCCATTAACGTCCATAAGATAACTAGGCTAACTCGAGTTCGGATTGGGCCGGGCCTCATTTTAGAAACTTATTTGGTTTTATGGGCCTACATTGGGTCAACCGGGCTGTCTGGGCCTTTCCGGCTATCCTATCGGATCGAGTCGGTCGAATTTTTTTTTGTACTGATCAAAAGGGAACAGAGATCTGCTTCGTACTGACTCGAACGGGTTATTTTCGTACTAAACTGCACCGAAAGATTGTGGTATTGACTTAACTTAGTTTCATACTGAACCTATAAGGATTTTCGGATCCAGAACTGTTTCTTACTGACAAGGGTAGGGCAGTATTATAAATATTAGACTCATGTATAGGGATTTTTCAATATACTTCTTAGGAAGGTCAGAATAAAATTCATAACAAAAGGCTTACGCCGTTACTGTGTTGTGAATTTTATTCCGACCTGGGACGTATATTGAAAAACCCCTATACACGAATCTAATATTTTTCGATTTAGAAACACCCATAAAACTTTCATTGAAATCGGTTAAGATAGCTGGGAGCAACGCCAACGCCATTCGCCAATTTTCGGAGCTGGCTTTTTGCCAGAAATAATTTGATAGGGTAGCGACCATGAATTTTAGTTAAATTTCTCTTCAAAAAGTCCAGTAAAAGACTCGATTCGTATTGCCTTTATCTGCCCTTTGTACCGTCTCTCTCAAAGTCAAGCATTCTATATTTCCATTGGTATTTTTTTCTAGCTTTTCGTAGTTTCATTTTAGCTTGCTCTTCCCCTTCTTCGTTATAATTGATTCCATTGTTGCTTTGTGCAACTTCTGAAGTCAAACAGCTGGCTAAACAGTCACTATTTCCTTTGATTCTTCACTGTAAGGAATTCTTTTAACTATAATTTGCAGCTGCCTTTCGACAAAATTGGCAAAACGATCCCAGTTAACTTTCCTTAAGCCAAACGCCTTAATGATCACTTATAGAGTATTACCTAGAATTTCTCTTCATTGATTCACTTGCAAGTTTGGATTTATAGTTACTAATTGCTTTACAATTGGTAGAAGAAAGCCTATCATTGCCAAAAACAGAAAACTCTTTTCAAATTTATATTGCCTAAGGTACTTGTTACTGCTGAGAAGGTACTTTTATACAATACTAAAAATGAATTCCATTTTTATGAAGCTATGATCTCTACAGCCCACTTCGAAAAATTGAACTGCGGAGGCTCTACAAAAATCACTGACTAACATAGACAGTGGTAACTACCATCTACACGATTTACTTATTGAACAATTTGTGTAGATGTTTGATTCTTGGAACTTGCTGTGTCTACTCACGTCAGTCTAATGTTGTCGAATCCGCGCGTAAACTTCTACTGAAGTGTCATAATCTCAACCTTCCCTCACCTTTGCCTTAAACGTAATGACACTTGAAACACCAAACACTAAACGGTCAAACAGATCGGTTAGCAAGATAATATTTTTAAATAAGAATTAACGCTTAAGTATGTAAGAATGCTTCAGGTAAATATTTAACAGGATTTAGAGGTTATACAAGGAGTTTACTTTATCGTTTCCAAAGTTTTCTTAAGCCCTGTGTACCTTCTACAATGTAATTGCTGTTCAAAATAAACAAAATGCAATTTTCTTAAAGAGTTAGAAAAGGAATAAAAATGAAGAACTTGCAGGGTATCCCAGGAAACAGTTACCTTATTATTTCTCTGGTTAGTTAGCAGTTATAGCTAACTAGCTTGCAAAACTGATGTGGGCAATTTTCCCACGAAATTTCTTCGTCGTGCTTCTTTTAATTCTTAACCGCCTGAAGGTAAGGTTTTGTGGATTCAGGATCGCGCTTCCACTTGAGGCTGCTTACAGCAGCCTGCAGTCGGTTGCCTTCAGCGGTAACACCTTTAATCTTCTTATCTGTCGTAAGAATAGCATTCACATTTCATAGTCTCATTCAGTATTTGCTATAACCTTGAGCATCAACTCATTTCCATTTAATAATTTTAAATAGAACATTATCTTCTAGACTGGCTCAGATCTCAAAGTTCTTCATCGTTTAGCGTCTTCGTTGCCCAATCACCTACAAACCATCGTGCTTTGATTTTTCTACTTTCTAACCTTCTTAAGGTTCGTTATTGTTAAACTAGGATCGTGTCTTTACTTGAGGCCGCCTATGGCGGCCTACCGTCATATTAAACTTTTTTCAACAATGCCGTATTTGGCGGTTAAACATTGATCACGTCTTGAACTCTCTTATCTATCGTAGAAATACGAAAAAGCCGGGAAAGCTATGAGCTTAAAACTTAATTTACAAACGAAACGAATTTCAAACTCTAATGTTTATGTTTATACGACGTATAAATGTATTTGTGTAGCATTGCGATCGATCATTGTTTGAGTTTTACATGCCAGAATAAATCTGAAAAAGTGACGTCACGCAGAGTAGAACAGCAAGTTTTGATAAGTTTGAAAGTGTATTAAGTATTCAAAGAATTGACAGATATTGCGAGGATGATATTCTGATATACCAGAAGAATCTCAATCGTTGACTATAGAAAAAGATTGGTTATCAAGAAGAAAAGATTGATGTTTCACAAGAGTCTTGTTTGCTCAACTATCTTCAATAGTGTTCGATTTGTACTTTTAGATCGTGTACTTAGCTCGTAGATGGGCATCGGAGCCAAATTGGCCGAATTGTCAAAACTAAATTATTTTAATTAGATTGATCTCTGCTAATAAATTCAGCCCCTGGATGTCTTTGATGTTTATGTATTGCTTACCTTGCAGTAACTCTCTTTAATCTCAAAGTTATAGACGGACTCCAAAAGGTTTAATATGGTAATTGCAAACGCAAAAAGTTTTTTTTGAAAAACTTAGATTGTCCAAAAGAGACCATTCGAGTTCAAGGTAGGAAGATTCATTTTTGAACATTTTTATCATAGATTTGCTTTCCCACAGCAAGCATCGTGAGTGTATCATTCAAAATTGGTCATGAGAAGGTTACATTATGATAAATTCAATGCAATTAATTGCAACTAAAAGTTCGTTTTATTCCTGAAAGACTCTCATTCATATAAATACAAATGTTACAAGTAAACCTTGTGGCTCCCCTTCAATTATACTCTTATAAATAAAATAGGAGAATGGCATCATTAAAAGGTTTCCTACTTAACTCTACATCATTTCCATTAGTGACTGGAATAGCAGAGTAGGTAATAGTAAAACAAACAAAAAAAGAGAGAATATTGTTGAATGATTTTTTTATAAAAGTGCAATATAAAAATGACTTACCAATAAACTACTACTGTGAACCGAGTGCACTCGTCCACTTATCTTTTATTATATCGCGCAAACCTTTTAAAATTAATTGCATGCAAGAACGCCGTTATTTTATTACAAAATTAAAAATATAATACACAGCGGTTGAAGATGGCAATCTTTAAGAATGTTTTCATGATATCACGTATAGGGTCAGAGGAAATTGCTCGATAATAACATGCTGGCCCTATATTTTAAACACTATTACCAGCCATATACCTAAAATGTACTTGCACCATTAAATTAATACAAAATTTTTGCACGAATTCCTTATATTTCTTAATTTTCCTAATTCCCTCTATTATTCCCCTACTGACAAGCAACGATATAGTGCTCACGCTTCGGGAGTTTTTTAATTGAATGAGTTTAACTCTCCTCTTGCAAATATAATATATTGTCGTTCGTTCGGGGTCTGCAGAGTTCAAACTAACTAACTATTCGTATGTGATATTAATCTCCGTAATAGTAATTACATTTTTTCTACGGCAATATTACAAAATGTGTAGCAAAAATGACAGATATTCTCCGCCCCTGCGATAACAGCAGTTCATTATTAGGCGATATCGTCACGTATTACATTATTATAGTATACAGAGGCGAATACGATACGCTCGCAATTAATATTATTAACCAGACCGCGATAAATACGCGAGATACCTATAAAATTTTATAACCCCATTATATATTAAAAGTTTTATCCAGAACTAACTGTAATTTACATTTACCAACAATTGGTATCCTTCAAACGACTCAAAATAATTATTAAGAGTTTTTACGGCGAAACAAATATTTTCTTCTCGAAACAAAAGCTCAATATAATTCTTTTACAACGACCGTGTCAATATGAAGTACACGGTAATTGCATAATACATGATAGACATAATTATTCTAATTAAAATTTTGATAGACCACTTTACGATCGAACGCCCTCATTTCTTCAATTGTTATAAATACATTACGTTACCTATGCGCTTTATTGTTATGTTGTTTTAATGGTTAGGATCAAATTACATCTACAACGTGCATCTAAGGATAACATTCTGATTAGTTAGGCTTATTAGTTAAAACTAAAGTAGAGTTGAATATAATAACTAAACTATTAAATACTTTACATTTAATGCAAATTTGTGTTTGCCATTAAATCTTAATTCATTCTACATAACCTAGGGTTGTCAATAAAATCTAAGTTGTGCTCGTTAAATGAGGAAGTTCAAGAACCTAAGAAATCCTTCTGCTCGTTAAATCGAGTTCAATTTTTCAAAATTATTTTTGGCATTGTTTGGTTAGGTTACAGTTATTTAAGAAACGAACCTATTCAAGTTCAATTACCGTAAATTAAGCTCGGAGCAAATGTTAATAGACATAAATTAGTTAGGCAACAAAATGAGAATTACCTTAGAAGCAATTTAAGTTTCAGACGTAACAAAATACCATAAAGATTCATGAAGGCAAACAGAATAATATGTTTAGATACATTTCTAAGTACGGAAAGCCATAAAGTGGCCGTAAAGTGTTAACATGTAACATTTTATGAAAAATGCCCCTTTTTTTCTCTAGATTCTCAGTTAGGAAAGCCGCAAAGTGAGCATAAGTACCTCACATATATACGTCTGCACCATAATTCTCTTATATGTATACGTAATTGCTTTCGCATCGCGGAGTTTTTTCTTCCACGGTGCGCACCGACACGAGAGGACGGCGTCCAATGGCGGCGCAGGCCTGACGATTAGAGACACTAGGAGCCGGGTTATTAACCGGGTATGAAAGTAACCGATAATAACAGTATATGCAATATCCAATCTTTGGCTGATGAGCGAGGATGTTTGTCAAAGCGACTCCTCCCAGCGACCGCATTGCAAATTGCTGGAGCTGAGGACGCCCATTATTACTGTACGTGAGCTGCTCCCCTTTGGGGGGCTGTCTGCATCTGATACGCATCCGCGCTGTTAATTAAACAAAAATGACAGTCCGGTGATTTAGTGTTAATAATTGTTAGGTTATAAGTGCTCTTTGGCGGATGAAGAAGTTTTCATATATCCGCACACTTCGTGAAAATGATTAGATTGACGGTGCGTAAGGTTCTATCATTTGGCACGTTATAAAACCATCTTGCACTATATCTTCTTCAACTAAATGGAAGCTGGTTTTCAAATTTTAATATTTAATTTTTTATAGAATGATTCACATATATGATGGTGTTTCAAGTGTTAAAACCATCTTGAGGTCATTAATATATATTCTTCTGTAAGGTCAGTTGCATGAAAGACATGAAAATACGTGCATTTCGACATAAGTTACATAACGTATAACTAAGCCTGGGGTAAGTATCAGGAATAAAGAGAAAGCAAGAAAGCCTTAAATACCCTGAGCAATTGAACAAATAATCTAAATAGCCGCTCAATAAATTAAGAGGAAGATGACTCTTTAAACACAATGGCCTGAAAAGCCCTCTAACTTGTTAAGCTAACAGGTGCAATGAGTTTTCTCAATAAAGAAATTAAATATCCGACGATAAGCAAGGTTTTCTTTTCCTTCTAATATTCACCCAGAGAGATCAACAGATCATCATTCTTCATCTACTTGTAAATCTCGAAAAGATCAGACAAGTTTTGCACTGAAACTGATTGAGACTGATACCACCCTAAATAAAGGTGACTAGAAAGTGTGAAAATAAGTTTCGAAATGTCTCTAGAAGCTTGTTACTAAAGATGCAGCCTAGATTAGAGGAATCAAACTTTTCAGCTGAAACAAAGAGCGAAGAAAGATAAATCTTAAGAATGCATTATTCACTTCACGAGTTCATTGGTTCAAGACTTTGAAATTGCGACATTGACTCAAAGATTCTGAGGTTCAACTTCAAGATATTGATCAACTACTAATGTATGAATCAGGGAAATGTCCAATAGACATAAATCAATGAAAAGACAAAATTGGCTTATGAGAAAGCGGTGTTAGAAACTTGACCTGTCTTAAAAATGCTTGCCTCTACTTTTAGTTACAATAACAGACCATATCAGCTTAATAACAACAAATTAAAAAAATGTGACTAAATACAGAGAACAAATTAGTTAATTATAACCCGAAATGGTTAGAACCACCAAGTTCGTAGTTTTCTCTAATAATTTCTGATTTCTATTCTGAACAAACAAATTTCGTCCGCAATCAAGTTTCATTAATATTGATGAAGATCAGTTTTGTATAACCGTGTTGACATGGAATGACCTGCCATTTTTCATCGTGTCCATCTATGAATAAATTACAAATCAAGCATCCCATCTAAAAATAAGATCTAATGCTTTTAAAACATTTCACACTTAAAAGGTATCATTATTTGCCTTTTATACGTAATTTTGTAGAAATGCAACTGTAAATACAAACGGCCATAAAGCTCTTACGTTAACAGTTACAACAATTTCAGTTCTAAAATGCTCACTTAATAATTTTTATGCATCGATTAAAAGAAAAGGAATAAAAATTCTTGCACTTACTTAAAAGGTTTTGATTAGATTAAAGATTTTTTTTCTCTAACTGGAATTTGTACAAAAAAAATATATAACCATATTAATATTGGCGTGTATCAATAAAAATAATAATAATAAGCAATCTATTTGTACACTTTAATTACATGCTTTTATACCTGAGACATAACTCAACCATGTGGAATTAAAGGCACGTTAGCTATAGGAATGGACAATAAAACTGGAATGATAGAAACGTGATCTTGTAATTAGGAGAGGGGCGTTCCTGGTCCACCTGCTCGACTTCACCTATCATATCAAACCTACAGTTTTACATACTGTACAATCCAGGATGTATTCTTTTTTTATTCTATACCATCTATACGTTTCAAAACAAAAAGATTTCCAATTAAATCCTAATAATCATTAATCCGTATTATTCTTGTAGAGCTTTCATTATGGCGACTTGTCAATGAACATGACCACATAGATATGATATGAACTGGATAATTACCATCCTTATAAGAACTTAACTTTTTAAATTTTGTTAATAACACGTTAACCAATTAAGGAAGAATAATTGATTACAATTACTGTTTAAGTTACTAACTCATCAACACTTTGGTAGGTAATATTCATGAAATCACGATCACTATTATTACGGCCTTGTACTCCTTTCATTCTTCTTCTTGGTTTTTTTTTTCTACAAAAGAATGATGTTTGTGACATATAAGGTATAAAGATAAACAAATACGTACACGCAATTTAAATTCTTGCAATTTTGCAATTAAATTAGCAGTAAATTAGAATTGAAACTGCAACATCTATACGTAAACGAGGACAGTTATTGTAAAAATCTTGTATGGAAATATTAAAATTACAACCGACAACCAAGGATGGCAATATTATAACAGAGATTGCAATTATTACGTAAAGGTTAATAATCAATTAAAGAATAGTGAGCTCAAAGTAATGTTCTGCAGATTTTGTTTCCGGTTCGTTACTAACCAGATTGTTACTAAATGTTTTCTAAATGATCTGACTTGCTTTGATAACAGTTTGGAAGATGGAGATAAAACCAATGCAAACAAAGGCAATAAGAAAGGACAAAAAAAATCTCTATAGTTTAAGTTTAAATAATTACACAAAAGGAATTCGTTTTACCTTCTTTTAGGCAGAGTCAGATTTCTAGAAATGCCCAGAATTGATTAAACCTTATCCTTGGCATAATTCAAAAGGATTGAATTAATTTCCAATTAATATCTTCGGTATCAAGTTTGCCAGGTAAGTACTATTACTCTTTTGCATTGCAAGTACCTACTTTCTTACAGAAAGTCGCAATGAAGATTGATAATCGAACTCGCAAATAACGCAAGCAGAAGAAGATACTCAAAGCCCAAGGCCAAAACTGTAAACACTGTAAAGACAAAAAAACTGTCTAAGACAAACCAATCGCACTGGATGATTGACTGATCTCGAAAATCAGATTAATAAGGAAGTCGAAAACAGAATGAAAAGAAGAATTCCCAGATGGCATCTGCACATTTCAAGGAAAAATGAAAAACTCAAGCGAAATTTGTTCAATCCAAGAAAGAAGTATACAAGAACTATCATAATACTAAAGTGTTTTCAATATTAAGCTGTTTGGATAGTAATGACTATCTGTAACAAAGCACTTTGTACATAAAAACAAAGACTCGACGACTTTAACATACTATACTATGGAATAGTTTAGCCCAGTGTGTTCGTATTTAGAACTCTGAAGGTAATTTGAAGCATAAACCTGATCTTGGGTTACAACAAGTAGCCTATGGGAGGCCTCAATCTGACCTGTAATAATAATTTAGCGTAATTTAAGTCAAGGGCAGGCGAAACCCGTGGGAGTGCACAGTCTGACTAGTTTCCTTACTTAGCACTGTCAAGCCCGACATTGCGCTACTAAAGGTGACATGTGTTGGGAGACACGTGTACATGATATTATCTCTTTAACAGGTAAGGGAAGGCTTAGTCCGACCCCTCTACCCGCCTCTACTCCAAGAGACATAAAAGAAGGATAATAGCACTGTAGGGCGATGCGACCCCTATTGTCCTAGCGGTGGTACACTTTACTCGTAGCTATTAGTCGAATCCGCCCTTTAATGACAACAGATTACTGAAATCAAGTTTTACAAGCTGACTTACATAAAGAGAAACTGTTCAGACGTCCAATGCACGTACTTGGTAGACAAAATTAATTGATTCTTACAACAAGACTGGGAGATGTACGGAAAGCTTTTCTTAATTGAATCTATAAGAATGATAGCAGACAGTTGAACTCTGGAAGGGGCATATTTAGTGTAAACTATCTCTTCTTAGTGTCTTGAGTATTTGCCAAAACAGAATACTTTCAAATACCTGTGATGCTATGTCATAATTCCTAAATTAAAGAAAGACATAGCTCGGCTAGATATCTGCTAAATGTGCTTGACTGATTGAGTTTATTTTCATTCATGGTACCTGATGTTGCATTTATGCTTTAAAAATGCAGCAGAATGTTAAAAACAAACCACTAGACCAAGTAATAGTCGTTAGTTGTATTACAATTGCAGGGAGGTTTGCAGACCCTTTTTATTGAGTCGGGCCTTTGGGCTGCCAGACCCGAAGCTCGGGTCTCATTTTAAAAGTTTTTCAGGCTTTATGGGCCTACCTTCAGCCTATAGAACCGTTCGGACGTGTTATCGTTTCTTTCAGACCTATTGGATTACGCTTTTCGGCCCTGTCGGGCTTGTCAGGCTGTTCAGGCTTGTCCTACCTGTCAAGCTTATCCAGTCGGTTGTGCTTTTCGGGACATTATTTTTGTACTGATCGGACAAGAACCGAAATCTTTTTCACACTGACTCGGGTGGATTATTTGCATATAGAACAGCACCGAAAGACTGTTATCCTGACTTCGACAGGCGTGATTTTCGTACTGACCAGGTTTCATACAAAACCGAAGAAGAGGATTTTCGTACTGCACAAATCGAGAACTTTTTCTTGCTTAGTCAGACGAGCGTTATCTTCGTTGCGGACTAGGATGGGCACTATCTTATACTGAACTGAAGCGAAGGAATGTCGTGCTTTACTGTACAAGCCTGCACGGGCTGAATTCCTTGGTCAGGCTTTTGTGCGGCCCGTCCCAAAGCTCGCATTAAGGTCGAACTGAGCCTCAGTTTAAAAATCTGTCGGACTTCCCGGACCTGCATCGATCGGTACAATCGGATTTGTCGGGTCGTTCGGTCTTATCAGTCCGCTGGGCCTACCGTTCTTATCGGGTCATTCAGACGTCTCAGACTTCTCGAGCCTGGCAAGCAGTTCGGGCCCTTTCGGGTTTTTCAGGCCAATCAACAAGTTATAGGGTTTTTTCTAGACGCGTGAAGTTTACTTCCAATTCCGTCTTAATAGTTCTCGTTTCGTTGTTGAGGAGTTAACGACTATCACAGATGTTAGCGTGGAAGCTGAAAAGCCTACACAACAACCTTATCCTGGTGGTGGATAACTTAAAACCTCCTCAATGGATTGTCTCTGGGCAATAAACCAAGAGTAGATTCGAAATCGCTGCCAAATCTCTGTTTTTCCAAATAACATAAGTCAAGCTTATACGGAACGCAGGTACTAAAATAAAATTCGCTTCTGGTAGTTAATTTGAAGAACGAAATTTTAAAAGCTATCAGAATGAACAATAGAACGAGGCTAACGTTATAGTTCTCATTGAAAATCAAAGAATCTTCTGTTTATGTACTTATGTTACTGAAACAAGACCAGTGAAAGCTCAGAGTTACATAGACTGAGATTGCTATAATTAAAATCCTTTGTAATGCATTACAGATCTTAAGAAATTAATAATCAAACCAAAAACTGAATTTATGTTGTAGAAGATGCAAATCGTGTTAGGATACCAAGATAATTTTATGCTGACGCTATGTATATGAATTATCCAATGGTCTAGGTTGAATAAAGATTGGCATAGATTTTCAGTTACAAAAAGACTGCAAATTAGTGGATATCAAGCTTAAGGTTGCAAAAATTTATGATCTTACGGTTCTTTTACTTTTCTTTCCAGAAACAGCTTTTCCTGGCTGATCTCTAAAGAATGGGTTTCTAGGCACCAGGGGCGATCATTATGTTTGCAGGTTGGTTTGCAAGGCGTATGTAAGCCAAATAATTTGTGTTGCATGGATATATATGGATAATGTCGATACCTGGTTGTAATTGCAAGGATGCTACCACGACGCGAGTCATCCGCTGTCGGTCTTTGGGCAAGCTCAAAACACGTCTCAGTTGAACGGACATACGTAAACTTGCCGTGCTGTGTTATCCAGACAAAAGCAAGAAGGTTACGAAGAAACCTTGCTATGTATCTTCGCTCCTTAAAACGCGCGTGATTTGCAAGTCGAATGTAAACTAGCCATTATGTGTAGCTAGAGAGCAATACCTATAGATGCTGCAACCTTCATATGCTACACCACGAGCCGCCTCTCTGAGACACTAAGAAATTTAATTTTAAATCGGCAAATGGGTAACAAGAATATTTAAAATAAAAGACATACGAAAATCCTTAACTCTCTAAAAGAAGAAATGAGTGTGGCCCATCTATCAAGATTTCTTTAACTTTCTAAATTCCACTCTCTCTAATAACATCCCCAAAGAGCTAATTATGATTACAAGTCGGGCCACAACATCTAACCAGCCACCTGCGGTGGCTTCGCCTTCCATCGACCTTCTAAGGAAGACTGTTCGTGATTGCTTGCACATTAATTATAAAATATCTGAAAGATTCGTTGCGTTCCATATCAAGATTGCTCCGACCTCGCGCTACACTGCCTTTCTCAAGAGAGCCAAAGTATAAACACGCATCCGGCTAGACCTACGGTGGCCCAAAGTCTGTTTAGCTTTCGATATATATATATATATATAGAACCTGAAACATAACGGTTTCGAAGATAAAGCATGGCAATCACCACTGAGCCGAAGAAGTCTAATATTTGTCTTACAACGGCTTTACCTTTAGTTTCAGTTTTCAAATACCTGAGAGATTCGCTGAGCTCCATTTTCCCCAATTAAGAATTTTTGGACAATCCTCTTGTAGAAGAAATGGTTAAAAGCGGGTTCCGTCCTCCATTAACCTCCCCAAAAAGCTAATTCTAAAAATGAATCAAACTATGTCCTTCATCAACTTCTTAAGACAACTAAATCCCAAGATTATTCAAATCAAGGTCGAGACAAGCCTTTGATCGATCTTCTAAGAGAACTAAACATCAAGACCGTTGGGGCTTCTTATAGAAAATAGAACATCAAGAAAAGCATGGCGATCAGAAGTTTTCACACAAGAACTTTTCTTGCAGTTTCAACAATGAAATATGTTGAGCCATTCGTTGCGTTTCATTTTTCTTATCGGAAAGTATGAAAAAGTCCTTTTTGAATTTGTCAAATCGAATCAGGGAAAAGCTTATCAAAAATGTACAAGATGAATGAACTGATTTACATGATCAGACAAACTTTTTTTTAAATAATGTTTCAATTTTACTCGTTTTTTCTATTATGGATTACAGGAAGAAAGTTGTACAGGTGCAGAGACCATTGTATAACTAACTAAATCAGATTTTTCTGTTTGCTCTACTACTATAGAATAAATTCTTGAATAATTATAATAAATAAGTAGTAAACACCAAGAGTACACGTTTTCTTCTATATACCCATGAATTATTATCAGTTAATTTGTTGTAAGGTGGTGATACATATTTATACTTATTTGATTTATTGCTCTTGAAGAATAGTGTTTTTAACCCGAAGGAGATTATTGCCCTTTCTTAGCTTAGATAACTATAATGAGTTTTTGTTTTTGCATGTTAAATAATGTTTCAGATTTCCTTGATTTTAGGTTGTGGAAGAATAGTACATAATTAACACTTAAACTTGGTTGGAAATTATTTATTTTCTGTATTTCTTAAAATATTTCTTCTGTCCCATCCTTCAAGGTTTCTGCATGTACTAATGTAACAAATTGGTTTATAAACACGTGTAATTTCGCGCAAAAGACCTAATTCATTGCTAAGAAAACAGAGTTGGTCTCACTAGGAAGATGAATGGTGTGTAGCACTGTGTGTCATCGCCTATACCGCCCACAAGACGCAGTATGCGCACTGTTAAAACGTAGAAAATGCAAAAGCATTGCTAATTTATTGTATGTTCTAGTCGTGAAATAAGAATTTACTCCTATGATTATTATAAGTGATTATAAATTATTCATAATTCTTTTTAACTGAGGACATTGTGTCTATGATAATACGTATATATAAGCAAGCGAATGCTTGCGGATTAAATTGCCTTTTGCGGATGACACAGCAATTTCCTGGTTCAATATTTAAAAGCGAAATGCGGCAATTTTTCTTCTTACATACAATTATCTTCGCCTACTCGAAAAAGTGAATAAAATAAAAGTATACCAATTTTAACGGTAATTTGAATTATGGTTTATAAATATTAATAAACAAAAGAAAACAAGAGTTGATGGTTAATCGAATCTTTCTAAATATTGTGTCCTTTCAAAAGACAATAAGTACGAAAACAAATTCTTTATAGTGCAAAAATATGCAACAGGTTTTCATTTGTCACTTTTTTACTTCGTCAAATTTTCATCGTAGAATATCATAATTTTCTTGCTCGTTTAGATACCAGACCTTTATATAAAATTATCTCTCTCCAACAACACTCAACTCAAACTCGGACTGCCTTGACCTCAAAACTCGCGTCGCTCGGGAACTATTTTAATTACTTCTTTATGTGACGCAATCCATCAGAAGACAATGAATCATGTCACCTCTTGTAAGAATCTCCCCCAATACTTGAGGCAGTAATTTACATTTTGGTTATCTCCAATTCATTGATATTTCAGCTTGGAAGTACTAAGATAGTAGTAGATATTTAAGCTTTCATTGCTGTGCCTTTTTTAAAAAGTAAAACTTGAAATTCTACTTACCCTGAAATATGCTTCCCATTAAAGTCTCTAATAGTATCAAGGTATATATCCTACCAAAAACTCGTTCAACGTTTAAGCTTATAAATTGCTTACTTACGTAACGAAAATTATATGTTAACTCAAGGTTAATGTACCAAGGGCGAACTATGCGATGTTTACAATTTATGTCTTAAACTTCTTTTCCTACCTCTTCTTGTAACACCATTAAAAAGTAGTTTCAGGTAAAATAAATTGTATGTTTCTTCTCTGTTAGCGTTGGGTATAATCTGGCTACCCTTTAACAAAAAAGAATGAGTAAAATTAAAAATAAGAATCACAGTTACGATTCTCTTGTTCTACTACGGATTGATTTCTGCGGGTTTAGAGACGTAACAACCAATTGAAACACTTTTGTAACCTACCATCATATGGGAAATTTTCGTCAGCTTGCAATGATTTTAGCAATTTATCATCATGATTAGTATCAATGAGACCATTGACAGTGTCAAATCTTTCTTTGTTTTTTAATCGTTTTTTCCAGAAGTTTTCCTCAGAATTTCCAGTTTTTTTCAGAAATTTCCAAACATCTAGTAACATTATCGAAACCCATATCTGTCAGTCTCTAAATTCTATTTGAAACTCAACAATTTTAAAAATTCCATACTTACTTTTTACACAATCAACATGGCGCCACGAATTATCTCAAAGTTCTTTCTACATTTCGCCAAAAGTTATGTCACACTAATAATCTGTTGGTTATTTAGTGTCTACGAGTGTTTAGACTATTAGAATTTCCAGAGTTTTCTCAAAACCGTATAAGTTTGTAAAGAATTATCATTAATTAACAACAAGATTTGTTAGATCGAAACAAGAACGCTGTACAAACTTAATCTCAAATAGATCTTTGAAAAATACCAAAAATCTTCGTCGTGGAATTTAACTCTGTAGACGTATGAAATTGATTTTGACTTTAAAGAAAATCAACTACACGAAGATAATCAGTTAGCAGTATTTCTAGATCTACTGAAAATCCTTCAGAAGACAGAGATTCTTAGGTAAAATGTAAAAAAAACGAAAAAAAAACAGTAGTGATTTCAATGCTATGTATGAAACGCGTTCCTCAATATGAAAGCAAATAATTTGAACAAATCTCACACAATTTGTTTCTTAATCACATATCTTTATCATATCAGAAGAGTAAATTAATATTCTAAAATAATATTTACATTAAACCTTACAGAAATGACTTAAGATTAAAATTATTAAAGAGACTTCAATGCTAGATCAGAATACATATAGACATTTTTTCAGGAACAATTCGGGTCTTCATAATTTATTTTGAAACTCTAGAATTCTTAATTGTTTTACCTCCAGAAAACAATTATAATATCAACAGTTTCACAGTATTACAGTGGTGATTTCAATGCTGCGCATCGCTCAACTGGCAACAAATAATCTGAACTAATCTCACACAATTTGTTTCTTAATCACATACCTTTATCATTTCAGCAGAATAAATTAAAATTCTGCAATAATCTTTAAATTAAATCTTACATCTTAAGGTTGAAATTATTAGAGAGACTTCAATGCTAGATCAGAACACATTTTGGCATTTTTTCAAGAACAGTTCGGGTTTCATAATTTTTTTTGAAACTTTAGAATCAACAGTTTCACAATATTACAGCGGTGATTCTAATGCTACGCATCCCTCAACTGAAAACAAATAATTCGAAAACATCTCACATGATTAGTTTCTTAATCACATATCTTTAATCATATCAGAAGAATAAATTAAAATTCTACAATAATCTTTAAATCAAATCTTACAAAAATAAATTAAAATTGAAATTATCAAAGAGACTTCAATACTAGATCAGAATACATTTTGACGGTTTTTCAAGACCAGTTCGGGTCTTAATAATTTTTTTGAAGCTCTAGAATCTTTAATTGTTTTACCTCCAGAAAACAATTATAAAATCAACAGTTTCACAATAGTACAAGAGTAATTTAGATACTGTGCATCACTCAACTGAAAGCAAATAATTCGAAAAAGCTCACACGATTTGTTTCTTAATCACATATTTTTATCATATCAGAAGAATAAAGTAAAATTCTGCAATAATCTCTAAATTAAATCTCACAGAAACGTCTTAAGATTGACATTATCAAAGAGACTTCAATGCTAGATCAGAACACATTTTGGCATTTTTTCAGGAACAGTTCGGGTTTGATAATTTTTTTTAAACTCTAGAATGTTTAATTGTTATATCTCTAGAAAACAACTGTAGTATAAACAATTTCACAATATTACAGTGGTGATTTCAATGCTGCGCACTCTCAACTGAAAGCAAATAATTCGAAAACGTCTCACATAATTTGTTTTTTATCACATATCTGTATCATTTCAGAAGTAAACATTAAATTTCTGCATTAATCTTCAAATTAAATCTTACACAAGCATTTTAATATTAAAATTATCAAGGAGACTTCAATGCCAGATCAGAAAACACTTCGACACTTTTCTTAAACAGTTCGGTTTTTCTTAAATACTCTTAAAAGCTCTAAAATTCCGAATTAGTTTACCTTCAGAAAAACAATTTTATAATCCCAAAATGGTTTCCATATACCTAGATATACACAATGGGACATTAAATAGACCACACCTGCTTATAAGAATTTTACGGAGATTTTACTTTTCTGCAAATAAGATCCCTATTATTTTCACTAGCATTTTTAAAACACGCATGCTTGCTTCCCATTCTTCCTAACATCCTGCTGTTCTAGAAACCCTATTGTTAAATGAAGCCTATTGAAATAACCAGAAGCACTTTTAAATAATTTCCGAACTACTTTTCTGTAAACGATAGCCTATGCTCTTTTATTTCTAAACGGAATTTATAATATTCGAATGTTAATTAATTGCATGTTATGTAGCGACATTTGTACTACTGATTTAAATCTGTTTGTGCTAAAAAAGTAGCATTTAAAATAAGCCTTAAAAACCAGAAGTGGATGTGACAGCTTACAATTTACTTGTCAAAGAGCATTTCTTGTGACAACCATGATAAAGATAATTATAATACAGACAATCTGCATTGTTTGCGTTTAAAAACTAAAAACGACGACGCTTAGAAAGAGAGTGAACCGGTAAAAGAGAACAAATGAAATCGTTATACTGCAACAAAACATCGCTTATTAAAGCTTTCCGGGTTTCGGTAATTACCTGCTTTGACAGAAACGATTATCCGCTTCTCTTTAGAACTGAAAGCTCCTCAAAATAAGACAATAAAAATGTCATAAATTATACGCTTAACTTGAGAGTGTATGGATATTATAGGTGGATGATATATGGAATGCCAAATGCAGCAACACACTGTTTAATTATTTTTAATTTACAACGACTTCTTAATATATTATTAATGTATAATCGATATCATTTGAGATAAATTTCTCTGAATTATTTATGTATGTCGATGTGTTAGCGATGAATTCGACCAGGTACGTGTTTTCGTGAATAGATTCGAGAGTTCGGTAGCAAGAATTAAATATTACTAGAAATCTGTAAATAATTAACACAAAAAGGGTTTTAGAACAGTTATTAAAATTCAAATCAATGCAATTTAATGGGATAATATATGGGAGCAATTAAAACGCGCTTAATAAATACGCCTATTTGATACTTCTCTAAAAATGCCATTAGAGATAAAAACCAGCTTCACATAATTAATGTAAAGTATAATTTCTAACAGCGTAGTATTTAGCATTACAAGCAATTAGCTATTTCCGATTGTGTCATTACACAAAGTGTCAAATAAAAAGTTTGAAAACAACTTTAGAAATGTATAACACAAATTGCTTTGGTTGTTTTTGCATAACAATCTTTATATTATAGTCAAGTCAAGGGCGGTTTTAAAAAGATATTGACTTGCTCAGCTTATTTATTGCAGAAAGTTTTATTACTCAGCATATCTTTATGTATATATGTATTGATCATTCAGAAGTTAGTATTCTATAATTTTACAATAGTTTTATGGTTCACTTATTGGAAACAAATAAATAAAGACAGTGAAGTAAACAAAAAATTATAAAAAAAATTTTAAATGATGGCGTAAATTAGATTTTATTATTAACTAGCTATTCAATTTAACTATTCTAACCTGTAGTGGTTACATTGGATTTAATGTATACAGTTACTGCCTATACTACGTATCTACAGTTTTAATGTCTCATTGATTGTATTAATTAGTATCCATGAAGTTATTCGAGATCAAGCTTATTTTTGAAAATAGAAAAGAAATAAATGTCAGAGATATTAGTGTGGTTAAAATGTTGTTGCTGGTGTAACTCATTGTTGCATTTTTGTGTATTTGTGACAATCAGCAACAACGAACGACTTTGATAATTTAAGTAACTCACAATTTTTATAAATCTTCAGTTATGTGAAATGACCAATAGGATTGAAAAGAAAAATGTTAAACAGTTAAGTTTTCATGAAATAGTTTCTCTGATTCTTATAAATTGTAAATATTCTCGAAGTCCTACCAGCCCCAGTTTGTCTGATTGATGTAAACTTGGTTTTTCAAGTTTATCACACCATTAGAAATAGCCTGATCAATTTTGAATAAATGGTTTCTTGTAGTCTAAATGTAAATAGCAAAGAACCCTAACAGTGAGTTATGTGTTTCAAGGTTGCAGCAAAGATGGTACATACCTAACAACAACGAGCATATATTCATGAAAACTCTGAAATGCAGAAGTCAAAAACAAAAAGTTCCACTTATCTAAGAAATCTAGAGAAATAATATTCCTTAAAACATTTATAGTTTCATAACTGAAGCTTTTTATTAGAAGCTTTCGTTACAGTGATCTGAAGCTTGTCGGAATGAACGCTAGCAGATGTTACAAAAAGGTGTTATGCCAACAAAAAAAAAATTTAGCACTCAAGGTAAACCTCATCCTTCCAATGGAAACAATCCCAGTCGACAGCATTGAAGAACTGTTAGTGAGCAGCTCATGTTCGGTTTAAATATCTCTAAGAAGCATTGCCTATTCTCTTCTCTGCTGGAGCTTATTCCTCATAAGGCTAAAGTATAGATGCTTTTTGCTGAAACTGAAGACTGACTTATAGTCTGTGCTCTTAAAAATCTAACTATATATAGGTACAGGGCTGGAATGTAGAAAAATAATTCTATTTCATTTCATCATTTCATGTCAGATCATTTGAAGAGCTCAACGTCCTCTGCGTTCAAAAACAGAGATATTTAGAAAGGGCAAAGGTAAGTATAGTAAGTAATCAGAATGGTGAATGTTATTGTTGTGAAAACCAAGAATGTATTAAAATGAAAGCAGTTAATTTGTGAAGAACTCCAGGCCTCTTGGACGCGAACCTAGAGCATTAGCCGCTCAGTGATGGGCCCGTTTGAATGCAATTATTCAAAGTTTGCATATGTAATGCCTTAAATATATCTCTGAATTAAACAAACTTTTTGCTTATTTGCTTACTACTTTCTTTAATTGGTCTTCTAATTGATTGTAGATGCATGATCAAGTTCAAATCTGGAATGGTTTCAATTCATATACCCTAAAAACGAAAGCCCCGCTCTGAAAGCGAATAGTTTGACTAGACCCCAAAAACCACTGTCTTCGTTTATTTTTGGATCTGTAACCGTAACATGATTCATTAGTCATTACACTCTGCAATACCCTTTTCCCGTTTGGGGAGGAGAAAAGCAGATAGAAAAGACCGAATGAACCTTAATGATAAAGATTTATAAGGACACAGTTTTCAAAGATGCTCTACTTGGAAAACATCAAGATTAGTTCCATACATGTGGCCCTTGGGTTTGCTATAGTAGGAAGTTCTAAGAAATTTCAAGACTGCGTTTGGTATATTCCTATAATGGTCCTGTGTACAGTAAGTAGTTACTAAAATAAATCTATTTTATTTGTACAGACTTTATCATTCTATAGAAAGAGAACTAAAGCAGATAGAAATACTTATGGCTTTTTGTTAAGCGCATCAAAAACCATATGAGAGTTTAACAAAAAAGAAACGGCCATTAGGAGACAAATTAAGAAATATAAAGTCTCAGAATTGTACAAATGACTGGAAACGTAACTTTTCACGAGAACAAAATACAAATCACATCCGTTTGGCTTTCGTTCTTACCACTTATATCCAGCTAAGACCGAAACAGCCAGTCTTGTATTTCCTGAGCAGAACATCCCATAGGGATTAAAATTTGTTTTTCATTTTTCTGCCTTGGTGACCCTTAATACTAACAAAACGTAAATCGACAATCTCAGTTTTGAAATCGTCCTATCCAGACGCGATCAAAAACAGCATTTTGGCGTGTATCTCTGGAACGGGACATTCCATAGTAATTAAAATTAGTTTTTCATTTTTCTGCCTATGTGACCCTTAATATTAACAAAACGTAAACAGACAGCCTGAGTGTTTGAATCGTCCAATGAATTAGAGAAGCCTAAAAAAACTCGGCACCATCGATCGATAGGTGATCTAAAAGACCTAATTGAACCGAGAAAACCAAACTGATTAGGCCAAATAGCAAATTTTGACATACTATGGTATCTCCTCAAGATATAAGATCGAAAGGTTTTCAGGCTTTTAAAGAAAATGTACTGAGAAAAGTTTTGCCAACCCAAAAAGACTTGATCGGGAAAGTTCAATCTTAGAAATCAAACGACCCTTCACATTACCTTGTCCATTTCGTCACTAGAAGTCAAGTTTTCACCTTCTCAGAGAAGTAATCAAAGCAATTAGAGAATAGGAATTTTGATTAGGTGCATAAAATCCAACTAAAAGAATTATTGGTTAAAAGAGAAAAAAGGTCGTTAAGCCGGTAGCTATTGAAGGTTTTTTGTTACAACCAGCTTTTCTCAGTTTTTCGTCTACGTGGTCCCTGATATTGATAGTACGTAAATCAACAACCTCGGTTTTAGAATTCTCCAAATGCTGTAACCACTGAAATAAGTTTGAGAGTCTCGAAAAAATTCGGCACCAATCGAAAAACAGAATTGAGTCGAAAAGCCTAACTCATTATCAGACCAAACAACATTTGGACATGCTGTAGCATCTCCGAGTTATTCTTGAATTCAATATTAAGATAAATGAAAAAAAATTACTTAGAACTTTGTCAGCCCGAAAAGTTCGAGTTGGAAAACTTTAATCGCCTTGCTGGCAGCATCACGTGTCTAAAAAGCCATGTCAGACGAAGTTGAGACCAAGAAACAAGCAGCTCTTCCATCAAAGATATTCATGAAAGTTTACTTCATTTGCTCTGCTTTAACACGTTAAGCACGGGTGTAGAACGCTAAAATTGGAGCCCCTGGGCTCAAAACTGTTTTGGTTTTTTCTTGTTTTTCTATTACATTTTTTTCGTGGTACAACGTTTGTACCTCGCCATCTATAGATTAAAGAACCTTTTGCAAAAGGGTCGGCATACTAATTTTTACGTGTCATGATTCCCGTTTCTTCTCATTTGATGCGATTTCGAAAGCTTTATCTACTGGGCAAGTATCGTTACTTTCTGTTTACCGGTTTCGAGACGGCGAGGGTTCAGACTTCTGACGTCCCAATCAGGCTTTCGGGCGTTTGGTGCCGGTTTTGGGACATTCCTTTGTCTGTAAAGAGTAACAGTGCTGACCCTTTTGCCACAGGTTCTTTTGTGCGTATGGAAAAACTCGATAACGTGACTTAAAGCAATAGGTGGGTCACTAGGACGGCAGTTCAACTTTTCTCATGTATTTAACACGATAGCGTGGTTCGTTGAGAAACTCAGGCCGTCTAAATGCTCAGTGCTGGCGTGGTCTTACGCTAGAACTCGCAGTCCCCAAGTCCTCAGGAACCGTGGTACATTTTCAATACCACGCCGTGCTTAACATTTTAAAAGTATTCGAAATAGATTGACATCAAGTATCTTAATAAACGAAACGCTTTATATCAGAGAAAAATCCATTGTTTATGTAAAGTCGCCCTCGAAAAACACAGCTCTGTTATTCGTATGCCTTGCGTAGATGATGGTTATGTTAAAAGTGTTAATGAGAGGTAAAAGTTTGTTACATTATCTATTTTACATTTTTTTCAGCCAGTTGCAGTGTCATTAAAAAGCAATAAGCGTTTCAGAAGTCTAGATCTTAAAGCCTTTAAATAGCAATCCATGAATTATTTGAGCTCGCTATATACATTTAGATGTCAGAATGCAGCGAAATGCCGTTTATTGTACTAATTCCTCAAGACTCAACCTGTCGACTGTAAAACGCGATAATCAGGATATCAAAGGAATTAGAAAATAAAAATGATTAGGCGCATAAAGGATCAAATGGGACTAAAAGAATTCTTAATTACGACAAATTAGGACGTCACAGAGCGATTGAAGTTTTTTTATTGTGCAACCTATTGCATCATTGCGTTTCCCAATTTTCTGGCTAGGTGTCCTCTAGCATTGACAATTCATAAAGTGATAACCTCCGATGTCATGTGTTAAAGCAGTCGATTCGTCCCTAACCAACTGCTGAAATAAACTTGAGAACCTCGAGAAGATTTGGTACCATCTTCTCTTCATCAATACAACGAGCTATATTGGTCTGGTTGCTTTGAAAACTATAAATGCCCAAGAAGACTAAGTGAAGAACTTGGCTGCCCGTGTGCAAAATCTCTACGTGTATGAAATTTGTAGATGACGTAGTAGGAAAATTTCTCAAAGGTTTGGACCATAGAAAAGTGAATGTTTCGGGAATTTCTTGCAAGGCTCTGCTTTCTGATTCTAGAAATTCGATTGGTCACTTTTTGCCCTGGAATGTAATACTGCCAGCATTACATTTTGATATATTCAAGTATTTCCTAGGTATTATAATTCAGTTTTGGAGCTTTTAAAGAAGAATCAATAAGAGAAACTTCCCCAAAACGAAGTTGGGGTCATGCAGAGGTATAATTTAGAAACCAAGTGATCCTTCCAATGACATTCACGACTCCTGTGTTAAATTTAATGAAACTAGAGTAAAAGCAACCTTTATATTGAACAGAACTGATACCGTCACATTTAGAGCGTTACAGTGCGGGTATCAATAGACACTTCTCACAAAACGTAAACTTTTTATGCAGAAAGCTACTACCTGTATTTACATAATAGCACGATGCATAAATCTATTATTTTCATTCTGTATTGTGGAACGCCATTAAAATACAATAAAAGCTTCAATGCAGGAGAAGAAAAACAAAACATTATAGAAATAAGCATAATAGTAATAATAATAAAAATAATAACAGAACCAAATGGAAACGGAATGTCCTTTCATATTAATTTAGAATCAAATGTAATTACTTTTGAAAAATAAATAAAATAAAATAAAAAAATAACTAACACATAGAGGAAGGCAATCTTTAATTTAAATGATTTGGAAAACACGTTTAGAATAAATTGCTTTATTAATCTTGGGTTAAACAAGGTGTGTAATTGTATAAATGGTTTCAGTTAAACGATATTTCATGTTTAATTGTGCTATAATTATATTTTGGCTTAAAATCATCTACAGGTCACAACCAAACTGTACAATATTATATTCCTCAAGTCGTCATACTAACAATAATATTAAAGAAAAAAAAGAAATAAATCGCACGTAACACAACAATTTCGGTGGTGCTCGTCTGATTGGTTGGTTGATTCTTAAAAACCTCTCTCTCTGTGTGTGTTATTTATTTATTGCATTATATCGTAAAATACCAGTAGACTAACCAAACATCAACACGCTCAGTGCTTGATCAAATAATAAAACAGCGGCCAGGTTTTAGGATCTCCAAATAAAAGTTCTTAAAAGTGGTGTGTTAAAACAGTTTCCGTTTTATACGTGTTTGCTTTTGTCACATTTTAATTTGACTAACATTCCATTTCCAGGGAAATCCAAACAGTAATAAACTTTATAACTGTTTTCAATAAAAAGACGGTAAAAGTTTTGAAATGAAATAAAAAAGAAAATAGAAAAACGTTAACGAAGCGTTTGCTGGTTTAAAACTTAAAGAATGCATTTCACGGATCTTTATTCTACATGGAAATTAATGAAGAGTAAAAGGTCGTAAAAGAAACAATCACAAATTAAAAGTTAATAAGTGTGAAATTGATTGTGTCATAACGAATCACATAATTAAAGATGACTTTGAGCGAAACAAGACACTCAAGTGTAAGAAGTAAAAATTGTTTTGTAAATAGCAACAGTCGGACATACCATATAATACTATAGACATAGAGTATGTAGACTGAGTGTTTTATTTATAATATTCATTCAAAACTGTAACGGAAAGGAACTTAGAAAAGTAGATTTTTACTCTTCACAATGTAAAACTCAACCATAACATCTCTTTAATGAACTGACATCAAAAATTTTCACACTCCCACGTACGCTAGAAGGCAAGCCATTGTTTTGTTAAGTTATACCAAATCGTCTTAGGAACACATTCATTTAGGTTTTTAAAATATTAATGAATGTTTACTGTAGCATGAACGGAGAACGTTCAGAAGGCGGATCCTGAAAGGGCGGAACAAAATGGCGGACGTATTTACATTTTAATTGAGAAAAAAACGACTATTTATGATCTATATTATATTATACCACGTTTAATAGTATGTGGCAGAAATTGCAATAACCAACCTTAAATTATAACGTGATTGGTTCAGCCGATCTGGTTTTCGATCACTAAATTTTTTTTTAATTAAAAATCGATTTTTAATTTTAGACATTACATAAGATTTTTCACCGATGGTACACATTATACAAAATAGCTCTGTGATAAATGACAATATTAATTTGGACAGCCGCATATTTATAATACCTAGACTAGTAAAGCCACACACATGGATACACAAAGCCGTTTATAAGTGAGTATAGAGGTGACAAAATTAAATGGAATGAAAAACTGCTCCAAAAATAATGTATGCATATATGCAAGAATTCCAATATTAAAACTTGTTTTTATCATCTGTTGATAAAATAAAATTACGTTAAAAGTTTGTGGATTGATTAGAACCAATTTTTATAGTCGGACAATCGGTCGACTCCCAAAATCTCATAAATAAGAAATTTTATTGCGCGAAATTCTCCACAGAAGCTATTTTTAAACGTCATTTAACCTTTTAATGTCTCTATTTCGGGTCTTTTGTACTTAAATTGTTTCATTGAATTTAAAATTATTCTCTCATCAGTCTGATGTGTGTGAGTGTGTGTGCGAGTGAGTGAGTGTGAATCACTTTGTTGACCTCTCTACGTTTATTCACCTTCACTAAATTATAGCAGGATAGCATGTCGGGAATATTGTTAAAATTCTACAAAAAATAATTGGCCAGATAACAACATCTCTCACGTAAAGTTGTACATATTATATATAGGTATCCTTTACTATCAATGAAGAAAAACTAAATACCAAAGCACTTTTACTAATTGGAAAGAGGCATGTCTTAAAGATTTTATAAAAACGCTGGATGTATTGTGGGCTTCACTCGCGAGATTTAGAGATTATCATGCAGAAAATTGCAGTGACATAACGAGCACATCACAAATGATACCAAGAATAAAAACAAACTAAAGGAAGAAACAACTTAATTGTGCAAAGAGGAAGGATGCGTGTTGAATGCTAATAAATATCACATGGTGCATGAGCAAACTATCTTCAAGTATCATGACAGTTGCGACAATATTCTTTCCTAAAACTAAAATTCTGTACTGGTCACTGTGATCCAGTCCGAAGGATTCAACCAGTCTGGAAAATTCTACACAGACTCCAAAGCTCAAGTATCTTAAAATCAAAATACGCAGAATCATTAAAGGGTAACCAATTGCAAAAAGCCTCAGAAAGGTAATTATTGCTGGTTATAAAAACGAAGAAACGAAATATTCAGATAATAAGCGATGCGGTGCACGAGAGGAGTCAAATAACAGCTCGCTGAATCCACTGATGATAGCGGAAAAGCAAACCTAAAAAATTAAGAAGACTAATGCAAAGTACAGAAGTGGACATAAGAAGACTCAGAAAGTAAAATGGCAATATGGACAAGCTCAATAACTAGAAAATATGCATAAAAGAAGCTGGAGAAATTAAAAGACGAGAAAAAGAATTCAGAATGTAGACTCAAACACTGAAATCAAAGAAGAGATCATAAACCAATACAAAAGTTGACTGAAAATGGTAAAAAAAACAACTAAAATGAGAAAATGTGAAGTGAATCAATAAGCGAAATAAAGAAACTTGAAAGAATGAACTAACTAGGTACACAGATTAATTCTTAAATGAAAATAATTCATTTAGAAATCTCGCATTGATCGTCTCAACTATAGACCACCCAAGTAGGTCTATATACTCAACGTGAAGCATAAGCGCAAGCAGGAGTTTTTGCAGGGGCATGCAAAGCATTTAAGTGCATATACGCAGGATGATCACGTACAACTTAGGTTTTCGTTCAAAAATGAATACAGAGACTTGGAATCAACGTTCTAAGCCGCGTCTGTTTGTAACTCAAAATTTGCGTACAAAAAAATATCTCGGGTGTTTAGGATTGATTGGTCTTTTTACCTAACTTTGAAATATTTAAATCTCTTCCTGATTCCAGGATCAAATCCACATCAATCAAATATAGTTTCATTCTGTGTGTGCCATTTTACACCATCCAATGTGCTATACTATCCCACCCGACACTGATTTTTAGATTAAGTAGGTTTCAGAAAGACTTTTTGATCCTTTTGGACCAGCGGGATTCTTTGAACCGGTCAACTTCTTAAACCGTTTGTTTAGAATTTTTGAACCAGCCGGAGTTCACAAGTCAACTAAGCTTTTCGAACAGGTTGGATTTTATCCATTATGATCCTGTGACGGTTTTCTTCTTCTAATCAAAACATCAAGGAAATAATCTCAAAACAAACACACATGCTTAGAAGGAATGGCGTTTTAACAGAATCTGATTATACGTAACCTCAGCTTTCATATCAAGATTACAAATTGCACCAAGTACTGGAAGCTCCTCTATATACCAATAACGCACTATCTAAAAATCAAAAGGGGGAACTTCTAGAAAATTATTGGTGCTCATGTTTGTGGCAAAGAAGGATTTCAAATGTCTCTTAGATCAAAGCAGTAAACGGCAAAATACGAAACATCACGTAAACATAGCACAACGACCTTATTTATTTGATATCTAAACTCAAAAGATGCTAAGAAAATTTTTGTCATTTTATGACATACCGTCTTTCATAATCTTAATGTAGTATTTTTACTACCAAGGAAAATGGAAAAGTTTTAGTTTTGAAGAACTTCAGATTGCTTACTTGCTTTAGTCTCTTGCAAGAAGAGACAGGACCCATTTAGTAGTTCACGTGTTACAAATTTACTGTCTGTTCATTCCGTAGAAAATTGCACAACAAAGATCGCTACCAACGTAAGTTGAGAAAGCGTTAAATATTATTATTTTCGTAAAGATTTGCAAAGGCCTTGAAGACTTTTTTCGCCTCTAAATACATTAAGACACTTTCCAAGTTACTTACAATGGTACAGATGAATTCAGGTTTTACTCATTTTTTTGTAGAGGGGGCAGAACATTAATTACAGAGGAAATAATTCTTTTTAAATCTTCTACGTATCTGCAATAGGACAATCTGCAACAGTAAGATTGAACAACGAAAATAAATTACTAAAACTAATTGTGCAATGAAGAACGGAAAATGGTTAAAGTCGCCAAAAGCAAAAAAGGAAAATGTACATCCAAAAGTAAATTCTTGTAGCCAATAAATATTTCACTTTGTTCTGGGTTAAACCATATTTAAAGCTTTGTGGTTCTATTTAAAATTTATACAAGACCAAAGGGTTTACATTTGTCGTTTTTACCTAAAAAACTAAATGAATGTGGTAATACATCAGGTTAGAACCCTCCACGCCCGTCCCAACTCAACTGAGAATAAACTTGATGTAAATAAACTTCTTGATCGACCCAAAAAGGCCGACAGGCCCAAACGGTCTGAACTACCCAACGTAGGCCCGAAAAGCTTAAACTTTTAAACTGAGGCCCGACCGAGCCAATTCCAAAAGACCCAACTAGAAAACCCGATCCGTACAAGCCTCTAGATACGCTACATAAGAGGTGGCAAGAAATATGTGTTGACATGAGCCTGCGCTGTGTTTTAAATTATCCCAGAAGATAAATCAATTTGAGGAATCGTTAAGCAGCAATCTTTTTTACTAGAAGTAACTTTATTTATCTCAGTGTAGTACTATTACTATTATATGATTATTATTAATTTTAAGAGTCAGTTGAAATTACGACATCCTAGGGAGCTGCCCGAACCCTCAACAGAAAGAAGTACAACTAAAACTATAACAACCGGTTTGAAAGTCACGACAGGTCCGAAAGGTCTTTCCGACCCGGTGAGCTCGACTGATCCGAGAAGCCTAAAAAGCGCGACAAACACGACCAGCCCGATGGGGTCAGAAAATGCGATAGGTTGAAACGGTTCTACAAGCACGACAGGCAGGAAAGGGCCCGATTGATCCAACGTAGACCCGCAAAAACCGATACATTTTTAAACTAAGGCCCGGCCGAAAATCAAAGCGTCGACCAAAACGCAAAAAGACCCGATTAAAAATTCGAGACCTGTAGAGGCTCTTAGATACGTCGCATAAAGGGTGGCAAGAAATTTTACCAACAAAAGACAAAATTGTCCAGAAGATGAATCAATTTGAGGAATCGTTACGCAACAATCTTTTTTACTAAAACTAACTTTATTCTTCTCCGTGTAGTACTAATCTTATATTATTATCATATTATTAATTCTAAGAGTCAGTCGAAACCAGGAAGTCCAAGGATCCAAAGGACAACTAAAACAATAACAGCAGGTTTGAAAGCCCGAGAAGCCTTAGAAACTCGTTCGACCCAACAAGCTCGACAGATTTGACAGGCCTCAGAGGCGCAATACACACTACTAGCCCGACAGGGCCAAACAATGCGATAGGTTCGAACTGTTTGACAAGCACGACAGACCTAAAAGGCCCGACTGATCCAACAATTCAGTGGAAACCACCAAGTCCAAGGGTGTTGCAACCAGAAGACTAAGCCACAAAACGACAACTAAAACAATAACAATCGGTTTGAAAATCCGGGAGGCCTTAGAAACCCGTTCGATTTAACGAGAGAGACAGGTTCGACAAGTCTAAGAGAAGCAACACACACTACTAGCCCGACAGGGCCAAAAAATGCGATAGGTTCAAACGGTTCGACAAGCACGATTGATCCAACGAGTCAGTTGACACCATGAGATCCAAGAGTACTGCAACCGGAAACCTCAACCGAAAAAAAGACAACTAAAACAATAACAATCAGTTTGAAAGTCACGACGGGCCCGAAAAGCCCGATAGGGCCGTAAAACGTAACAAGCCCGACAGGCCTAAGCGGCCCGATTGATCCGACGCAGGTCCGAAAAGTTTAAGATTCGAGCCGGACCCGGCCTTTGAAGTCCTCCACGTCAGATTTCCATCACTGTGATTCTTGTAAACCTAAATGTAATTGGGCATCAGATCTAGCATATCAAGATATTTTTGTCTTCACATTAAGAAAATGATCCTTGCTGTTGTTGCGCTAGTAATCATTTAAGATAAAGTGAAAGATAACCAGATGCAGACGGGAATAGCATGCCTCAACCGATAATAATGTAAAGAACTAACAGGTCGAAAACAAGCCAAATGGAAGGAACAAACGACGAAAGCTTTAGATTCACAACAAGAAAGCTCCTTGTGGGGAAAAATCTTGATTTCTTAAAGCCTTTAGGCCCAGCTAGATATGGTTATACAAGAGAAGTTTATTTATCTATATTCCCACCAAAAATGTAAATCAATTTATTGTCTTTTTTTAGTAGACGTTTTAAAGCAAAAATACAATACAAGCAAGTCGTTGATTATTTCATGAACACACACGAAACAGATTGAGATGGAACAAGCAACGGTATCTCTTCGTCGAATTGACTATAGGTACAATGAAGTTTCTCAAATGTATCGATTTCAAAATTCTAATCTAATGTATAATAATGAAGAGTATAAAAATAAACTATAAAAGGATAATAATAAAAAACACGGAAACAGACACACGACAATAAAGTAGTACTAAGAAGAGGAAAGAGACATTATTTAATGCATTGTGTCTAATATATAAACAAATAAGCAATTTCACACTGAAACACGACACCTTTAAAATTCTATTGATTGATTTATGGATAAAGAATTGCCGTGTTCTATGAGATGTTTTAGTGATTCTAGAAATAAAATTAATAAACAGGTTTAGGTCATTGACCTTGTCAAGGTAGTTATAAATTTTCTAGCAGTCCACAATATTTGCCGAATTGATTGTAAAATTCTCAAACTCCCGCAGTGCTTTTGTGTAAAAACATAACTATTACAACTAAATCTTTTTGTTTGCATACTAATTGCTGTTTTAGAATGTGAAATTAATTTCCTTATTTGCTTATGGATAGCGTTACAACTTTCTAAGTACCTGCAATATTTTAACTTCGTGCTCGCTTTACCGTGTATGTAGCACAACGGTTGAAACGTTTAATTTTCTTGATAAAATTACTTTTGTTTATAGTGGAAACATGTACGACTACATCAAATGCCATCATCCGTAAAAGGTTGTAAATGTATTCGCCATTTACCTTAAACAAACCTTCGAATTCCATCTAAAAAGATCCCGTACCTGTTTAATGATCAAAAAAAGTGTTTGGTAATGGTGAATCTTTTAAACTGTTTAACACGCGTGTAAAACGTATATTTGAAGCCAAACACAGATATAAAAGCTATAAAATATTTAATGGCTTTCCTACCGCTGTTTAGAATTCTAAGGAAGAATGTTTGGAGGGAAGAAAAGAACTTTTATGGCGTCTCGGATTTTAAAGTACATTAAAACGCTGTAAAACACAAAAAATGTACTTTAAATTAAATATCATCAGTTTAATCGCATTATTAGTATTTATTGTCGACTTATTTTAATTCTCTGGAGTAATAAGAATCGAAAAACTCGCGATGCCTCCTTTTTTGTTATCATTCACTGGCTTTCACAACTAAACCTCTAAATAATCCACCACGAAATAGGTTCTTTTTTGTATAGAAATTTTACTGTAAAACGAAATAGCAGTACAGTTCACGCACAATAAAGTTGTTAACAAAACCCGTTACTACGTTTTAATTTTTTTTTAAAGAATTGTTTTTAAAACAAAACTGAAGCATCAAATTCGCGAAACCAATCACCAGCTGTTAAGATTTAAACACTTAACTGTAAAATGTAATTTTTCTTTCTCGCCAAGAAAAGGTAACTCATATTTCGTTTGGTATACTCGAGTCAAAAACTTCAAGTTTAGATTAAATTTTCATATTCATTAAGTAATCCAAAATAGTATATTAAAAAGTAATTAGCTGTATAGAGAAAGTCTAAAAGAAATTAACTATAGAATGACGTCGTGATTTCGTTATTTAGTCAGGCCCTGTTTTATAAAACACTAAACTTTTTTGTTGTGATTTTCGAACAGTCATGTCTTGTATTATGTCAGACACTAAAAAAAAACGACATCTCTGTACAGTTATATAAAAATTCAAGCCTAATACAAAAATATATTAAAGTTAGATCATATTTAGAAGAAAGAAGCCAATTGAAAATTAAAGATATCAGATCGATTTGTTTTGATAAATTAGAATCAAAATGCGAGTGCATTAATAATCCTTGTCGGATTGTAGCCAGCTCACAAAAGTTTAATTCGCATTTATCAAGTTGACAAGAATTATCTTTTAATACGGACCATTTTAGGTTTAATCTCAGTTATATCGAAGGCTATAGATTTATGACATTTATCTCATTTTTTGCAAAACGTTAAAGAATGAGCTTTCGAGTGTGTCATTTATTGTATTGGCATCTAGTTGTGTTTCTTGAGAAGTCAAATTTAATACTTGTGTTTGATCTAGAGAGGTACAATGCTTCGTAAAGTCGCAATTTTATATTGTCCGCTACAGTTTCCTTTATCTAGTTTCATCATAGTTGATGAAAGATAATTTCCCTAATTATCAGCGAAAGAATCTGGCTTACACCGTTCAGTGTTTCGGCAAAACCTTTCTGCAAAGCGAAGCTCCATAAAAACTTTCCAAATTTGCACCCTGGCATATTGCCTTTAAATTTTGCTATCACCTTTCTTATATCGTCTAAACAGCTTTTTAATATTGGATGAAAGTTATTAACCTCATTCCGTACAGACCTATAATCTCTTCGCAATTGTAGCCTCTTCGTGAGTTGAAAGAGCAGTTTGTCTACCATAACCTAAAAATCAAAATTCCCGATTAAGCGAAAAATAATACCATCAAGAAAAGACAGTTTGGTTAGGTGGGTAGGTAGATAGAGGTGGTTGCCCGTTTCCTCAAACACAATTTTCCTCAATATAATTCTTCATTAACAGCGCCAAACATGAGGATCATCCTGCACCTGAAAACAATGCAAGACTCTTTCTTGTATTCAATATATTCTTCCTTGTTGCAAAGTTGGATTAGAAGTACATGCTAATAATATCCTGAAATCCAGGGAATAACGTGACAAATGCAGATTAGAATAGATCGCACCGACAATTAAACAGATACTGGAAAGATTATCAGGGTCGTGCTGCTCCGTGCTGTGATCAATAACGCCGGCCACTCAAGAGTGGTAAATCACTGCAGGTTGTTTGATGGTGAGTAAATCCAAACTTTCAATCAGATTTGTACTACGAGAATGTTTAAAAAGTAGAAGCAACAAGACTCAGTAGAAGATAGAGGGAATTAAAATCGTTTTCAGGCTCGGTCCGACTGGGAATAAACCTAACGCGGCTCGAAAACCACCCGGTGACTTCTTGATCGGTCTGAAAACACCGAACGACACAAACTGTCCGACAGGCCCAGACGGCCCGATAGAGCCAAACAGATCGACCGGTCCTAAGGTCGAAAGGTCCGACACGCCCGAGAATCCCAAATGGCCCAAGAGACTCGAACGACCCGACAGGGCCGAACAGATCGACAGGCCCAAGGAACCCGATAGATCCGACGTAGGCCCAAAAGGGCCAGTGCGAAAATCCACCTCTTCGGTTCAGTATGAAAATAATGCTTGTGTGTGTTAGTACGAGAATTACTACTGTCGGAACCAAAACACAAAAGATCTCGGCCCGGTGCAGTACAAAAATCTTCCTCTTCAGTTCAGTATGAAAATAATGTTTGTCCGGGTTAGTACGAAAAATATGTTGGTCCAGTGTGGTACAAAAAGGATCGTCCTCCCGGACCGACAAGGTCGAACAGATTGACAAGCCCGATAGATCCAACGTAGGCCCGAAAGGGCCAGAAACCCGCCCCGTCTACGATGTAGTGCGAAAATCCTCCTCTTCGACTGAGTATGAAAATAATGCTTGTCTAGGTTAGTACGAGAATTACTACAGTCGGAACCAAAACACAAAAGATCTCGGTCCGGTGCAATACAAAAATCGTCCTCTTCAGTTCAGTATGAAAATAATGTTTGTTCGGGTAGTACGAAAAATATTTTGGTCCAGTGTAGTACAAGAATCGTCCCCCCGATGGGCCCTGAGCTCAAGAGGTCCGACACGCCCGAGAATCCTGAACGGCCCGACAAGACCAAACAGATCGACAAACACAAGGTGCTCGATAGATCCAACGTAGAAAGCCGCCCCGTCTACGATGCAGTGCGAAAATCCTTCTCTTCGGTTCAGTAGGAAAATAATGCATGTCTGGGTTAGTACGAGAATTACTGCTGTCCGAGCCAAAACACAAAAATCTTCTTCTTTAGTTCAGTATAAACATAATGTCTGTTCCGGTCAGTAGAGATCTCGCAAACACTCATGACCACGGCGCAAAAGACTAAAACTCGACCCTTTACCCCTTCTGCGCTAAGTAATATGCACTCGCCAACTTTCATTCGTTCGCCAGTTCCCTTTCCTCAGTTTTAACTCCACCTTCGCGCAGCAGTAGGGTCATGAATGTCTGAGAGATCTCTCCGAGTCAATACAAAAAATATTTTGTGTAGTACAAAAATTGTCTTTCCGACCGGCCAGCCTTAAGCTTGAGAGGTCCGACAAGCCCGAAAAACCCAAACGGCCCGATAGGGTCAAAACGGTCCCCGATTGATCAGATGTAGGCCCAAAAAGCCTGATAGATTTTTAAACTGAGATCCGACTCGACCCTACTAAAAAACTCGGTCAGTGTAGGATTCTAGTTCGACCACAGGGTACAAAATGGTAGTTTGGTAAAGAGCAAAAAGCCTGACCCTTTTACACAAGAAAACTAACCAAACTGCGTATCGGAGGAAGCGTAGTAAGTAGACTAGTGTATCCAAAAGGTAACTTATAAACGTATCAGTTAGAGAAGGCAGTGTAAATCGACGCGAATTTATGTCGTCATAGGCGTGTCACAAACAAAAGAAGACAGAAGAGCAAATTGCAAACTCATATGCAATGCGCAGCGCACATCGATTTGCAAAACGGACTCGACCGAATAGTTTTGTGTTTCTGCGCTGATGAGTCACACTGCCTTCTCCATCTGATACATTTCTACTTGGGTAGGCTAGTGAAACTTGATAGAAAATAAAGTTTATTCCTCAACTAGATTTGTTTTCTCTAAGAAATTTAAATGAAGAGAACCAATGAAGTTGCGTAGCAGCGAGACAGAAGATCAAATGCTGTGCTGGTAGATAGCAAATTTTAAATCTAAATCTTTTGTAAGATTTGGCCGCGTCATAACCTGATTCGCTTTCTAAGCTGGAAGAGGAGTGGCCAATGAGAGCTTAGAATGGACAAAACGTTGGCTTAGCTGTAGATCTAGATGGATGAAGAACAAAGTCTGATTGTACATACAACCTAGACCTACCCTACAGAGGGACGGCAATTTTGACTAACAATTCAAGAAGGGTTGATGCAAGAAGGTGCAAATAGAGCAAGTTGCCATTTAGGTGATGACCAATAAGACAACTAAGATTGACCACACTGAGACGCTTTAAGAAATTTGCCATAGGCGCCAAATACCCTAGCACCGGCCCTGAAAATAATAGTTTGGAGCCTTAATTTGCTACTCATCGATATACTAAAAATGAACTACTGTATTACCAAGAAAATTTTTTATTAACAGATCCGAACATGAAGACTATCCCACACTTCTGAAAAGACCCATCCTTGTATTAACTCATTCCTGGAATTCAGGAAATAACGTAACAAGACTAGGAAAACTAGTCGGTGTCTGAAGCCTTAATTTGCTGCTTGAATTACTGAGAGAATTCTCTATTAACAGCTCTGAACATAAAGATCATCCCACAGCTGAAAATAATATGGAACTAATTCTTGTCCTCATTACATTCTTAATTGTTGGAAAACTAGATGGAGGGTATACTAAGCAACAAAATAAATTGAACAGTTTCTTTTAGTCTCATCAAGAGAACTCAAAATAATCGTACAGTTCCCCGTTGTTTCATGGAACTAGAACTTATTTTGTTGCTTAATTTACATAAATACCCCGAAATTCAGAAAATAACGCGACAAACGCAAATGAGAAGAAATCTGGTTAACAGATGTCGGAAAAATAGTTGATGTTTGGAGAGGGAACTCTTTACTTACATGTACTGGGAAGAAATTTGGAGTTAAGGTTAATAGAGTTATGCTGCTCGTAAAGTGCTTAGTAGATTATGTAGAGGTTTGTGTAAAAACTAAGAAAAGAGATTGAAAAACGTTGATCGAAATGTAGGCAGCAGGTATTTTGGGTTCTTAAAAATGGAATTAGACAGACATAATTAAATTAACTTAAATTGAAAAAAATCCTTCTACTGACAGATTCTGCCACTTTTCCTGTAGACACAAACAGGTTGCGTAAACAAGAATCATAAAGAAGGCAACATCTGATAGAACTCTTGCATAGTGGAGACAAGGGAAATGCCAAGAATGGCTAGTTAAACGATCAAACCCCTTAAGACGCGAAGCAACAGGTACCAGGCTATTTCCAAAGTAAGGTTAAGTCATCATGCTAAAATACAGATTATATTACATTTTATATCATTCTGAATATTAATTTTTTTTTAAACCGTAAAGGTGCAGCATAGTAAACAAAATTATCAAAAATTAAATTGTCAATTTATATGAGAATTCACAAACATGCTAAGGTAAACAACCATCTTTGAATGACAAATTAAAATTGAAAACAGAAACAGTTACTTCGATTTTATCATAGCTTCTGTAGGTATTATGACATAATGGGAAGCATTAAGTAAAAAAAAATAAAATATAAAAGTGCAACCTTTTAGACACAATTTGAAACACCATGAAACACACTCTTCATCATAATTTTAAAAATTCATTTATCAAGATAGAGAATCCAATTTTAATGGAAAACGAGTAAATTTAAGAAAACATTCCGTCATTGTGCCTAACGAGGAGTGTGCAAGTTCAAGAGCTTCGGGCTCCCTGTAATTTAGAACAAAAACCGCTGCTCTCGCCTAGACTCCCTCGTTGTTAGGCGGCACGTCATTAAATTTATATCCATTTTCGACGTGCAGGTAAAAATTTGCTCGCGCATTCATTCTTACGAGATGTAAAAATAAACAGCATTAATTAATAATTTTAATAAACATAAAAATAGTTCTGAACCCGTTTCCACGAACGTCAAGATTAAAATCAAAATCGGAAGTTTTTGAAAATCCTTCCGTCAAGTCGCAACAATGACAGCATTTTACAAAAACAACAACATAGTTATTTCCTCGTTTAAATCGTTTCTTAAAATAATAAATTGGTACAAAAAGAAGAGTTACAGTATCACTGATTAATTAACTGACATATTATATTGTATTTGTTTCAACATGACGTCCATTTAAAGTTCTCATATTAGACAGCATAACATGCGAAACTTTCAAATAGTTTAAAAAACACATGTCGTGTTGTAGAAAGAACAAAAAAATACCAAAACAAAATAGAAAGTAAAAGTCGTTAGCAAGCTAACTACTAACATCTTAAAACAATTTTTTTCTAAATACCCATGTTAAACGGACAGGTAATTGCTTTCGTCTGTAAACTTGCAGCGCAATTGATTATAATTGATTATACTATTAATATTTGGCAAAATCTCTACTGACCACTTTCACTCGCGCCCTAGAATTACTCCATTCCGATTGCCTATGATCGATTGATTGCATCGTTGTTTTAGACAGCTACATGCAGACATCTCTATCGACCCACCCAATAACATAAATATCTTTACAGTTTTATTTTGATCAACGGGCCATAATTTTACGTCTAATAACTTAACATAATCATTTTTTAATGTGTCTAAATAACATACGGATATTTGATTGGGCATAAGTTAGAAATTATTAATAACAGCTGCTTTTGCCACTGTTGGGAACATCTTTTGTTCGTATTCGAAAGTATTCTTGTTCTCTATGTATAATATAAAAAAATTAATTCGATTTTTAGTAGACGTTTTTCTAGTAGTTCAAAAGGTTTTTTGGTAGCCAGTAGGAAAAATAAAAATTGGATGAGAATCCTTAAAGAAAAATCTAAGGACCTATGGGAATTTTAATATTTCTATAAAGAAAGAAGCAAATTAAGTTAAAAGGTAACAGTAGCTAGATATAAAATGGACTCGAAGAAAATTAGAGCAGAAAGCAAAGGAAGCTTTATTACTGTCGGTATCAGAAGATTCTGAATTACTTCCTGCATTTCATTGTGACTCTTGTCTTTCTTCCTGATCATCACCTTAGATAAGGCCTAAAAATCACAGCATCAGCAATCTAAGTTTGGAAAAAACCTTCCGACCACCTAGGTGGTAGATTGTAGAAGCATTGAAATAAGAAGAAAAGAATATCTAAGAAGCACAAAAAAAATGTGATAGATATAGAAGAACAGGAATTTTGAAAGCAAGATTAGACTATAACTGTCTTCAAGGGAAAAACTCTGCTTGATTCCCCTTCAAATTATCACCAATGGCATCCTCAATTCTAATGTTATTTATTTCGATTATTATTTATTGATCGTGCATTCTTTTTTTCCATAAGCACGCACAGATTAATCTAAAATCAATGAGAAACTAAAACCCAGAATAAGCTACAAAGGAAATTTTAATTTTACGTTATTTGCAACAGGCTGAGACATGCATTTATCAAGAAATAATTTCAAGGTGTTTGATGCACGTGTTAATCGTCAAAATGAATTACCCATAATCTGAAGAGGGCAGATAATAAACGACAACTGCTCTACTAATGTAATAAATTTGCCCTGAGTAATCTATAGTGATTGATAAAATGAGTTCTTTCTGTCTTAAACCTATAAGACTTTAAAAAGTGTTAAAAGCTTCATGCTACTGAAAACGTCAGAAGATCAAAATTAAAGAGAAATTTAAAAAAATGCAAATCTGTTACTGTAAGTATCGTTCTTCCTCTACGTAATCTGTCATAGATACCATATCTGTCTGATTTGGAAAGAAGAATTTTTAGAAAAAAAAAACTCGATGAGATCTGGTGCTCCAAGACCGCCTCACAATGAATGTCCTAATTTCTAAGAAGCAGTAAATCTTCTAGGTAACGGCAGTTCTAAAAAGCACGCTAGATAAAAGCAACTTGTTTTGCAATATCAAGACAACAACAAAATTATTCTAAAAAGGAATTAAAATTATGCTTACCGCGAAGCGCCTAACTGCACACAACTATAGATGATCTAGTGGAAAGCAAAACGTGATCGTGAACCGGAAGATAGCCCACAAAAGGTAGCCTGATAGAGAAAGCAAATAAGAAGTAGGCAAATACTGACCGTAACTTACACTGAGCTTTTTGAGTCGGGTCTTATTTTGAAAACTTATCGGGCTCTGCGGGCCTACGTCGGGTCAACCGGGTTGCCCGGGCCTCTTCGTCTGTTTGGGCCTGTCGGCCCTGTCGAGTCTTTCGGACTTGTTGAGTTGCGCTTTTCGGATCATTATTTTTGAACTTATCCGAAGCAAACCGAGATCTATTTCGTACTGATTCGGATGGGTTATTTTCGTACTGAACAACACCAAAGTATTGTCGTACTGACTTCAACAGACGTCATTTCGTACAAGAGGAAGAGCATTTTCGTACGTATTTTAAAAGCTTATCGGGCTTTACGGAGGAGTTTTCAGGTCTGTTGTGTCTCGCTTTTCGGCCCTGTCGGGCTTGTCAGACTGTTTGGACTTGTCGTATTAAACGGCACTGAAAGATTGTTGCACTTAATTCAAACGCGTTATTCTGTATTGACCCCGACAAGCATTATTTTCATACAAAACCGAAGAAGAGGATTCTCGTTCTGTACCGAATCGAGGACTTTTTCTTACTAAATCAATCGGGCGTCATTTTCTTACGGACTGGGACGGGCATTAGTTTTATACTGAACTTGAGCTGAGAAGTTTTGTATTGAAGCGACTGGGTTTCTTGGTCGGACCTTTGTGCTCGGATTTACTTTGAACTATCGGGTCGGCACGCAATCAAGCGCGTCGCCCCCCCAATCCTATCAGGTCGCTCGCTCTTATCAGGCTTGTCAGGCCTCTCGAGACTAGAGAGCAGTTCGGGCCTTTCGGGCTTTTCGAACCAATTAAGATGCTACCAGGCTTTTTCAGACCACGTGAAGTTTACTCCCAGTTGGATCAAACTTGAAAATTTCTGTCCGTGAATGCGTAAGTCACAGCAGACGGTTTGGTAAACTGCAAACCCTAAACGTAAACCAACACAGATAGCTTGATGGAAGGTTAACGCAACGGCGTTGCAGCGAGCAAGTAAGTAAGCACTAGGTAAAGGGCAAAGTCTGACTCTAAGTCGTCACATTTGATAGTGACTATCGTGACTTGATAAAGATTGAAATCCGAGAGTAAACCGCAACACAACGCAACGGTGCCTTAGTAAATAGAAGACAAAGTCCGTCTACTTATAAAGTATCAGCGGTAGCTTGATAGACGGTAGAACCCGACTGTAAATCACTTGGTAAAGAAAGAGGCTCAGAAGTAAGTTACTGTGTTGTGCGAAAACAGAACGATCATTCCATTACTTCAAAAACTTATGCTTTCGTTCCTTGCAAGTTCACTAACCTTAAAATGGTCAAGTATCTAGAAATTCATCGCAGCTCTAAGACTAATTTTGACATTCTGATACGCTAAGAAAATTCTAACTGTGGCTGGAATGTTTTTATGAGTGCTAGAAGTTAGAAAGCACGCCTATGTTTTCATATTAAGCCTTGAGGTCTCATTCAGTTAGTGTTAGCGCTCAGTGTAATACAAACCGTTTCGGTTCTGTCTCTTCTGTAAGGAGCCGGTAGTATTAATCTTGGTGTCGTTGATGTTATTTTTCGCGGGTAAGTTATAACAACTATTACGTCTGTTCATTAAAGCTGGTGGCGCTGTTAGTAGAGTTAGGTAAACAGAATCACTCGAAAACCACACGAAAAGATACACCCGACGGCAGTAGTCCAGTTCTCTGCCCAGGACATGGACGTCCGTCGGGCAATGCTGAGAGAAAAGGAATGCTGCCTGCGCACACAATGTGGGGTACACCTGAACTTCACACTTTCACATACCCCACATTTACTACTGCTTACTATCAGTAAGTTTTGGAAATCTTCAACGATTCCCGTTTCTCCTAATAATTCTAGCTTGGAATTCATTTCAGAAATAATTTGCTTATCATTTTATCTATAATACATCTCTCTTGAGCAATTCCATAATTACATAACAAACTACTCAATTTATTCGATTTAATAGAATCTTGTAAATGCCCATATCTGCAATAATTTATATTGAAATATTGAGAAGAAACGAAAAGATTAAAATTAATAGACGCTTATTGTTATTATAGGCACCTTATCGAAATTGCAATCTAAACTGTGAAGTTGCTGTCAATGTTAAAATTAAAATTGTAACACAATAAATCCAGTTCTGATCTACAAACGTGATCAGTAACGGTTTAACAAGCAAAAATTTATTATTTATTTCATTCTTCATTTAAAGAGCCCTTCCCGCTTGTAAAGTTTATATACATTAATAGCGAACGCTTCCGCTCTGATAAAATACCAACACGAGTAATAAACAGTTATTTAGGAAATAACTTTTACTTCATCTACTCAAGTTATTTTAAGTGGATAAATATTAAATGGTAGGTATGCACTACCTAAGATAAAACAAAAGATACAAAGTATATTCACATAAACGTTTTTTCTGTTTCACGTGGGTAGGTAATCATTTATTGTCATTGCAGGTGTAGTTACATAAACATCATCTAAAAGAAAAATCTTAAGTTTCTCTCTCGGTAATAAAAGTCAATTGCAAAATGATAGGTATAGCAGTAGGCAAGGCAGAGATATGCTGCACACGGTAGATTTTATAATATTTTTAAAATCGGACACAAATAAATTTGCCGTTTTCTTGACACACATTCACAATGGTGGGCATTTTATTTCTGTTATCACATTAGAAACGCACGATTCGGTAGGAAAAGTGCTCAATTGCACCGTAATTTCTATATAAATGTTAGAGACCTAGAAACGTCTTGCTTGTATCTTGGACATCTATCAAGCCGTATAAAGAGAAATCTTCGACGGAAATAAAAATACCAGAAATACAAAACTATCGACGTACATAAAATGTAGAATCCTTTTTTAATACTTCTTTTCGACGTAATAGTACTGACTTATACATTCAAGTAAAATAAATAGAATTGATTTTGATTTGTGCCTACACCAAATGACAGCTATTGTTCTATGATATTTATCTCTAATTTATGCGCATTTCTTTCACTTAACGATCTACTTTTTAAACGAGATCAATGGAAGGTGCAGTTGCACTTGCAGCAAGTAGGTAAAACTAGGTGTTCTACATGTTCGTGTTAGTAAAGTTATGTGCGAAATAAATGTTTAAAATGGTTTAACGTAAAAAGGAAATTCTTTGCAAGAAGAATTGCAACTTCTCATTGAGTATAATACCGTCTTACCTTCGAGAAAGATCAAGATATTGGCTGTATTCACATTATCAGTAAGGAACGTACCTGTAACAAAATTGTATAAATTAGAATAAAATGTAGCACGACAATAATGCAAGGGATTTATATTGTTTAAGATGTTCGAGCAATGAATATTACGTTACACACTGGACATAAACATAAAAACATAATAAAACGTTGGTTACTTTGTTGTGGTAATACAGTATCAGTTATGTATGACCATTATTTATTGCTTTATTTAAATGTTAGATTTGTAACAAACATTAAAACTAATAAACTTTTTGACATGAAAGAAGTAAAGTATGGAAGATTGATGCTTTAAAAATTTATATGCGTTTTGTCTAGTCAAACGTACACAGAATTAATTTATGAGTCTTTCCTAAGAATAAGAAACTAGTAATGTAATGTCTTCTTTAACAATATTGACCAGAGATAGTTTATATCCGTTATTGTGAGGAGTACACTAGATATGAACGAACACCTTATTAAGAAATTAAATTGGAAATTGTTGACACCTAAATGTATCATCAGTAAGCTGTAAGACAAGAGGAAAGTGTTCAGACACCTGTCAAATTAGACAGAAGAAATATATTCGTTTATATGAACAGCAATCAAATCCACAAGAAAATTAACCTTTTTAGATTTAACTTGTGAAGTTTCTTGTAATAACAAGCTATAAACTAAATTCCTTCCCGTTTCATTGTTTGAACATTGAGTTTTCAACGCTGATTCCCTGTCCGAGAGGGAGATTAATTCCTTTTCAACCCTGCGGTATGGTAAGGCAAGGTAAGTCAGCTACATATGGTTGCTCTTATTTCCAGGCTCCACATCACATAGATAATGGTGGTGGTTGTTGTAGTAGAGTTGTTCAAATTAATCCTGTCAGTAATGGAGTGAGTGAGTTAGAGGGTTTTGATGAATAACTTGGTTCGCATACCAGTAATAACTGTACACATACTCATAAACTTTCCTTTCTATAGATGAATATCCAACGATTACAAGTCATTGATTGTGTGCACAAGCAAATAATACGCATATTACAATTGTTCACATGTCAAATAATCAGGAGACAATAATTCGTTTCTTCACAGTTACCTAAACACAAGCGTGTTTGTAGTGTGATTTAATATTCTTTTTCTTTAGAAAGGAAAACAGCGAAGGAAATCCATGAAAAGACTGTATTGTGTATTTCCTATGAGGGAGGTCAAAGATTCGAAAACAACCGCCACGCCAGAAATCGTCTATAAAGTTCATGGTTTTGGCCAAGAGACGAGTGAAAATGCGCGAGATAGTAGAGACCGCATCTCAACTGAGCGAGGTTATTTTCTTTTGCACATCTGAAAAAACTTGCATTCATATACGAACATTAAACGACTGCAAGTGTGACAACAGACAATAGTGAAATGTATAAGATCAAGGCGAAAAGCGTATCATCCTCTGGAAACATGAGGGGGAAATTCTCCTTGAAAAGAAAAAAAACATTACTGGGGAATAACAAACGGAGCTTTTAGAGAGATTGAAGGCAGCGATTGGAATGGCCAGAAAGGGTGTTGCTGAGCAAAAATTGACTACACTAAGGTTTAGGATTCTTCTGTTTCCAAAACTCAAAACTTTGGAACCACAGCCTGGAGAAACGTTGAGGTAGGTGTGTTAGACCTCGAAGGGACTATGTCGAAAAATAATTTATAAAACTAAAATTGTCGTCTTTAATATCGACCAAGTTATTCATCAAACCACCCGTCGGCCGTGTTTTGGGTTTGACGGTCTACGTGGAAGAGAGGAGGACATCACGACAGCGGTTTAGTACTACAGACACCAATGCATTAGCAGCGCTGTTGAAGTTGCCAAGTTATATGGTTGTTGTTCAATGGAAACACCTTTGATCAGGGTATCGGTGCTAATGACGCATTTATCAAAAATATTTGTATTTGGCTCTTTTCTAAGCATTGTTACTGAGTTACAAAATGACATCCATGATTGAAAATCCGTTCAAAAATAATCTGCGTGCTGCTATTCAGTTTTATAGCAGCTGAGGTTTGTCAGCCAATGGAAATTTATACGAGAATGAAAGCTGTATATGGTGATTACAGTTATTCTCATCAGGCAGTGATTGAATGGTGCAGAAAATCTCGACAAGGAAGAGAATCCACTCAAGGTTTAGACCTGCACCTGCATCAGATAAAAATGTGAGACAGCTGGAAACTGCTTTACGAGCAAATAGGCGTATCAAAGTTAAAGAACTTTCTCAGATGTTGAGTATTAGCGTGGGAACTGTCCATTCCATAATTCATAGTCTTGGTTATTACAAAGTTGCTGCTCAGTGGATTCCACGACTGCTTACTGATGAACAGAAGAATTTGCATTCGGCCTTGTCATTACAACATTTGATGCTCTTTCAACAACAAGATAATGCCTTTTTACACCAAATTGTTGCCGTTGATGAGTCTTGGTGTTATCACTACGAACCAAAATCCAAACATCAGCGTCCACAATCTCGAAGGCAAAGAAATGTCGGTCTCAACCTTCTGCAGGAAAAGTAATGGTGGCCGTATTTTTTGATTACGAGGGTGTGCTGCTCTTGGATCTTAAAGATTTCTTAACATTAATGCTGAGAGATATTCAAATACCTTAAGACGCTTACGTGTCAGTATCAAGAGCATCACAAGTGGTGTCATTCTCGACCCCATGTGGCTCATGCTGTTCAAGATCTGCTTGGGCGTATGAAATGGAAAGTCTTAGAATATCCACCGACTTGTCACCGTGTGATTCTCATGTATTTGGTGTATTAAAAAAACTAAAATTGCGGTGATTTAATTCGGACGCAGAGGCAGAGATTGCTGTTAGGGAATGGTTTTACAAACAACCAAAAATATTTTATCAGCAAGGTATTTATAGATTGGACTCATCTCACTATTAATGGAGATTTCTTTTGAATTTGTTGAAGCTTCTAAACGTGTTTCCATTGAAAATCCTCGTACAAATCACATCACACGCGCGCTAGAAGTAATGAAGTTTAGAGAGGAATGTGGAACAGTAACAACTGGAACTTTGGCGACCCTCAAACCTCCAAGAAAGCAGGAAAATCATAAACCTCGATAATAGTTTAGTTCTTTTTCAGGACATAGTCAAGGCTAGACAGGACTGGAGGCTGACGGTTCCGAAGAACCAACCACGGCGGCACAACCAGCAAGACCTACAGCCCCTTCTAAGTTCTAGGACTAAGAAACCGCTTGAATTTCAATTATTATTCTTCTCTAGTATCAGTGAAAATGTATAGAATTTAATTTTCTTGTAAATATTGTTGTCTTTCTACAGATTGATCGGATATTCTTTAGAGAAAAAGTTACCTCGTGATTGTGCAGATTTTACAATTCGCAGTTCTGAAATTCGTATCGTCAGTTGACCAATCCATACAAGAATTACTACAGGTAGTGGTACAATTCATAAGCATTCGCTATAAGCCAGGCGCTAGAGTTCAAAACTAAGTTCTGTTGTCCGAAGCCATTATTCGTACACCCCTGAAATAGGGTTGGTAATTCTTTTGTCCTTTCATGTAGGCTTTTATCTAATAAGATTAATGTTGTAGAGAAGATTCTTCTTCATTTTATATTTTAAATTCACATAAGCGAATCTTCTTCAACTCATTCATGATTTGCAAACGAAATCTCATCGCCTGCCCGGTCTTGAATCTAACCATCAGAATATAACTGGCAGTCTATAAGAGGGAAAGTTCAAAATTCGAATCTTAATGCTTGAAACTTGATCCAGATGTTAGGTTATTAATAAGGAAATTTCAAAAAGGAGAAGAAACAAGACTTAACTTACAACAACAGGCAGGAGTTTCCCGTTTCGAAGTTATTCTTTTCTTCAGCAATATATCATGGAAGGTTCAGAATTGACAACACAACACAGCATAATTCAGTGAAAAGCTACATATTTTAGTTAATTACAACCAACCGAGCTTTGTATCTCGGTTGTCGAAATGATTGTGTTTGTCTGGAGTAGCTTTTGTCCTAAACTAGGCTATGACTAAAATCTTTTCCCAGGGATGGAATTTATGAAATTAAAAAATTCTTTAGCTCCAGTATATTTTTCATTTTAAACGTGCAATGTATAAAGTGAAAACTTGAAACACAACCGTCGATATTATGATATTAAAAGCGTTATACACTTGGCCGCCGCAGGCGGCCTGCCACAAGAGTACACTGTCTCAGCTTCGCTCCATATAAGGGAGTGTGATGCAGGATCACTTTTATTTTATTTATCCTGGAAAAATAATTTAAATAGAACTTGATTTTGAAAACTAATTATCTCTGTGCAATAACAATTTATAGTACCGCCATTATTACACTTAAATGCATCAAGAGATACAGTTTTCTATCGTATGATTGATTTTCAGGAAACGAATAACTAGGAAGAAACAACTTATATATATAAACTAAGTGTACTGACAAATCGTTACGATTCTACGTTGCTAATTTTACTAGTTAGTTTAAATTCCACGCATTCAATTTGAATCGAAGAAATCTAAAATAAATTGAGATTGATAGAGTGTATGACCTCACTTAGGAAGGCATTTTAATAATCGAACATATATTAAACGCCCTATCCACATTATTTATCTAATACATATTTATGTGTTCCTTCTTCAGCTTGTACTTAACTTATAGAAGAAAGAAACCCATGGGCTCGTTTATGACACATCGTTATAAGAGATCACTTTGGAAAACAACAGGAAACGTTAACAAATGGTAGACAACCTAACGGTACGAGAACGTTCCATCCATTTTGCTACTGGATAAATGAAACAAATCATTTTGTATGTATTTTATATAAAAGTTCTAATTGTTTTCCTATAAAATGCTTAATCAGCCCGAGCGTATTAAAATATAGTTACGTTTTATACTCAATATAGATATTCCTTCCATATAAGTGGCAAAATAATTAATAAATGCCCTAGAGCTCCACCACATCCAAGTTTGATGCATACAATTATAATATAATATAATAGGGAGTCAGCTTTAAGCAGTACTACTCATCTATGCACAAACATTCGTGAATGACTACTTGTCTTGAACAGCCATGACATATTATGATTAGTTCAATATTTATTCTGTTCTAGTACACCAGACGTCAGTGGTGAACGCTTCTAGCGATCGCACGCTAACATAATTATTTCCGGCTGTTCGCATTCCTAAACTTATAAGAAACGTATCGAGGATCTACCGCAAAATCGTTTGATCCGTTACATAATTACATACTCGATAGTTTAACACATTACACGTTTCATAATTTACCCTTTAATTGCAAAATATTAATTGGCAGGGACTTTGGTTTTCTTTCTCCATTGGTTTATTTAAATTTTGTTAAACTGGCACAAACGTTTTCAGACATATCCAGTAATATCTATGTATGTTCATACAAGCATGAAATTCACAGCAATATGTGTCGCGTTTTTATTCACTTATTGAGGTTATTATACTAGTTAATATTCATAGAATAAATCCTTTGGACATATGTTGAAACAACCTTTAGTGGATATACTATTAGTGTGAGCTATAAACGTATTTCAACTAAATTTACTAACATTAGAATCGAACGCCTTTCATAAACAAAACAGTGAGCGTCGAGAAATCTTCTCTAGCTAAGCTGTACACACGCAGAGACGAAACAAAAATGTAACTCGATTCATTACATTTCGAAATTTCCAACTTCATGTGCAAAGATAAACTTCTTTAGAACTATCCAGCATAGAATAATTATAATTGTACTTCCAGCAAGATCATAAAATCTCTGGCCTTAATTCAGTTGAACAAGACCAAGGAGATTAAGGAAATCTTCATCTTTGCGAGTTTCTACATCTCAGATTGACGATTAGATCATCTTGTATACAAGCAACCATCAAACATTTCTGTCAGTACTGTCAGATCTACAGGAATCTGCAGTCCCAGTGTATCGTTCCTTCTCGTGAAATTCTTGAAAATTAATAAAATGGTCTCATACTCACAGACTTTTAATTCAATGTAGAAGACTAATTTTCCTCAGAAGATCGTCAAGAATGATGAAATGACCATCCCGCCAGGCAACACCCCGATTTGCTTTCGACCTTGCTTTGCCATCCGGTGTTACTTTAAAGAGGTAGACAACAATGCGACACGTGGTCCTCATTGAAGTGCTTACGCTCCGCGCCGTCGCCATGACTTTATCAGTCTTATTTAGCCTTGTAATAAGGTTCAAGATATTCAAAAATTCCAATCTGTACCCTTTCAAACTTACATTGGGAGCAATCAAATTCAAAGCGAGTCCAATAAATTTCAAATTGAGACTAATCTGGACTTAACGTCAAATTGATTGGTCCAGTTTGAAACTGATTGATTGAAAAGGTTTTATTTTTGTTAAAAGGAGAAATAGCCCCGATTGGGTTCAATCTTGAAGTTGATAGCGATTTAGACAACGATTCAAAGGAACCGGATGAATCTGAAGATCCCAAAAAAATTATTGAAATACATAAGAAGAAAACCGTCTTCCACGTCCGAGCCCTCTAAGAGTTTCAGTACAGAAAATCATTTGGCATCGAGCGAATCTTCACAACAAGGTGAAGAATCGCAAAGTTTCCCAATAAATTCCTGGTTCTTTTGAAGCAGGTGCAAAACCTATCTATAACATAAAGGCAGTTCAAATCAGGAGTTAACAGTTCCTATCGTGGAACAAATTATCCCATTTTTAGGAAGATGTACTTTGCGTTAATTCAAAAAACAAACCTAGGCCGTAGGCCTTAAAACATTTTGTGATGATCACATCAGCCTGCAATGCATTTTGAAATTGATCAAGACTCAACAACTCCGATTCTAAGCAAAGAATTGGGCTTGATACTTTCGTGGTATTACTACTACTACCCCGAAATTTCGTATTCGTAAATGGTCAGAAGTGATGATGGCCAACAAATCAGTCCAGATGACATCGAACTGGTTCTGTTAATAATAATAATAATAAACTCGATATAGCTGGTTTAGAATCTACTAAAACATTTTTTTAAACAACGTCGGTTATGTGTTGGCACTAGACCCTAGAGAAGACATTTTTCTTACGTCAGAAGACCTTTCGTGGTTGGTAGTCAGAGGGGCAATCCAGCAGGTGTTCGCTTGTCATATCATCTCCATGAGAGAGGGGGCAGCTCGAAGTCTCGATTACTCCTATTCTATTGGAGATAATCATGGCCGGTTGTCATCCTGAAGGTGGCAATTCCAGCACCCTGAGGAAGGTTCTGGGATATTCGGACATCAGGGCATCTAAACGTTCATACGTTTTACCTCATACGACAATATGTTGCTCCTGCTTGATTATGGTTTTCACGAGACCACCACAAGCTAAGGAGGATAAGGAGGATGAGGAGCGGTTCAGACTTTGAAAGTAGGAGACCTTGCTTGGCTAGTTTGTCAGCCTCCTCGTTTCCAAAGATACCATAGAAGCTGGGGATCCACTGGAACGCAATCTCGTGATCAGTTTAAATGATAGACTCTCACACAGACTGGTAACGGCGATTATAGCAGCCTGCAAATCCACTAGAAGTACAGTCTTACCAGTCATTCTCTGCTCTAGCCATGAAAAGGCAGTGCTTATGGTCGCTACTTCTCCATCAAAACTGGAGCAACTGGAACAACCTCGCCCCACTGGTAGGGAGCTGTGAAAGTGACAGCAGAAAACACCAGCTCCTGACTTCTCTGTGTTACACTCTGTTGAGCCGTCAGTATAGACCTTGGTGCACATGTTCTGTGGGTATCTCCTGCTCTCAGTTCCCAATCGGTTAATGTAGCCTTTCTATCTCCGTTGGGACAGTTTTAGGTAGGCTGGGAGACAACGTTGAAGTAGAAACTTTACCGTGTTGTTAGGGTGGAGGTTGTAGGTTTCATCGAGCGATGCAGCCTTACCGACAAAAGTTTGTTGCGTCACAAGTCTACCTGTCGCTGGAAAATACAACGAAAAGACTGGAAGAGTCGATCAAACGATCAAATCCTACAGATCCTTCTTTAAAATAAGGAAATGAACATTGAAGACTATTTTGCAATGATCTGATTTGGCAACTATTAACAGGTAGATGGAACACAGAAAAGACTGAAAAATAACTGGATTTTCTGAAGTTTCGTCTTGCTGTTGGGGAGTGCTTGCTCTATGGTACAAGAAAAGTTCTATCAAAGATGAGTATGGTTTTGTAGGACCTCCGCAAAACATTACAAGGCCTATTCTTATGCTATGCATGAACGAAAGGTATGATAATTTCAATCATTGGCCTGTGAATGTAAATTTTAATCAATTGTAATGTCTACCCAAAATCGCTTTACCGCTTTTCGTTCAAAATCAAGTATATGTCTTTTCAAGTTCTAATTGGGAGCAACCAATTTCAAATAGGACTAATCGGCTTCAAATTGAAAGCAAATTTCACTAGTCAGCTTCACATTTACACCAATCAACTTCAAATTGAGATTAATCTCAACTTAATCGCAAGTTGATTAGTCCAATTTCAAGTTGATTGTCTTCAATTTAAGATTGATTGGTTTCAATTAGGGCTTGAGAAGATATAGACTGAATACTTGACAATTTTGATGAACCTTTTCCTTAAAGGTACATCTTACTCTTACTCTCAATATCTGTAAGCAAATCGTGTGCATCATTCAGTACTAAAACACAATCTTGGGAATCTTGGGAAATATCAAAGCAAAATTTGGGGTGACGAGGCTGGGGAAGGCCCAAATAGGGGAGGCAGTGATAAGCTATCACTAGGATAAATAGGATACATAGGATAAACAGGGTAAATTGGGTAAACAAAGTGATAATTAGAAGGGTAGTACATTAGGAACCAAACCGATAGCTTAGATAAGGCTCCCAAAGCACGACAAGATAAGATTGAGAGGCGAGAACCGTTCAATAGCATCAAGGCGCGTCGGTGTAGTCCGAATAAAATGTACTGCTCGTGAGGATAGGTAGGGAAGGATCAGATCGCTATTGGTAAGCGAAGGGGGCTCGCGAAAGGAACCAAACTTATATTAGTTTATCAGAATTGTTGAGAGATAGAGTATATAGCGAATTAGTAGAGGTTGTAGTACCACCTTATGGTGGAACATCCTCTGCGAAGAAACTACGTGACTCAGAGAAGAGTCACGAAATTCCAAGTTTAAATGTCAGAACTAGTTGAAATGTTCTGGTTCTAGTCAAGGACAAAGAAACATGAGTTATATGGAGGAACATCTACATAATTTCTTTAGGTAGCAAACATTCTCCAGTTACATTGTTTCTAAGTATGTCAAAACACCATGGCATACTGATTGAAGAACGTTGCGTTAAATAACAGAACGACCGAAAATACTAAACAGGTTCTAACTGTTACTAAAAGCTCAAGTTCAAGTATTTGAAAGTGACTACCATAACAGAAGAGAAGGGGAAATCTCCAACGACTAGAGATATCTTTGGACTTTTTAATAAAAGTCTGTCTAGAATAAGATGGTACAGAATTGAATTGCATTCGAAGTGACTGAAGCTGAGAAAAAAGATTTTCAGTTCTTCCTATTGAGCCAGACCTAGCTGCCTAAAAAAGTAACTATGGATGACACTATCAATCATATCGTTCGGCTACATGTTATTAGTACGTTATGGAGAAATTCAGATGAGAAAATAGATTGGTAGGTTAGTTAGTTCTCTAAACAGAGTAACTCAATCAAGAAACTGTGAGCAATTGCTGAATTCTTCGTGTGTCTTTTTTTGGTCATTTCAATATATTCTAGGAAACTTAGATTATTCTGTCAGGATTGATGATTTTGTTTTGCTTTGAAGAAGGAATATTAAGCAACGCCATTTCCTTATCATTTCCTTGAATTAACCTTTTAGAAATTCTTTGTATTTAACCACCAGTACCCCACAGACATTTATCACAATCCTACATATCTTACAATTAGTACACTAACCTCAATAGCGTGAGAATAAAAATAAAATAAAATACTACAAGTTGTCCTCTGTTGAAAGGTCCTTGTTAGGATTATAGAAATCAATAAATCAACAACGTTTTGTACAGTTTAGTATGGCAAACATAAACGCTAGATTTAATAACAACTATGCATACTTAATTAATTAATTAATTAATTAAGTAAATCCTCTAGAATTAAACAAACTAAAAATGTAATATTTATGCAAATCTTATCACGATATTTTTTAATTTGAAATTTTCATAATGACTTAATTAATCTTTAATGAAATATTGGTAATTGCTCTCGATATAAAGGAAGAAAAAATTGACTTAATGATAAAATTAACATACGTATAGAAAGCAAGGATGTGAATTGTAAATAATAATAAGTAATTATTCAAAAGCCACTCTCTGCGAACGCTTTCTTATGTTTTACTTAAACTGTTATAGGTAAAGGCTGCAATTTGAGGGGTGTTCGTGAGAAATCAGGATCGTTTCCTCGATAATTAAATTAATACTAGGAATGAATGCGCTTCAATGGCATAGTAGAAAGAAAGTATAACTGTAAATGTATTAGATAATAACAGTGATAGAAAAAAATCCAGTTCTAGTTTTTTTTTCAATACTAATCAACGCTAAGTATTATTTATTTGTCTGTTCTAATACGAAAAAGCCCACCCAAAGAAATAATGAGTGTTAGAAACAGAATAATGATGCAAGTTACAAGATGGCCAATGTCAAGATAGGGATTCCCGTTTGATTTATAATTTTAGAAGTTTAATTACCATAAAATTACTATATATTTAGACGAGAATAGCACTATAGTTCATTGTGGCATATTAGGGATTGTCACATCTATAGGCTTGTTTTACCTAACGTGGAAACCAGAATTAAATGCCACTTAATTTATTTTCATTTAATTGTATTTATATTCTCATCGATTGTGTACGTAAAACCGAAAGAATCATAAATTATTCATTCTATGCACTTGATAGAAATGAGGATAGACGATGTCAGTAATAATGTTTTTTCTACTCTGCCACAAGTTTCTTCTCTTGATTAATATAACTGAAAGGTTCGATCTCCTATAGGGCATCTTGTAACATAATTCTCTGCATTGCATATAGGCAATATTGCATGCTTATGAGCAATATTTTAATAAGAAATGCATGAATGAACAAACAGTAATTGATCCTGGCATGCAAATTTGAGCCTTGTTTGCCAACAGGTATAAATAAAATACAATTCTAGATCAACTGCTTGGAATGTCCAACGAATGTTTTCTAATTATTATCGTTCGTTCTTTCGACTTTTATTGATTACTTAACTCTAATTTTCTACTAGGATGTCCATCGAGAATTGAAGACATTGTTGGAATAAAGCTTGTCAAATCATCAATTTAGAAGGAAGTAGGTAATTTGGCCATTTAAGTTGGCGGTAATACATAATATTAACGTACGTATATATCAAGTGGCTGTCACAGAGAAAAATTACCGTTTCATCGTGCATGTAAATAGAACTATTAACATTGCTTAACCAGCCCGGGATAAAATCAACACTGACCGCTTTTAGAATTAAAGTTGGAAAACAGAAAAATAACAGATTAAACAGTATCGATCATATCCTGAATGCATTTCCACGGTTCTGTAGTAATGAATGCTTGGTTGCAGTTTACTCCTGCACGCCGCATACGCGCACATAATTAATAGGTTTCGCTCTTTATTCTGCAATGTGAGCCTTCAAAGCCAACCTGCGACATACTCGTACATAACAAAGACTTGACTCTTGACAAACTCGTTCCAATAATAACTGTCAATAGTATAATGGGCCTACGCATAATAAAAATGTCATTATATGTACAAATTGCATACTACTGATTTATGTGCTTATCTTTCAGAACAAAAAAAGCTTCTAAAAATGCTACCACTTATGACTCATTGGTGTCCCACACGTCTTAATCTAGTTGACTAATATAAAAATTCTATTAAATCAGAAATTCTGTTATTCGAGCATTTTTAGAATTCCATTTCAGCATTCACTCATTCTCTTGGGAAAACAAAAACTAATGCTTCATTCATATGTGGGTGGTTTTACAGCGTTGTCGTATAATAGAACTATTTTCCTGGTATAATAAATTACACAACACCGTCCACCATTCTGAAGTTGTTGATAAACTCTTATGTAACTGCTTTAGACATTCAGAGCTTTCCGAAAAGAGCCCAACTGTTAAAACGAACCGAAAGTCTCTCGGAGAAACCGCAACAAATTAATATTATTAATAACCGATTTATTGGATCAGCGTGCAATAACTGATCGAGTATAAAACTATTACCGGGAACAATGAGCATTCCGATTATTTATGATCGTAATTTTTATGAATGGGCGAAAATCTGACACGAAAGATGACAGAGCAAGTGCTCCTCCCACGGTTCGATCTAACAGTACTGGCTTTGTTTTCGCTGGATACGACATTGCATAGATATCTATCTATTAAATATCTGCTATATGTTTCCTGTACACGGAGCTGCGATCCCGCTGCTTGCATAATAAACGATTTGATAAGTTGGTACAATATGCCTTGAACAGAAACTATTTCAAAACAAATATTTACCCCCTTGGAGGATTTAAAAAAATCACGCGAAACCGGTTATTGCAGTTCACAACAAGAGAAATATTGCATTTCAGTTTTATACCATGCAGTTGCCTAAAGGTGGTTATAAAAGTTTTTAAATTGATCTAAAATGGCCATAAATTAGGAATCTGCAGATAATAATGTTAAGATGATGGAAAAATTAAAATATCCAGAAGAACAGATATCAATTTCCTTTTAATAACTTTGTTGGAGAAAAAAATTAATTTAAGAAGCGTTCATGCACCCAACCGAGTCTATTTCTATTGCAGAGTTTTATAACAACTATTTTGTGTAACGCTTACAAGATATAACTGCAGCGTATATCAAATATCTTTCTTGATTTAGGTATCTTATTTAACTGAAAATCAGATATAGTCCCATGGTGTTTAAAATGTGAAGAATATGCAAACAGAAAACAGTAAAACTCAATATTATAGTAATTCTTAACTTTATGTTGCTGGTTCTATACATTAATTTTTGGTTCAAAAGGATACATTATGTTTTAGTACAAACTGAATCTTAAATTTTGTTTAGAGGAAAGTTTAGTTTTCGTTTCGATTATTGCGTTCGAAGTCGTTCTTAACCTCTAGTGGCTATGGACGTAATGACAAAGACAGTAAAGGCCTCATTTATGTAGATTATCCGTAATTCGATCAGAAACATCTCTAATTTTATCTCGTGAAACTTCATACCTCAAATAACCACACCTATCGCATCGCTCTTCTGCTTCTGGGACTAACCTATAGAAAAACTCAAGCCAAAGACGAAATTTCACTTCCTTGGCCTTCCTAAATTTGTATCCTAATGGATCTTTTGAGTCAAAAACTACCTCAGAACAACTCAAAAGTCTTCAGCATCTTTAATAATTACATTAAGACAACATAATTTTAATAGCTTGAACATATCCACAACTGAGTTTATCATTAAATTTGATTTCTGGGTTAAGCAGAAGAATTCCCTGAAATTAAAGCAAAAAGAAATTTGGTGAACTAAAGCCATTACTGAGAACTGAATACAGAAAATCTTGATACCCAATATCTGACTGTTTGGGAACATTTTCTCCTTTCGCAAAAAACTTTATGGTGTATTACATCCAGAACAGCACAACTCACAGGTGCTTGAGACCTGTAATCAACTCTTAACTTCCTGAACTCTCCATGTTTTAGAACATTAATCCATGAATGAAATCGAGAAAAACTTACACTTACATTACTGGTACTTGTTGCATTGGTTATTCCATGACAGCCTGCACGATTGCAGACTGCGATTTCTTTGATATCCGTAAGTCAAAGTATTCTGATACCATAGCGGCATGCCAAGGACGCAAAATCATCGAATAAGTTATACAAAATAAATTTACACTTTACATCCTTTATTTCCGAGCTTGGTTTTCGTAATTTCAGACACCAAAACAAACCAACTATCAATATCCAGATTCTTTTTAATGCATTTGGATACATAATGAGATTATCATGACAAATTCTACATCAAGAGCAATGCTATGCCGATTCAAGCCCTATGGTGCAATTTTCACATAGATAAAGTCTTCGAGCACCCAACTCGTGCTTTTTAATTAGTTAGTGAAAGATAATGAGTAACAATTTAATATTTTGGTAACTCTGGGATCTCCAAAAGATAAGATAGCCCTACAAATTCCAGATTAGATTACTACAGCCTTCTGTCTCATAAAACGACACAAATAGGCTTACAGAAAATGACCAAATGTCCAAGAAATAGACCAACACAAATCTCACCATTCCATTGAGAAAATGGAAGAGTTATCGCTGACAAAAGGAATGTCTGCGCCAATAACTTTGAACAACAGTGAAACTCGAACTACCACGACATCAACGTACATTTTATCGTCGAGATATCGTAACAGTAAACGATGACAAGCCCGTAAGACCAAATGCCTCGAAAGAAGTTCGACAGTTCTTTATGGGATCGAAGTAAAGAGGACACTCGTCCCAGAAGATCTGCCCAATGAAAGACTGCTGATGTGATAACTGTCAAGATACGCAGCATTTCCATAAAATTATCGACTTATCAGCATGTTGAGAAATAAGCAAGATCACCATAGTGATCATATCATCCAAGCTTCTTCAAGAAATAGAAAACCACAACATCATAAAAAACAAACAGTTTAATTTTCTGTAAGGCCATTCCACAAGAGTTCTTGCATCATTACATTGATAGCACCGTTTCTAAAAAATTCAACCTTCAAAATTAAACTAAAGGGTACCCGCTCATTAGAACGTAAGATTACAGCTGGCGTGCTCTACGGTTCATCCACTGGACTCGGTCATTTCTTGATTCCCGGTACTTGAGACCATTTTTGTGATTTCCCAAGAAATCCCGAAACTCAAGACAATTTTAAAAACTGTTCAGTTCCATCATCTCTGCTCCTTTTAAAATCCTTTAACACTTCATCAGACTGACTCGTATTAAAGATAGAAACATTTAGGTTAGTAAGTAATGTAATTATAATGACACACAAGTTAATCTGAGCGGAGCACCGGATTATCTATGAGGTGCACAGCTCAGCGCCTGATTGCTGAAAGAGGCCCAGACACCGTTCAGTCAAGCGTTTCTGCTTTTAATTTATAATTTCTTGTTAACTTGTGATGGTTTATTTGTTTTTTCAAGGAGCTCGAGAATTTTCAAAGCCCCAGGCTACGAGATTTGAATTCCCAATAAACTTGCTTTCGGCAACAACGTACCCTAAACATCATTACCTCTTGTTTGAGTCATCAACTTAGACGATTACCTCAATTAACCGATAAAAAAGTGTCACCATTAAGTTCGGATTGTGCCTGAAACGAAAAACCCCGGTGTCGTTATCAGAGCGTCTATAACAAAAGATCCTTAATCTCTCTAGTTTTGGGGATAAGCGGCATTTCGGTATCGTTTAAATTAAAATTCACAGAAAGTTCGATTTTCGAGCTGTCTTTTAAAAATTGAGCAAAATCCTCCAGAAGTTTCGTCTCGGGAATTCTTAGGACAAAGATTTTATATATTAGAGAAAAATATGATCTTCTATTCACCAGAAGATGACAGCTTTCAGTAGAGCAGATCTACAGGAACAATCAATCAGTCTCATAGAAAAATAACAGACACTTATGGTTCTACGCAAAGAAACCCAGTTGGAAGAATCGATCGATACTTGCATCAGAAAAGTCGATGCAGCAATAGCGGGACTTTCCCTGATGTTTAAGTCGAGGAAGCAAATTGAGCCTTGGCAACAAGCTTCTCATTTGCACCATGCTCACCCGTACCGCGATCATACATGTAAAGAAACTACAGACCTGTACCGAGATCCTCTCACATAAAACCCCTCAGAGGGCTAGGTAGTGGCTTCACAAAACCAACATAGCTAAAAAATTCAAGTAGGTATTCAAGATTCATGATCAAAAAGCTCTAATAAAAAGAATTTTTGTTTCATATTGGTGTGAATGTTAAGAAATCCACTGGGGTTATTTGAAAAGACAATCCGAAGATCTTTCTGTACTACAGAATTCACTAAAAGCAGACTGAAGTGGTCAAAATCTTAAATCTATCAGACCATCAAGTGATTTTTCTCATATTAAAACTAAAATCTAAAACATTCTTTGAAACGATCAGATGCAGTGATTAGGCAGACGAAAAGGTCATGTAATGAGATGGCAACATTTTTAGAAAGTTATTAAGAAGAAAATCCTTTATGAAGATTAATAAACCAGAAGGATGTGAATTTCTACAAATTAAATTTTGTGTGTATGTGGCAAGTGCTCCACCCTAGCAGACAAACCCTTTTCTCGCGAGCCTTCTAAACACAATGTCAACCGCTTCAGAATAAATAAGTACAATATTTTCTAATGATTTCGCTATCAATTAAAGAAATCTTTAAAATTATAATATGCGACAAATTTAAATAGTATTTCAAATATTTTATTCTGACACGTTTTACATTAGGCGGCAACTCCTACCTTTTCTTTGATATTATCACAAATTATTTTAACAAACACGGAAGCAACACGTATCTGTTCCTAGTATTTAATATGAAACTTAATTTATTGTAAACAACAACCTTGCCGTGATTGACAACTTTAGTTAATCTTTCGAATCCGTTTTAACAATGTACTCATTAAATTACAAGCACGACTAGCTACTGAAACTTATAAATATATTAATTGTAGCCTATTACAGACTATAATATGCATCTGAAGGACAGTAGAATTGACCTAAATACGAAATCAAAATAATGAGAAGTGATTGTGTTTACTCATCTAATTTAAAAGTAAAAACTCACAACACCGGTGTAATTACCTATTCATTTGATGTAATTGTATTCCGATAACTATCAAAATAACAAACGTGCATAGTATTATGAAAGCTAGCGTTTTCTTCCTTTTGCTATAAATTTAGTACTATAAATGCACGGGCATTTACATCTACTAAATCAAAATCTACAACTAAAGAATCGATCTATTACTACCCGTTGCACAGGTCTGTCCGCATATCATAAACAAATGGATTGTTTCTATGTAAGTACTGACAGTTAGTTGTAGGGTACTACATAGGCGATAAAATGCAGCTGGTATGATGCTAGAAATTGATTTTGCTCGCCTAGATGAAAGCACAATACCAACATAAATTATTGTAGTCAGTTTTTAGAGTTCCTGAAAATTGCATAAAACCCTCCTATTGTTTAACAATTGCAAATTTCATGCTGTATACGTTGTTTTCTTCCATATATTTTTTTTAAATATTAAGTGGTACGGTACAACCGCATATATGCTGGTTTTAATTTTTGTTTTATCAAATACTAACTCAAATATATTCGTTGTGTTTGTATGGTACTTGCAGCGGTTCACATTTCTTAGAAAATGAATACGAGAATGATTGAAAATTGAAAGTTAGAAACTGAGAACAATAAGATTTTGCAAACAGCAGAAATAATTGTAAATCAGTTTCTTGGCATTAAGTTATTGCAAGATGATAAAACGTACTTCGAGATAAAATTTTAATGAAGGTGGGATGAATGTGAAATTTACAAACGCTAACAGAGCCACTCATAATTGAAAATGTTTGTTTTATTCCAATTAGTGAATTTGGTAGAATAAGCATTGCAAAACAATAATGAATCTGCCGATGAACTACTGACTCCCAGTAAAAGTGATACCAACGGTATTTATGTATAAGCCTCGAGTTGAGTTTTCATTGGGCTTTTTCTAGTGATTTTAGAGCAAAGGTCTCCTCTTACAATTAGTTGGAATGCGCTTTGCTAACAGTACTCCGAAGAAGTCATTTATACCTTTCGTGAGTATAACGAGCTTCAAGCAACACCAAGACTGTCTTCCTTATGAACATGTTCCGTATAAAGAGGAGGTTTTACAAGCTAACAACAAAAATTAGAGAATGTTCTTTATGTATTAGTAGATTTTTTTTAATGCTCAAAAACAATAGAAAATAGAAAATTAGAAAATTTACAACTACCTCAGCAAATATATAATTTACAGAATGATGATCACAAAAGTGCACAATTAACAGTAGCAACGTCCCAGAAGGATATTAAGATGAAATCATCAAAGGAATTATCAAAAGAATTCATGCAAAGGTTCAGTAAACTAATCTAAAACCTAAATGTAACGGATTGAGACTATAACACGAAAAAACTCCGTTACAAAAAAAAAGGATTTAATACCTCGATGAAGAGCATCTTCAAAGAAATTCGACTATTATGGTATATGGAAATGATTGATATCTTAGGATCATAACTATACCAAGTCGAATAAAGCAGAATAAGCACCAGGAGCACTGCGAAAGCATCCATGCGAACATTAACACAGAGTAAGAAATTTTAAGATGTCAAAAAGACCAAACCTAAATAATAAAGTACTCATACTACTGTGACCTGTAAGCTCTAAACAAAACGTCAGGGTGAAATATCTCTAAACGAACATCTACCAGGTTGACCAAGACCATCTACTGATAACATATGACTGACAATGTGATGTAAGGCGTTCATGAAAAGTTGTATAAAAATATAATTCAAGATCAACCCAAAAAGGTACACTCAAATTATTAAGAAGAGAGCATCCTCTTAGCAATTTGTGTTCCCCAAAAAATGAGATAAAAAGAACTAAAACAGAATCAGCAGCAATGACAATATGAAGGCTGTAGCCATAAAGACTAATCACTAGCTATTCTGATAAGCCCAATGGAAAACCGTATCCAGTCCCTTAAAAACAAAAACCCAACTTATATGAAACAAACGCGAAAGACAAGACAGATCTTTTTAAAACAAGAAGCTTCTATAGATTACCCAACCACCAAAGCTTAAGAAAAGCTCACGAGGCGATTATACAGCTGTAAGAAACCAATTTTGTAACGTCAGGTTCTGATAATACTAGGGTGTGAACATCCTCAATTACAAAAAGCACATACACACATACAAACAACAACTGCCCTACCTACCAAAATACTTCCGCTAGTAGCATTCCACAACATCGAGGCATTGAGGAAAGGCAAACGGAAAAGTCAGACTAGAAAATTGAAGACAGATACGTAAAAATAAACTAAAGGCTAATAAGAACGTTAACCCACAAAAGAAGGGAAAGGATAGGGAACGAGCACAGAGACCTAAATTAGAACCAAAATTTCTAGACCCGGCATGATTGAGGACAAGCTTGATGCGGCTCGAAACAACACGATAATTTTTCAATCAGCTTGACAGATTTTAGAGGCCCAAATTGCCCGAGGGGCTCGACGGCCTTAAAGGCCCAAAGTTCAAAAGACTCGACAGATCCGACCGGTTTGATATTCCCGAGAAGCCCGAAGGGCCGAGAGGTGCAAAAGACTCGATAGGCCTAATATACAAAAATCCGACAGGCTCGAGAGATCCAACAAGCCTGAGAGGTCAGATAGGTCTGAGGAATTCGACCAGCCCAAAGGGTCGAGAAGCCCAAAAGACCCAACAAACCGGAACGGCTCGAACTGTGCAACAGGCCCGAGACATTCGAAAGGCCTAGCAGACCCTAGAAGCCCGAAGGGCCAAAAAGTCCAAAAGGCCTGCCAGATCCGTATGGCCTGATAGATCTGAACGATCCGATAGGCCCGAAGGGCCAAGAAATTCAAAAGGCCCAAGACCCGGTACAACGGCCCGACAAACCTCTATGGCCCCACGCGTCCGAAAGACTCCAACGGTTTGACAAGCCCGACAAAACAGAACAGCTCAAGAGGTTCCATAGATCCGTATGGCTCGACAGACCCGAGAAGGCTGAAGGGCCGAAAAATCCAAAAGACCTGATAGATAGAAGTCCGACAGGCTCGGGAAGTCCGACAGGCCTGGGAGGTCCGATAGGTCAAAGAGATCCGACCAGCCCAAAGGGCTGAGAAGTTCAAAAAATCCGACAAGCCGGAACGGCCCGAACTGTGCAATATGCTCGGGGGGTTCAAACGGCCCGGCAGGCCCTAGAAGCCCGAAGGGCCAGAAAATCTAAAAGGCCCTAGAGCCGGTACATTAGCCCGACAAATCCTTATGCCCTCACACCTCTGAAAGGCTCCAATGGTTTGACGGGCCCGACAAGACAGAACAACTCAAGGTCCGAAAGGCCAGATAGATTTTTAGATCTGTGTATAGACCCGACTAAAAAACCCTACCCGTGCACCCTAACCTATATGGCTAAGGGAGGTATCTATGATTAGAAAAGGAAAGGTGAAAGTCTGAATCAGTCCCAACCAACCCCCCTAATCGCGGCCACGTGCAGAGTAAAATAAGATAACAAAACGTGTGACTATTATGAAATGCTAAAAGCTGGAAACAAATCTAACAGCCCTAACCCT
>VTPC01090238.1:0-165736 GCA_011009095.1 Ignelater luminosus | reverse complement strand
AAAAAAAAAACTTATCAGTAACATATATATGATAGCGAAGGAATCCATGCTACAGTTAACTTATCGAAGTGTCAACCAGAATGTGTCCTGATTGCATGTATATCATCGTGCAACTTAAAAAAATTTTACTTCGGTTATGATATGTGGTAAAAATCTCGACTACAATAAAACCATTTTGTTTATAAACCTGTCGCTTATAACAGTTAGGAAAAAATGTTTCAATGAATGCCGTGCCGGACACAGTTGTCTATAAAACAGCGGGAGTGATTTTAATGTTCTGTTTACAGTTTCCAAATAGATCCTAACCTAACCAATACTTTTTAAAATGGAACTAAAATCTTAAAATAATAGGATTTAAATTAGAAAACAACAGGATTTTCTCAAGGGTGGTCCTTGAATAAAATTTATATCTTATTACGGGAGGCGTTTATATGAGTAAATCAATAATTATGTCTGAAATGATCAAGTCTGATGTTTTATATTTATAAGGATATTCGTTAAACTCCAGAAGCTTCAGAGAATGAAATCGATATCGAGAAAATGTAAATTGTTGATCTGTTTAAGAGTCTAGGGACATATATAGTAAGATTAGAAGAAGAAGTGGTTTAAAAGATGCTCATTTGCAGTTAAGTGAGATTTTGATGGATTTCTATGGATTGAATTCATAATAACAATAATAATAATTTACTGTTTTGGGACGTAATTTTGAAGCCTTATTAAGACTTTCTAACTTTTGCTTATCAAGCAAAAAAAGTTTGAAAATTATAAATACAAATGCAATAATTATAAAGTGGTGATTTCAATGCTAGACTAGTCAACAAGCCCATAAAGATTTTTAAGAAAGTAATTCTAAAATGACACTGGAACATAAATTAACGATGTCTTATAAAAGAATCAATCATCAAAATTTCAAATAAATTCAGGACTTATAAAACAATGACGACTTTAGATGAATGGAAGGAGCAGGGGATCAATCCAATCGAAAGAAAGTATAAAATTCTAAATTCTTACCCTATTCAAGATGGGCTGAAATCGTAACACGTCAATAGGGCTTACCTGAAACAAAAAATATAAGATTAATAACATGTTATTATTATTTTTAGTCACTATAATTATTAAAATATAAAACTAAAGCAAACAAGCTTTCCCACCGCCTTTCACAATTTGGAATTCGATACATTGATAATGCAAAATTTTTGAGTTCGTAGTATTTAGTTCAGGAAAATTTAGACGAAACCTAAAAGTTGCTTTCAGAAACACTTTCATTAGTCTCCTGGTAATAGTTTTCTCCTGCCTTTCATGTTTTGAAGTTAGAGGGTTTTGATTTCATGGAATTTAGTTCAATGGAAGTTGGACGAAGTCTAAAGGTTTTTTTCGAAGTTATTTTCAAGCAATACAGCTGAGGACTTACCTCACAACGCTGGAACGGCAGTAGAGGACGTGCTTGAAGCCATACCTGCCATAAAAAATAAAAAGATCACAGCCTGGAACAAGATACACTGCAATATACTGAAAGCAATAGCCTCACTCATTGACGACTATTAAATTAAATTTCTCCTCACAATGGAAAAGGGGTTAACCAGTCACGATTTTAAAAGCAGCCGATAAAGATTCTAGCGATCCAAAATCGCTAACCCCCATAACCCTCCTGCCAAAACATATCACACATGATAAGATAATCGCTCATTTGGGCGAGAGAAAACTAAATTTTGGAATACTGATAGAAACCATAACAAGTACCAAAGACATTTTTCATCGACATCAGCGGCGCCTTAAATAATCTAAGGCGGACAACCATCATCTTGTACCTATACAAAAGAAACTTGCCATATAAACTAGTCAGAATCATCAGATTTGAACATAGAGAAAGCTTCTACAAGGGGGTGTCTACAGGATACCATAGTGCGCTCGTTCTTATAGAACTTTTGGATGACACCCTTCTGAACAGACAGAACCTTGAAGAGGAAACTATAGCATACACCGACTACGTAGCTATTATAGCCACGGGCAACACCCAGCGACAAATATAAGACAAGCTACAAACCCTAACTAGGAACATAAATGAGTTAAGTGAGCAGAAAATCAAGATATTACCACGCAAGATAGTTTATATGCTGCTAAGAGGCAAAATCGGGAGCAATCAACGGTTCGAATAAACGACAAAAACATTTCAAAGAGTGGCGACGGCTAAATACCTCGGTATCCACATTGACACCAAACAAAGTTTCCATTTGCACATTAGACAGACGACAACCAAAGCACCCAATGTTATGCAGAGCTTATGTTAGTGCATCCCGAAAGGGGAAATCATACATTTATCCCACAGCAATAATCCGAATGGGCAGTCTGCCAGAAACCGCCTAACACTGAAAGCTATCATCGGTTCATACAAATCCTCATTCACCGAAACTGCAATCATCACAGGTACACCTCCCCTGCACATAGTACTAGATAAATACAATGTAGAACCAGAAAGCACACGAAATAGCAAACTATAAAAGGAAGTTAGTGACAACTGAAGAGTTTCCAGGTAAAACAGTGCGTAGAGCCCATCTCCGAAAGATAAACACCAGTAAATTGGGACGCCACCAGCAATGGAGAGGTTACCACAGATATCTGCAAGAAGTTGCCACTTCTATCGCAGCCCAGCAATGAAGAATTTAATTGCCACTTGCACAGAATTTGAGAAAGAACAGATCCGTAGGATCTGTTTCTGCCTTATCTACGAAAAGCAACACTAATGGTTCCAACAAGACACCCCCGACTGGCCCATTCTTTGGTCACCACGAATCAAGGCGAAGACCAAACCAAACAACAATTGGTGTCCGTAGTCAAACGATTATAAAAGGCGGACCCTAGAAACGCAAAAGCCACGCCGACCCCACCAGCCCGACAGCAAACATTAATCCCAATCCAGCCCTGACAACCAAACCACCAGGAAGATAATCACCGCAGGGCACCTCCTCGTGCTTTTGGCCCTGCCGGGATTCTCAGGCTGTTCGGACTTGTTGATCCTATCAAGCTTATCGAGCCGGTCAGGCTTTTCGGATCATTATTCTTTACTGATCCGAAGCGAACCGAGATCTTGTCGTACCGACTTCGACATCGTTATTTTCATACTGACCCGGACAAGCATTATTATCATACTGAACCGAGAAGGAGGATTCTCGACCTGCATCGAATGGAAAACTTTTTCTTACCAAGTCAGACGGGCGTTATTTTCATATGGACTGGGGCAGGCATTAGTTTTATACTGTACCGTAGAAGCCTGCACGAACTGAGTTTCTTGGTCTGGCCAGGCCTCAGTTTAAAAATCTATTAGGCTCTCTGGGCCTGTCGGCACAATCGGGCTTTTCGACCCATCGGGATTCTTGAGCCTGGCGAGCAGTTTGAGACTTTGGGGCTATTCGAACCAATCAAGAAGTTACCGGATTGTTGTCAGTTCTCTAACCTGGACGACCCGGTAACAAGCAGAACAGACAACCAAACAGTGATCAAAGTGAGTGCTCTGCAGAAAAGTGAGAAGTGCAACAGGCAAGCTAAATAAAACAAATAGAAATCGTCAAAAATAAACAGTGCCAAAGCAGGTACTTAGAATCTAGTCAGGACTATTACTAGACAAGGAGTAAAAAGCAAACGCAAAATGCAATGTATGGGTTTCCTTTTCTGTTTTCTGGTAATGTTTTCCTTCAATTTCTTATTTTTCATTTAGTTCAGTAGAAGTTCAGCTTCAGATAATATTTTTCTTTCGTTTCTTATATTTCAAAGCTAGGTCAGTGTGACACTGTAAAAGGGTATTGATTTCATGATATTTTGGTCACTGAAACTTGACCAAGACTCAAAAGTCTTCTTCAAGGCCATTCACATTAGTCTTTCCCTCTCGCTCTTTATATCTCGAATTTAGGTTAGCTTGGTATTGCAAATGCAATTCAACAATGTAATGGAAGTTGGACACAGCACTAAGGACACCTTCATGAGCATTTTCATTAATCTTCTTTTGATATCCTTCTATCACATTTTATATTTTCAATTTTGTTGACTTGGTATTTCAAAAGATTTTCAACTTCAAAGTGACATAGTACAGTGGAGGTTGGGAACAGCATAAACGACACTTTCAGGAGATTTCTATTAGTCTACTAATTAGTTACTTCCCTGTAACTATTTATGTTTTGTGTTAGCAAATAGTTTAACGTAAACTTTAGAAAATAGTCTGAATGTGTTTTCAAATGTAACAAACGATGCAGAATTAAAATCTGAACACGTTAAGATGCAAATTATACACGACCTAACCGGCAATAAAATTAGCAGATTAACATTAAAGAACAAAAATTATTAAAAATTAAAACCACATAATTGTGAACCTACGATAAGTAGCTGCATTTCAGGTTTAATCTCAAAGTGTTCCAAGTAATTTAAATTTTCAAGCGACATCAATGTAATCCTAAGATTAACGGCTAAATAACAAAGTGATCTGAGAAGGCTTAAGACTTCTAAGTGCCTTCCTGTCACCATATATTGTTATTTGTACGTACCACAGAAGTATAAATAAACGTTTGGTTACTGCGAGAAATTTAAAAATTCCAGTTCAGAAAATAAGTAACGTTAATAATAATAATTGTCATACTTATAATCGCTACAAAACCAAGAACATTCTTGTATACATCTGCTCATAATTAAGCATTTGCAATTAATTACAGGACGTTTTAATTCCTATTTTTTCCGTTTTAATCTTTTTCTTGTTGCTTGTAGATAAATGTCTAGCATAACTCATTTTATTTGGTTTTCTTAAAACGCCAAGTTTTTATATAAAATTATTTCTATACGGTTTCCCTTCAAGAGTTGCTATGGTAATGATATTTAGATTTAGAATAATTTATTGAAGTGTTAAATGGAATTTTAAAAAGGATCATTAAATACTAAAAGTTTAATTAATTTAAATAACAAAATAGAAATAAATTTATACCACAGAATAAAAATTCCGATACCAAAATTTAATTATCTCTATTTAATTATTTAGAGATGTCAGGGAAAGGTAAGATTCTCCAACACCCTATAAAGAGCCAACTGAAGGTATTACAACACGTTTAGTGACAAGCTTATACGTAATTACTGCAGTTAGTATTTGTAATGCACATACAGTATAACTAATAACAAAGCCATAAAATAACTGTCATAGGAGTAATTTAAAGCAATAAAATTTTTTAATGACTTCAGGTTTATTTACACAAATGAGATTAGCTTCTATGTATGCATATATGCAATTCATACTATAAACATTTTTTGTAGAAATCATTTAGTGGCAGTAAGTGAAAGTAGGTATTGATTTGATTGTTGCATTACGTTGTGTTGATAATTTAAATTTTAAGTATTAACGAAACCCGAGGCGTTGGAAAATAAGGCAGCAAAAAAAGGTTATTTATCTACTGGAGCAAAACAAGCTTTTTTTAAATACATTTTAGTATCGCAAATTGTTGGACAAATAATTTCTTTTTACACTTAAAACACGAACGTTTTCCTTATTGTGTGATATACAAAACAAAAGAAAAGAAAATTCATTACAAATTCCTCGGAGAATAACAAAAAGCCTTAAAAGTATCAGAGAGCAGAAGGCAAAACTGAATTACTTGTACATTAAACCGCACCTTTCTTGTGTAAAAACAACACAGATACCACGTAGTTGATTTTCTGAACCTTCAAGCAGGTCTACAAGCATTACTTTGCAAGTCACGGCACCTAGTATTTTTACAAACTTAATTATAACAGTCATTAATCGAATATGAGAGAGTCCCACAGACAGTAATTACGATCCAAACAACTACTGCTTTAATTGCCAAGTGCGAGCTGACGAGTATGAAAGCGGATGATTGTAGTAATATGTGTGTGTGCAAAACTAGTAGATGCACTTTTGATGTTATTCTAATTTTAAGTTTACGAATTGGGCATTGTCAGCTTATTTTTATACTCAAAGGCTGGGTGAACGATTTGAAGTTTATCTTTAACTAGATGTTTTCACTGTTGCTCCTTTAAGTAAAAAAAAAGCTCAAAGTTTATATAACACCAAAATCAAAATTTACAAGTCATCTCACCACCATCAAATCATCAGAACATCGCAATTTAAAACTGGCTTATAGCAGAATTCATACAAATCTTCATATAGAAACACTAATTGATAAAATTGAAGTGAATTATAAAAAGAATGATGTTCTGACTGTATCTCACTGTAATCAATTTTCTTTTTTCAAGTCTTTTGCGTCATTTTCTGGGTTAGCTTTATCGACACCCACATTTCTATTTTTATTCCTCTTTAAAAAGAAATGCAAATTTAGAATTCTTGTTAAAGACACTGAACAAGTTGCCACAAACCAAGACGTTTCAAGTTTGAATCTCTTAAAGTACGATCAGTCAATAGATTCAAGAAGCTCAGTGCATAAAATTATCTGGAATTACAGATCTCAATTCTTCATATGAAGAGTAGTTCGCCCATTATTCGATAAAGACGAGATTATTACTTACAGTGTACAACTCTGAGACCACCGCTTTGCAGCCTCTGACTTTGGGCTGGTTGGAATTTCTTGAAACGATTGGATCCCAGTCAAACTGATGCGGTCTGAAAGTCAAGGTATCTCTCTCAGCAAAACCTTGTAACGTTCGATTGGATTGAAGAGTTCAATTTGTCAGGAATCCCTGTGGCGATTGAAAAAGTCTGATTGGGTCAGAAAGGCAAAACGTTTGATATAAACTCCAAAATCACTAGATTTTTCAAATACGTATCAGGTCCCAGACGTTTATTTCCAAAATCAATTACTGTTACTTGCGCTACTATCCAAAATGTTTTTTACTTGCTACTTTGTCCAATTTCAATTCGAGATGTATAGTAGAAAGTACTAGCTGATTACCTACAGCAAGCTAGCTTTATCCAATCTTCCAATCCTAGCCAAAATCATTTCATCAGTAGAGCCTCAAATTTCCTTTGCAGCTCAAACGTATAATCCGCCACTATCTCAGTATGCCAAGGTATCAAAAGGTTCTTCAAGATATAGCAATGAATGCTTCCGATCTGAGACTAGTTTAAAGTGAAGAACCTTCTGACAATAATAATGTAAACAATGACAAAATACTCAAAGAATCATTTGAGAAAGAATATCTAATGGTGTCGACTCAGTAATAGTTTAAAATTGTAATGGATTTCTTGATATAGCATCTAACAAAAGGAAAGAGAGCAAGCAAAGAAATCAGTCTGTTTTGGTCTCTGCATATCTTAACACACTAAACGTGAAGATTTCATCTAGGAGCCATTCTAAGATTCGGATTCTGCACAATCAGTTACATTAATTGCATCAAGAATTTTTCTTTAATCTTCAAATTGTCTATGAAATCTTCAAGACACCGAAACGGACATCCGTGTCTGAGACAGCCCTGTGATATGTTTTGCCTGTTTTATACTTTACTGATCCACAGCGGTAACATTCAACAAACACAATTTTGGCGGTAGCCAGCGCTTTCGACAGATATTCCTATGTCTGTTATGGTATCTACCGTGGCCCAAAGGGGCTTCTGAGCCCACACTGGTGTCCACTTTGGCGCTTCGTTCGTTCACATATTCTTGATGCTGAAAGACTTTTTACTTGATTACAGTGTGACACCAAACAATCTGATTTGATTCTCAAATGAATTACTATCTGAAAAGAAAGTGTATGAAATCTAGAATCATGTCTAAAGTTTTCGTTCTTTCTAGAGTGCAAACTAACTTTTCAACGTTCATTAAATCTTCTTCGCGTCAGAGTAATATTTCAAATCTAAAAAAAATCTCCCCGTCTTTATACCACCTCTCAATAGGTATTAACTGTAAAAATATCTTGTAGCAAATAATGTCAAAAGCACTTGCTGAAACATAAAAGACGGGTTTACATAACATAAGACGTCAGAAAGTTAAAACCTTGAGATTGTTGGAGCGACAAGAATCTGGAAAATGATACCATTCTCTGGGAGGAACGTAATTAGGATAGATTAGGCGTTTAAGAATCTCCGGATTCGGCTAGATTCTAGCTAGCAGCAAAATCACCACAGCTCTAAGAAGACCGCAACCAAATACCTCAACCACCTAACAACAACAGAATAATTGGAAACACATATCAATAGTCACTTAAGTGTTATCAACTGAAATATTTTACAAAATGAGCGTTTCAGAATCCAGCACTCTAGGTATGGGCACCAACAAAATGTTTTTCCGGGGAGTGCAAGATATCTAGTTGTAGTTCTATACATCACAACAGGTTGCAAACATTCCCAACAGCTTTTGTACATTTTACATCTACAGAGTGTTACTAACCATGTCAATCTTTATTTAATTCGATGTATCCTAAATTTTATGGCGCTAGTACTAGTATGAGTTACTCACAAGTTCGAATGTCCGAGTTGCAACATTACAAAGCCGGGGAATAATCAACATTTTAATGATTTGCTCCAGGTGGGTCTGAAATATGAAGTAAATCCCATTTATTATAAATATCTGTGATGTTAAAGAATGGGCAAAATCCAGAATGTTGGTGAATTCTAAAAAGCAAATGTTTAGGAGAGACTGTCTACCTTCCACACACGGTAGTGAGTAATCCTAAAAATCCTGACGACTTCTTGAGTTGCAAAGGCAAAAATCGTCAGAATCTTGATGACTTTCTTCAGTTCGCACCTGAAATATGAAGTAAATTCGTTTCTTCCTGGTCATTGATGATCTTAAAAGATCCGGAATGTCCAGAAACTTGGTATATTCTTAACAATGTTCTAGAAATCAAACGTTTAGGAGAGATTGAGTATTTTTTATACATACTGGTGAGTAACTCTCAAAATCCTGACGACTTCTTTAGTTGCAAAGCGAGAATCGTCAGAATCTTGATGACTTTGTGCAGTCTGCGTCTGAAATATGAAGTTAATTCGTTTCTTCCTGGTCATTGATGATCTTAAAGGATCTGGGATATCCAGAAACTTGGTGTATTCCTAACAATATTCTAGAAATCAAACTTTAAGAGAGATTGGCGGCAATATTTGCAGATTAAGTCAGATATTTTACTACCGCAAGCGGCTCAAATTGGGACAAAGTGTAATTCTTATTTTTATAAATAGCTGAAATGGGTTTAGCTGTTACCATCGACGTTGTTGGGAAGACCAAGGCGGTTAGAGGCGACTTAAGTAAATTGAAGATGCGCCATCCATAGTATACGTTTTATTGGAGCCGTGAAGCGGCAAAAAAACTCGCACAAAATGGTGTTCGAATAAATGAAGCTTATGAAAACAATCTCACTATTTACATTAAGAGTACAAAGGACTATTTTTATCATCATGATAGATAGAAATATTCAAGAGGTAAGAGGAAGAAAGGCGACGATGAGACAATGCAGACGTATCTTAAGAAGGTTAAAAAGCAAAACAATGAAGAGCATGATGTAGGAGTTTAGTGTACAAATGAGTGATGAAGCCGCGAAGCGGCAAAAGTATCGCCTTTGGGGTCACAGCGTGCTCAGAAGATAACGCTTTGAAATGTTACGGCTATCTCTTATTCTTACAATTAATAAGAAACTTCAGTGCAAGTTTAAGATGTAACGGCCGTTGTTGGAATAGGTGAAGCACGACGGTAGGCCGCCATAGGCAGCCTTAAATGGAAGTACGACATTAACTTACCTTAAGAAAGTTAAAAAGTAAAAAAAGGCAAAACATGGCATAGGAACTTTGTAAGTAGCACTGCGAAGCAGTGCAAGAGAGTTTCATTGAAGACAATGCAATTTAATTTCTTAAGGTTATAACTCTCTCTAACTCTATTTTATTCCTACGATAATAAAGGGTTTAAAGCAAGTTCAAGGTAGCAGATTGGTAGAATGATCCTAGTTTAACGACAACTTACAAAATAAGAAAAAAAACAAGCAAAACATAAAAGATTTATGATGATCGAGTAACGAAGCCAAGAAAACGGCACAAGAATGCCCGACTGTTATTCTTATAATAGATAAGAAGGTTGAAAGTGTTACCGTCAAAAGCTGCGTTTATTGAAAACGGAACGCAGGACGGTAAGCTGCCGTAAAGGACCTCGAATTGATAACTTATACATAACTTAACACGATAACTTGCTTTAAGACGATTAAAAAGTAAAAGGAAGGTAGGTCAACGTGTGATGCTCCCAGAAGGTGCGGCTCAAATGAGTTTTTTTTTATCCTTACGATAGACAAGCTTTTACCTCCGAAGGTGGCGTTGATGAAGAAAGTGAAGCACGACGATAGGCCGCCATAGGCGGCCTCAAATTTAAACATGATCCTAGAATAGCTATAACTTACTCTCAGAGAAAAATTACTTTAAAAAGAAAGCTAAAAGAGGTGAAAGAGCACGTATTGAAAACACAACACAGTCAGATTGGACCAAAAAGTCATGATTGGTCAAATTTATAAACTATAGGACACTAATACTTATTAAATATGCCTTAGGACATCACATAAAGAGAAGGCCTACCAAGAAACTTCTTCGTAACTGCCAGTCCAACACTGATTTCAGACCCAAGAAGTTTCAATAGGACAGGATTTGAATGAAGCAAAGTGACGTACTTTATAGTTGTGTGAAAGTGAAAAGTAACTCCTTTACGTTGAGCAAGTTGAATTTGTGTTAATGATCACAGAATTAGGACGTCCCTACTTGAACACCTAGTCCACGTCTTAACCATGTTAAAACATGTCAATAACGGGAAAAACTAGGACGTGTGACAACCTTATCTTAACGCCAAGTAGACCATTATTGTTTAATTCTTGTCGACTTATTCCTTTGCTAAATCGAATTAATTCCACTACAGTTAGAAATAGAATTCTGTTGGTAGTAGACATTCTATAACTATCTAATAGTGACAACGGATGAAGAGAATAAATTTCTTTTTTCAGCTGGAACAATAAACATACTGACTGCCCAAGTGGCTAGTTTCCCATACTTTATACGGATTCGTCCATTACAATTTACCCTTAGTTCAACAAGAAACTGTTAATGTATAAAAATATTCAAAAATGTACTGATATCGAAAATAACATAAAACAGCACTTATTATAAGTTAATTTCAAGTTATTTTACATCCGAACGCAATTATTATTTTCCAATACATAATGCAAATACACATTAGTTCTGATATCATTAATAAGATGGAATTTCACTTATAGATACCTACCCAATTAACCGTAAGTACTAATTATTTCTAGCAGAAGATGGTCTGCATTTATTATCTAAAATCCATTTATATACAAGTGTGTGTTTACTCATGATAGATATTTCAACAACTTTTTGCATATAATCCCTACTACAGGAAAGTGGAAACAATCAATCAATTTGTATATTTTCGTTTTTGCGTTTAATTCATTAGCGAGCTCGAACAGAAAAATGCACTTATTAAGAACTAATTAGATAGCTAATCAGATAAAATTGAATTAAACTTTGTTAAGACATTGAAAGCTATAATTCAATTATTACAACATTCACTCAATGCAGCTGCAATCAAAATGTTTAACCAGCAGCAGATTGCATCGAAAAGGCAGTACTATACGAGATAATTACTTAGATCATGTACAATACCGCAAAAGCAGCAAAAGCTTCTTTTTTTCAAACTCAACAACTTCTACTTATTATTAATTAAATGTTTAATGTTTAAGATTCCTGTCACGATCTTCATAAACTGGAAACCATCGATAAACTAGCGTATATTCTTCATCGATACAACATCGATCCCCTAAAAATGCGTATATTCATTAAGATACTTTGATAATAAAACCTTGTCCGCAATATATTCTCGCCGTTGTTAATTCGTGCTGATAATTAGCTCACTTCTTCCGCTACGAACTCATAAAACTATCAACTCTTAATAGAATCAAAAACCTGGAACGGTAGTATTTATTAGCGACTTATAAACGTGCAATCTAAAGCTTCAGGGAATTCTTGAAGAATATCATAATTATGCCGAAAGCCGACAGATGGCAGAACATTTAAAAATTGTATCTCTTTTGGTAGTATTTGTAGAAAATAAATTTTTTATTTTTTAAACTCCAGATTAATTATTTCGTCGGAAAGTCACGCAAGATAGTAGCTAATTCCGCATTCGTGATTATCGCGAAAAATGATCGTTGCCTTGAGAATTAGAGATTTCAGTTTTAACACACGGTTTAATTATTCTTCTGCACCATTTTTACGCTTCTTGCATGCTTAATTGTGAGAAACCACTGAATAAATGTTGGATATCGCCTTAAAGAGAAGTAAAATATCTTATTATGTGTGTATTTTACGACGCGATTTGAATTAAACAAAAGCTTTTTTAAAAGGTATTCAAATATTATGAATAAGACGAGCTTTACTTATCCTATTTTGAAACCCATGATTTTACAGTTAAGAAAGAAAGTAATTAAAAATATACAGACAAAACAAGTTTTACAAATTAATCCATTAAATAAATCCAAACAATAATTATGCAAAAAATGTTTTAATTCTTTGTAACAAATTCAATAATTGGCATCGTTAACATGACAATAAAAAAGGGGAAGTTAAACATTTAATTTCTATATAAAAAGATTTGAAATTAGTGAATCGAAAAGAATTTAAAAGTCGCTATTTTATACGAATCGAAATTTAATCGAAAACAGAAGGGCATTAAAATAATCAGAAATCAAATAAATAAATCACACACACAAAAATTCATATATCTGCTTGCAGAAAAAGTAAGGAATCTGGAAATGTTAATTAGCTGTAACTTTTCGATACATTAACACGAACGATAACCAATCAAAAACCTGCACAGAAGCAATTCATCTAATGAGGAACGCGCTACTTTAAAAAAGAAGGAAAAAATTTCGATTCCGAATTCCCATAATATAAAATTTAGTTAGCAGTATCTATTTTAGAATTTCTACATGCCACGAATAAAAGATTTTCCTTTTGTTTGTTTCGGAATAGTACTACGCATATATTCTAACAAGTTCTTAGCCATTGGCAACTGGTTCCATTAAAATCGTGCATCCAAACTTAAAAGCCATAATTATCCAAATTCTGTGTGTATGGTTAGAAGAGGAATGTTCTAGGTCTTGATGACCTTGGATTATTATGAATTTCACTTTAATTCGACAACTGAACAACAATAATGCCATGCTACCATCAGCGCCTCCATAAATCTTCATTTATGGTTATGATAAATTTGAAAACGATCAAAATTTACTTTGTAATATTTTATTAAACTGCATACTTATTTGCAAACTATTATTTATTCGATTATTAATTTACTATGTGGTGTTATAGACAGCTTGCAAGAATCTTGTTTGGTTATTTCGCTTTAGATCTTGGCTTATTATAGTCAGAAACTTTTAAACTGTTGAAGCTACGATAAATTTAATTTTAATTTAATATTTTCGGGATCAAAGGAATGCCTTACAGCATTGTTACCAAGAAGAAAAGAAAACTTTGTTAATGCATAACATTCTTAAAAACAGGCCTGCACGGGCTGGATTTTATAGTCGAACCTTAAACGGATTTTTCGGGAATCCGTCCGGTCAATTGAACCTGTCGATCTGTTGAAGCCTACCGGACCATAAGAGTCTATCGGACCTGTCAGCTTTTTGAACTTTTCGGCCCTTCGGGATGCTTGAGTCTGTCGAACTGTTTGGATTTCTCGGCCCTTTTGGCTCGTTTGCCTTTTGGACTTCTCGTCCCTTCAGGCTTCTCTGTCGGTTTCAAGCGGTTCGGGCCTCTGTCTCACTATTCGGACCCATTAGACCGATCAAGAACTCATCAAGTTTTTTTGGGCAGCATCAAGTTTATCCCCAGTCGGGTCAAGCCTGAAGATTTCAGCCAATGCAGGGTTCTACATTGAAGGATCTCAGTACCTTTTGAGAGTTTTGGTTTTGTTTCAAGTAATCAGCATGGCTAGAGAACAGGGCAAAGCTTTTAAGTATTAAGTGTTGAAGTTTCGAATCTCAAAATCTCAAAATTCTGATGGCAACAAGGTTGGCTTTTAAGAAAAAATTTTTTGATGTTCCTGATATCAAATTAACAAAACGCCGACTCACTTACTCACTCTAAGCAAGACTTTAATATATTATGAATAAGTGCAGAAGATGCCAAGACAGGCTAGGAAGAACCTAAAGCTAACTTGAAAGGCCATAACAGTCTTGTATTGAAAAGTCAAGCAAAGGCGTCCAAAACTTCCAGTTCACAAACAGAGCATATTTTCAGAAAATGAAATAAAGAAAAGTTTGGTTGTGTAAAAAACAGAAGTTGTTTCTTTTTAATTTTCCAAACAGGGGCGTGCCATGGTAACAGTATAATGCGTGCATTGCACCAAGGCCCAAGTTCTAAGAGGCGATTGAAGCCAGAAAGAACATTCCATGACTAGTTTGGCAAGATGGTTGTCCTTCTTGTGTATTATCATATTGAAGACTAACTCTGCTACTACATCCAGCTCTTTTTAAAGTATCTACAAGAAGGACGCTCTTGGGTTTTCTCTCGCTGTTCCTGGTGTATTTGTCTAGATGTAACTTTAATTCTTCTCAGAAAATTCTTCTGCCCATCCAATTTTCTGGTTCCCTAAGTACCTATGCTAATTCTATTAAGTTATTTGCCCCAACTTCGTTTTAACTACAAAAGCAATTCAGCACAAAATCCAGAATTACTTGGTAGAATTTCAAAGCCCTTAGCGCAGCGCGACCTGGCTGTCAGTAACTATAAAAATTCTCCTACTGTTGATATAGAATATCTCAACTTGAAAGATTATTGTGTGTAGACGAAGATTAAATTGTGTTTTGTGCCCTAGCCCATCCATCTTAATTATTCTAACACGTTTCCTGTAGCAGCCTATATAGAAGACTAATCCAGTCAGCTCCACAAGGTTTTGTCCAAACTAAATTCTAAATGTTTATCTAATTCTTATTTATTTCTTAAGATTCTGTTTGGCTTATAAATAGAGAATTTAAGGATTTTTATGAAAAGATTCTAATAATTTTTACGTAATGTGACAGCTGCAATCTTTCATAAAGTCAAACATTGCACTTTTCACATTGTTTCTGAGCACACGACGCTTTTTCTTTGCTTAGCTTCATATATTCTTTCAATGTAATATACTGTTGGTGACGTCTTTACATCAATAGGGACTTAAGATGTGGATGGCTTGAGAAGAGATGGATACCCTGTTCTCTTCGGTTTAGAATGTTCGGACGTCACAGCTAGATAGACGGTTGCCACTTTCCTTCTATATTCAAGTAATGATAACTGGATGGCTGATGTTGTAGAGCGCGTGTGCATCTTTAGCACAATGTCTAGACTTTTTGCTTTTGAACGTTTCAATTCATTTTGTCTATGTTTCCCATACCCTTGTTGTATTGTGCTGCGAGTTTGCACAGGGAAACGCAAACATCCTTCTTTTCTAATCGATATGTTAGAGCGCCTTCATAACATTGTTGTCTTTCCACGTGCTCAAAATCAAGTCGAGATTCAAACTCACCAGGCTGTTTTTTCTGTATTTATCTGTCGTTTGTCATTGAACAATTATCACAGCTGTTAAATCGGGTTATTTCAGTTACTTTTAATTGCGAATTCCCTCAGCTATGTCTTTAAGTTAAAACTTGTAAAAAAAGTTTTCAAAACAAAGAGTTTAGGTTAACGGTCACCAATACAGTGATAACTAAAGCTTGGAGTCCTGTTAAGAATAATTCATCTGTTTTCAAACTTTTGTCTTCATATACATATATCTGAAAACAGTAACTAGTTCGAGACAGCGCAAAGCGTATTGTTTGAACTCGACGCTGACGGGTTCTTCTCTTATAGATTGCTGAGATAACGATGATGACCCATCAATACTAAGTTCTTCCAAAAGCCATCAATTTTTGTTCAACTTGTCAATCAGAAGACAAACTTTGAATAGTCGATTGCGTTAATCATTCGACAGTTATTCCAACCGATTGTAAGTGCAGGAATTTTTTTTACTTCTACGGTCCATACATTAGAAGCCCTCATTCCAGCACCAGTGTATCTGTTCTTGTGGAACGCAATATGAGCTTGAAAGGTAAAATCTCGATGAATTTTCTGAAATTTACTTAATGGTAAAACAGAAGATTTTTTTGAAAAGCTTAGCGCACACTTTCTGTCTTTTCTAAGAGCTCTTTGAAACACTGGATTGGGACCTTGTCTCTAGTATGTGGATGAAATCATTTTTGTGCTTTGCGATTCTTCCAGTGGACAGAGGTATAGTTAAATAGCATCAGGTTTTCAAACTTTGAAATAAGTGCAAAGTCTCCGTTTGTTTGGGAGTTCCTTAAGTATTCTCTTCCTCCCAAAGACTTCATTGGTTCTGTCTAGATTGAGCATGAAGTTCAATCAAGCCTGAAACGTCTGGTTCTCTACGATTTCTACTTCATCAGACACCAATCAACACGTTCAGGTGGAAGTTCCATCAATGTCGATCACATTTGTCTGTTCATCATCATTTACAATCTCTTGGGATTCTTGGTGACACAATGTCTTTGTGTAAATCATTCTCGTCAATTCAAAATGTACAATTTAAAATATATTTGGTGTATGTCATGATTCCCAATGAAGATCGACCCTACTAGCATTACTGTAGCCGGCATTTTTGGCAAAAATAAAAGAATGGTAGAGCTGTGAAATAAGTAAACAAACTGAGAAACCAACCTTTAATCGATTTTTGAAGTAACAACAAAAAGAACGCAGTGCGGAAATTGTGATCACGACGGATCAAAAAGAATTGTCATACACACTCATCTAACAAAAAACAAACCACTAAAACCACTATAACTCAATGAGCAGAAGTGTACACAATCGTCTTAATATGGAACACGTCAATTAAGCGCATGACGTCGCCATGCGAATGCTTAGAATTCGAAAATAAAAATCATGACAGTTAATGAGTAGATGGCAAAGTCCCCTTGTCTCTGAAAACTTTACTTTAAGCCGGTATGCCTAGGAAAATCTAGATGAGTTCTGTTAACATCGCTACAGTAAAAGCTTGATGAAAAACACAGAAATGATAAAGATAAGATAAATAGAAAGATGACACGAGCTTCAAGAAGATATACAAGAGCTGAAAGTAAAATTCGAAGATGAAATGATACGAGTTAGATTTCGTGAAGAGGCTATTATGTTCAATTTCTTGCTGGAGTATATCTCAGAATCTTCTAAGAAATTCTGTCTGAATGGTACTAGAGGGTAAAAGTGTTTTTCTCCTGAAAGAGATCCAATACACGCCTTAAAGAGTTATATAGGGAATCTTTGCACTGCATATCATTGTCGATCAAGTCAAGTTTACTCGAAAATGGAACATCTTCTGAAAAGCATACAAGAGTAACTTTCCTAAATTAAAGGTTTTTCTAGTTTTACGGTGATCATCTGAAGAAAGCCTTAGAAAGCTCCTGTTTTCAAGGATGGTTTATTGCCTTGTTAGTCTTGAAGATGGTAAGAAGTACTTAGAACATTTGAGATCTCCACATCGAAAAATGCTACTGACAATCAAATATTCTTTGATCTCTCTATATATATATACTGCTGTGGTTAAATTCCTTGACGCATCTCTATGCCTTTTCTTGTTGAGTTCTGCTCAGATTAATATCTAATAATTCAAACTCCCAGATGTACAATTAACTTTTAACACCCTTTTACACTTTCAAATATGATTCAGCTTTTTAGTTGTGGGAACCTTATAACCGCAGCCAGCGCTAACGTATATGGTTCATCTCGTTGTAACAAAATAAGCTTCTTCAGTTTTACGTTTTACAAATAAGTTGATCTAGAAAACATCTTTCTATTCCGCAAAATTAAAATTTTAAATTCTAATCGGTAGATTATCAAAAGAAAAATCATGACCGAAAAGAAAAAAAAGATACCTATGTATATTCGTATATTAGATAACATGCTAAATTTGATTAAAGCCATTTCGCATGTAGTGAATTTAATCAGTATTCTTTATAGTATTTTAAAGATGGTTATCTTATAGTCCAATTAAAAATTCTTGTTCTAACACAATCCGCATCCTCAATAAATTTCAAGGTATTATTAATAGCGAATTTCTCATTAATCAAGAGAATCAAAAACAAGAATGTCTTAAATTTAATTTAAGAAATTATCATTTAATTTTAGTTTAAATCTTTTTATTATTAATACAAAAACTTAATAAGGAAAAGGCTTGTTTATTCTTACTCAAAACTAGTCAGTTTATCAATAAATTTTAATCAGTATCGACAAAATCGTTTTCATTCAGGAGAAGAATCTTCTCTTCCAACGAGGAATGGTTTACAAGGTGCGCATAGTACTTATGATACCTAAACAATTTAAATTTTTTCATCGAATCGAAGCCTGCGATATATTATTACAGCGTTGCGGTTAGCTTTTTACCTGATTTCGTTGCGCTCCTAGCGCTTCTTAGAAGTACAGATCAAGTCCGAAAGGTAAAATAAACTAAAAGCAATTTCAACTACATAATTTTTAATTCATTCATGCGAAACGATGGTATAGACATAATTTTGCCAAGGATAATATTTTTGAGATTTTTGCGGTTAAAACTTCCATCAACTTTTCTAAAAACAAAAAAGGGAAGCCGAAAATTAATTTCGATTCGGGCAAAACAAAGGTTGTTTGTTGAAACGTGAAAGGAAATGATTGTTTAATGTGTCGATTCCGGAACGGATAAAGTTTCCCTATGAACCGGGTTGCAAAGTAGCCATTTGATGGGCGATATGGCGCCTTATTTTATTGCCAGGGGCGCGAACGCAGCTACCGTACCACTTCATATTACCAATTAACGACATAATCTTGATCATAAGCATTGAAATCGCAGTACCCTGCAGATTTTGATTAAATTTCCTTGGTTGTTGCAACGGTTTTAAATGTTCACGACCTATGGGAAACCGAGAGAAACGTCCATAACAGCATACTTGTAAATAATATACACAACTCTGTTGAATGTATCAAAGGATTTTAAATTGCCATAAGGAATTCATATTTTTAAATATGCTGAAGTTGAAAAAATTCTTTTTAATGTCAACACTATACATGCTAAACTTGATTTTGAAATTTATTAATAATATATTGCTTGAAATATTTTATGTATTTTAATTTTGACATATTAAGTGATTTCTTGAAATGTTTTTTTGAAAATAGAAAAAAATTTGATGACTACTACATTGTTTTAATTTATAAATCACTGCAAACCAATCGATGACTCTTTTCTTTAATGATATGTAATTATGAAAATTACTAGAAAATAAAATTATTCGATTTAAATAAATTCTCACAACGTAATTACCAGCACTAAATAATGGAATAAATTATTCATTTATGCAAAAACTAAAAATATTAATATTATATTAAACGTGCGGACAAAAAAAATGGACAGAAGCTGGTTTCTAAAACCTGCAGAGATGCTACTATCTATTTACAAACAATACTTTTTCTATAAATTTAAAAGTCAATTAGAAAACAGTAAAATATTTTGAAAGACACTTTAATGGGAGTATCAAAAGGTTATGAATCCCATAATTAACTCAAAAACTAACAGAAAGTATGAAAATGTAGAATATTAGTAAACTAAGACAAAGAAAAGTGGAGTCTTTAGAAAGGCAACTTGAATTATGTCAAAATCATTAAGATTTGTTTAATCTACTCTTCGTTTGGTCTCGTATAACTTTATGAACTTTTGCAAAATAGATCAGTTTTTTAATTATCCGAAGCTTTTCCGTAATTATCGTTAATTATCTGGCAATTATGATAACATAAACAATGTCTCTGCTCATTATCTTATCTTCTTGAAATCAAAGTACCTATCGATTGAAACTACTTGAAACTAATTACTATCACAAGTCCCAATGATATTGTAAGTACATAAAGCTCTTCATTCGGCTTATGAATTGCAAAATGATGTCTCGGAGAAATCAAACAAAACTGACAAATTAAAAGCGATGGGAAATAATTTTTCTGCTAAACAAGGTGATTCTAGTCATGAAATGGCCGGAAAAGTGCAATCAGTTTTTCAGTTATTCGAGTTATAAGAAAGCATGCTGAAACGGAAAAAACTAATAACAAACGCAAAGTGGACCACCAAGAGAAATCTCAGTCTGTCCTAAGAAGAACAGGCCTGCCTAGTAGAAATCTTAAATCTACTGAATTTCTATTTCTGTGACTGTATGCTTTCGCCTGCAGTGAGCTAAAGAACATCGAATCTGTACCACGAAGCAATGGCAGAAGGTGCTACTTATTCAGTGACGAATCAACTTTCAATATATCCAACAGTTGTCACAGGTTTCGGATTTTACATTACAAATCGTATTCTCAGCCTTTTCTAGGTTTTCTATGACATTTTTCTGAAAACTCCACGTGCCTATTCTAGTCGGTTACTATTCAAAATCCGATAATAACAGTAACAATTTCGGATGAGCGTCAAAAGTTTCATAACTGGCCATGTCTAGAATCCCCCAATGTAACATTTTCTTAATTCATTAATTATTTACTATCAAAAAAAAAAGAAATTCACTCTGGTTTTTTGCCGATTTGGTACGAACACAAAACGAGCGCTGCAAATTTCATGGCGCACAGTGCACTGCCATAAACACAATTCACATTTCTTTGATTAAAAGTCAAGAAGGAATAACAAAAACCAGATCAATGCAATTTATAAAATACTAACAAACCTTTGAATTCAAATTTTTCGTTTTTCGTTAGGTTATGTATATGAAAACACTACGGTACGTCCAAATTGTTATCACTCATTTTCGTTCAATGAAAACAAATCACTTGATATCGCTTCGTTTTAATTGGTAGCGTAAAAGATTACCTAACGCTGTAACGAAAAGAATTTCAGGTTATGAAATTTCAAATGGTTGCCCGTACGAATTTTTTTCTTGTACTATCAGGTTTCGCTTCAGACTTGGTCACAGTGCAACAAAAAATTTTGCAAACCTTCAGCAGGCCTATGGAGACAATGTTTTGTCGAGGGTCCAGGTTTAAGGCATTCTCTGAAGGAAAAGAACAGACTGAAGATGAACCTCGCAGCGGAAGGCCTGCAACTGCAAGAACTGACAAAAATGTTGCCAGAATACGGGATCTTGTGTCAGTAAGAATGATCGGGGAACAGTTAAATCTCAAGTTACACCACCGTTCATAAAGTTTTGACCAATGAATTGAAGATGAGGAAAATCTGCGCGAAAATTATTCCAAAAAGCCTTTCGAAGGAACAAAAGAACAACACGTGCCTTGATTTTTAGGAGTGGATTGAAAATGAACCTCATTTTCTGGAACATGCCATTACTAGTCATGTCTTGGGTTTTCAGTACGACCCGGAAACAAAGCACCAGACCCACTTCAAGCTCACCAAGGTCAAGATCAAGATCATGCTGATTTGCTTTTTCGATAGCCAGGGAATCAATTGTCCACAAAGAGTTTGTGCCTCAAGGCCAACAATTTTACCGAGGAGTTCTTGAAAGACTTCGGAAAAGGAAAAACTGCGCGTGAGACCAATCAAGAACAACTGGGTGCTACATCAGACAATGCGCCTTCCACACTACACTTTCAATTAATGAGTTTTTGCGAAGTAAAGACATCCCTGTGGCTCCACAGCTTCCTTATTTCCCCGACTTGAGTCCTTGTAACTTCTATCTCTTCCCAAGATTGAACCAGTAAAAATGCAAGCATGATCATGACGAAATCTAAAACAAAACAGAATGTTCGATCTCGATTATCTCGAAAAGTATTCGAGATATCGAAATACCGATTAAGTATTTGTAATCAGGAGAAGATTCTAAGTTGCTTTCATATACAACATGTCCTGTAAAGTTACGGGAACATAGTAACAGACCAACAGACAGGCTATGTCGAAAAATCGCCAATTTTGATCTCGATTATCTCGAAAACGATTCGAGATATCGGACTGCCGATTATGTATCTCTAGTCAAGAAAAGATTCTAAGTTGATTTCATAGAGAGCATGTCCTGTAAAGTTATAGAAACATGGCAACAGGTCAACAGACAGACTATGTCGAAAAATCGCTAATTTTGATCTCGATTATCTCGAAAACTATTCGAGATATCGAAATACCGAATACGTATCTGTAATCAGGAGAACATTCTAAGTTGGTTTCATATATGATATGCCCTGTAAAGTTATGGAAACATGGCAACAACTCAACAGACAGACTATGTTGAAAAATCGCCAATTTTGATCTCGATCATCTCAAAAACTATTCGAGAGTATCTGTAATGAGAAGAAGATTCTAAGTTGCTTTCATATATGACATGTCCTGTAAAGTTATGGAAACATGGCAACAGGCCAACAGACAGACTATGTCGAAAAATCGCGTGACGAAACAATTTTTTTTTATGTTCACGTTACCGGTTCATTTGCGTCGATGCGTCTGTTCCACTTTCTATTAATGCTCACCATGCATTGCTTTGTGATTTTCGGGAATTTTCCTAGTCAGATTTAAAGAATCAAAATTAAGCAAACATCACTTCAAGAATTGTTTTGGTATTGTATTTTTGCTATTATTTGTAATTCCAGACAAGATGATTAAATTCCCTGACATTTTCAGGTATTGCCTATGTCATGGTATGGTGTTTCATATCTACCCAAGGCGTTTATTTATTTTTTTATTTTATTTATTATGAATACGACAAAGTACCTTGAAGTACTGCAGAGTAAGATGTTGCGTAGTGGAAAAAACTTGTTTGGAAACTTTATTTGCCATAGGGCAGGCAAACCCTGCCGGTGGGTTCGGATTTGGCTCATCGCCTTTAAAAGATTTAATTATTTCGAGCCTAACGGCTAATAAATACCTTACAACCTTTAAGAATAAACCTGGCAGGAAAATGCCTTGTGGAGGCAAGCAGATAAAATAGAAAAACGATAAAATTGGGTCCAATTCATGTCATATACTTTAAAAATAAAACTTGCTCCGAAAGAAACATCATAATAATATTTTTGTAATAAATATATGGTGACAGACAAAATTTTCCAAGCATTAAAGCCCGACAGATAGACATAAAACTGTGAATTTGATAGGCCAAACTTCAGGAGTGTTGTACTGATACAAACAAGAGAAAATGGTTTGATAAACATGTGCCTGAAAATGTTCCCTTAAGAAGTTGTAGCGATTTTAATCTTGTTTTAGTCTTCAAACAAACTCGCTTCAGAATTCCGGGTGTGTTGGAAATGACCTGAAAATCAAAGAAAGCATTCTAAGCATCTACTTTGCATCAGCACCACAATTTTGCGGCATAAGATTTGTGGGTGACTGCTTTTTGGTAAAGATGGGCAAAAAGTCACTCTTGGAAAAAAAAAGTGTTTTGAGGCATTTAATTAAAAGATGATAAGATGAGACAAAGCAGTTTAAGAATCGTGATCGTTTTAGACAGAACGTCATTTTCCCAAACATTGAAGTTACCGGAGATGCTGTAAGAAAGAAGTTCATATCTGAGAGCTTCAATGATCCGAACAGATTTGAGACTTCTCGAAAGAAAACAACTCGAACCAAGTCCAATGGAAAATTGCAGGAATTGAAAATCGAAAAGAATCAGAGTGTTGTATATGTATATCATTGTAAGTAAGAAATTAAATGCCTTGCATGTTTTGAGTTACTCAATCAATCATACCTGTTTCACGTATACTGTATCACAACCTAGAATAGTAGAAACATTCACAAAACTGACAAACTAACTCTCAGGTACATTTCAAAAAACAAAACTGTCTTGCAAGGTGTTTGCAAATGAAAGGCTACTATTTAGCAATAAATTATTAAAGTCCACTGATCTGACTTGTTGTATTGTATAGAACGTCCTTATCAGGAGCATCGCTATCATTTAATTGTGTCTAAAACATTAAGACGTACTGAAGATCTTTACGAATCTAGAATTGTTTTTTCTTGGATGTCACGTCTTGTTATCCAAGTATCTTTAAAAAGAAATCCACAATTAAAGCGAAATTAATAGAATTTCAAGTTCAAGCTCGGTATTCTGGTAACATATTTTTCTGGGTGATGGATAAGTTGGTAAAAGTGTCGTTTCTTATCACACTCGGCTATTGCCAAACATTAAAATAAAGTGGGCCACAAATCTTGCTTGAAAGAGATTTAATTATCGAGAAGAAAACTATTAGTTTCTCGTTGCTTTTCACATGGTTACTATTCTGTGCATTGCAAGTGTTCTAGCCCATATTTAATAAACCCTGTACTTAGAAATCATGATTATAAAGCGCTACCATTATTTAACAGATTAAAAGATCAAAAGACCCTCATTAGAATAAAAAGCACTAAAACAAGTTTCTTGATTAATTTTAAAATACGCATCTAACATTCTCATTATTTGATACTTTTTCGTTTTCTATGTAATTGCATTACCTCTGACTAATCGCAACCAACCGTTCAAAAGAAAGAAAAAACTGTTTTTAATACTGTAATATACAAACTCCAAGACTAATTTTCAAGAAAATGTCGTGTATTTATAACAGATCGCCTCGTAAAACAGCTAATTTATACCCGATTTCTCTTTAACGTAGGACGGCTTCAAGATTGTAGACTATTCGAAATAACGTACTACTCTAGAAAATTAGAACTTACAGAACAGTTATATTTAAAATATACATTTATACAAGAGATTTTTGTGTTACATAACGAAGAGATTTATAAAATTTACATAAATGGCTAAAAATACTGTTTATGCTTTAAACCTAGAAATTTACGAAAGCTTATGGTTTCTTACGGGTGTGCTGTTGTAAAATATGGCGAGACGAGAAAAATAAAAACAGGCAAGTCTCACATCGGTAGCCTGTTATTACAAAGCATTGGTTTCACCTTGGAACGAAATCCGTAAAACTAATCTTAACAAAAAATGTAGCAGAGACACTAATTTTTCTCCAATTCGAAATCATATAATTGTACGGTTTCCGAATTCTGCTATTATAGTCAGTAATGATTTTGAAATCCCCGTCTAGGTATTTTTTGCCGCGGGCTAGAACAGAAATTGATTTGTTTCTATCACGCATGTTTTATTATTACATTCCTTAATGCTCAGGAAAAAACTAGATAAATCATAGTTTCATTGTTCTTGTCAAAAATATACACAGAGTTGCGCGCTTACACAAAAATATAATTCGATAAACAATAAATAAGAAGGGCAGGCAATAATTTCATCTAACTGCCCTACAAGATGAGAAGATGAGTTCTCGAGGCCAATTTCTAGAGGCTCCCGGCAGGAACCTTGACTCACAATGACATACCCTACTCTGTCATTACCTGTACTACAGCCATCTGAAATTATACACCGCCTTACATTTTTGTCATAATTATTATTTGGATTGTATAGTCTAGAATAAAGAAATGGGTATAAAAAATAACAAGGTGTCGTTAAATCTGATTCGCTCGCTGGTTTCTACATTCCTTCTTACACTATAATAACGTTTTATCGTCGATCTGCAGCACGATGATGGCTGCAGTAGTTCACTTTTTATGGCTCGTCGTTTCGCAACTGCCTAGTTTGGATAATCAGCATTTGGAAAATATACAACTAGCTATTGGAATATTGAAACGGCAAACAATAGAAAACGAATAAAAACTGAAGGAATTGTATTTCACATATTGATGTTACAAATTTAAAAATATTATTATTCTCTCGCTACCACTTTTAATAGCAAGAAGGTGTTTATACACATTTCAAACAGTATTTCTCAGATAAGAAATTAAAAAAATAGAAAAGAGAACAATATACCTTCGATAATAATACAAACTAATAATAATGATATGAAATACTTTAAGTAACTCATGCATAGTGATTAGATTTCATTGCCGATTTTCTTTTATAGGCAACTACTTATAATACTGTTGACATATTTGTTAAACGATCCATTGTGTGCTCGCATCTTAGCTTGACCAATTGCTTATATTGCTGCTTGTATAGCAAATAACCTATTTTGTTAATAAATATATGTATACAGGAACTTTATTGCAAAACAACAATGAAATCTACATATCAAATAAGAAATTACATTTATCCTACATAGCATGTCGCCCCCTTGCTATTAAAACATTTTACGATTAAAAAATACAGAATTGTTTAAAGTTAACGCGCTGGTAGCTTTTTTTAAATAAAAGTAACGTCAATGCGAATAAACTGTGGTGTAAAATTGGAATTTTTTCGCGATTGCTTATGGACGTTCTTGTATAACAACAAGAATATCACAAGAGAGGTTGTTTAATAATCAACAAGCAGATAAAGTGTCGCGATATATCAACATCATATTAATTAACCACGATCACGGAGATAATTTCACGAATTTATTCATACAAATAAAATAATAAAGATGGCATCGATCGCGGATAAGAATTTGTGTAACATTTGCGCAAGCGCACCGTACTTAAATACCGAAGCGGTTAAAATGAGTTAAAATGTTAATAACCAAGCATAAAAAATAAAATTAAAAGGGATAGGCTTCGATCTGTTCATTAGTTTTTATACGTGTATCCTCGTCTCGTTTATTATCTTATTCTGTTCAACGTTAAATCTTAACTATCGCCGATAGAGATGGACGATTCAAGTCTCTTAAGAAACCAATCAGGACCCGATCAGCAATTTTCTAACTTAGTGGGATAATCAAAACAAAGGCACCCATTAATTACAAAGTTGAGGTCTCGTATAGCGCGCTGCAACTAAATGACCTTACCAAGCAATTAAGTAACTCATTAACAATACTACAATCGAATATTCAATAATTACGTCACATCCGAACTATTTCCAAGAGCAAATATCCCAGTTTCTTGTTGTTACAATGCAATGTAACAGAACACGTTAGATTTTCTAGATGTTTCGATTCATTTTCGCAACTACCTAATATAATTTTATTTCTATTATAAACTGATATTTTTTAAATGAAGAATTATTCTATGACATTCAAAACTTAAAACAAAAGTTGATTTAAAAATTTTCTTCTTTAAGATATTCTCACCTAGAATTCAATATGATGTAAGATTTTGTTGTTTTCTTATATAAGTTACCCAAGCGCGATAACGCGATGATAGTTTGCCCGTGGAAAATTAAAAACCTGAAACTTCCACGAAATTAAAGCAGAGGTAGTTGTAATTTGTCATTATTTATTAATTTAACTTAGAATATGGCCGCCTAAAAATTAAAATTAAACAGAATTTGTTTAACACGCGTGGGTATACACGCACGCACGCGCACGCATACTCATTAACCATGCTAAGTATCTCTGATTACTACTCCAGGATATGTTAGATGGCACGACATGGTTTTTTGTTAGAGCCCTTTGAAATATACAAGTACATTGCTGAAGAATGTGAGGAAACCTAAAAAGACCTGTAACTACAACTGCACCAACAAGAAAACCTGACAACAGCTGGGATATCCTGTGTCCCATGCAGTTACCTATACGAGCATTTACTTCGTCAGAGGTAAAGCAAGAAATTAGTCATACCAATCCTCGAAAAGCTCCAGGGTATGACTTAATAGTCAATCTTCCACGCAAAGCCCTCGTACTTTTGACAACAATTTATAATGATATGCTGCGACTCTGCCATTACCCAATCCAATGGAAGTTCGCCCAAATTATTATGATCCCCAAACCCGGCAAACCTCCAACAGAAGCTACCTCATATCGGCCAATAAGTCTTTTGCCCATTGTGTCAAAGGTATTTGAAAGACTCCTTTTAAAATCGATGCAAAGCTGATCGCAAACATCAATTTGGCTTCCAACAGAACCATTCTAAAATCAAGCAATGCCACAGACTAACCATGACATGCATGAAAGAGAAGTAGATGTGTGCTTCTGTTTTCTTAGACGTGCAGCAGGCCTTCGACAAGGTCTCAAATATATTTGCTGCTAAAATCATATTTATCCGAGAGATTTTCCTAAGTTAAAATAAACAGTGCTGTCTTTAACCACCAATTCATTAGCTCAGGAGTTCCACAGGGTCCACTTCTCTACCTCATCTACATGGCAGATATACCAGTAACAAACGACACAATTGTAGCGACGTTCGCAGACGAGACTGCTATTGTGTCTGCACATTGTGACCCTATCCGAATGCCTACATCATCTAGACCTACTACAAGAATATTTTAACCAACGGAGAATCAAGATAAAGAGTGACAAATCAACTCAAATTACGAATCAGTATAAACAATTCTCTAATCCCTCTTACATCAGAAGTCAAGTACCTAGAACTCTATCTCGATGAGAAACTCGCATAGACGGCACATATCAAAGCCAAAAAACAGCAACTAACACTAAAAACCAAACAAATAAATTATACTATTATATAAAGCCATGCTGAAACCTATATGGTCATACGGTGTAGAACTCTGGGGCTGTGCCAAACCAACCAACACAGAAATACTGCAGAGGTTCCAGTCCAAAATGCTTCGCAGGATGCTGAACGCACCCTACCTTGTTTCGAACCAAACCATCTATGAGAACCTAATAATTCCTCTCATCCGATCAGTAATACGACAGAGGGCCATAAATCATAAAAATCCTATGACAGACAGAAGAAGAAAGATTAAAAAGAATCTATAGACCTCACTACATAATTGTGAGCTGTAACTGAACAGTCTCCCCCACGAGATATCAAGATATCATCACATTTACTTATTACTTGGCACTTTGTAAACGAGTAGATTGTAAATTTGCGATAAGTTAAAAAATAGTTATGTACATACCAAGGAAGGAAAATAATTTGTTGCAGTCTAGACAGCACTCGAGGCGAAGCCGAGAGCGTAATTACGTCGAGACTGTAATATTACTTACTTCCGTGGGACGTACATTTTTTCGCCCGTAAACTAAATTCATTTTCGTTTGGAACAGGAACGTAATGATTCATTACAGCCCTTGAGACGTTATAAGAGCGGAAAAAATTATTGTCAATCACGTTTAGAAATCGTAGTTTTCATCATGTTTTGGCATATTTTGACGACAGCCTTTGTGGTATCGTGTAAGAACAAATATCTGAAAACTCGCATCGTTTCGAGTCTTTTGATATCAATGCCTGAATGATACTGCTCTTCTGCGTATTTCCACCATTTCCCTCCTGTTTTAGGCGCATTTGTTTAACTCTGCCCCTTGCATCTATTTTGTCAACATCCTGCAAAGTAAGATTATTGATAACTCTCCATGAATAAGCCCGGTTTGAGCAACAGAAACAAAAGAAATTCTGACGTTTACACTTCGTTCAGCTTTAGTGCATGAAGAGCAGGATTATTAAAAGACTGTGTGAGAAGAATAGTCTCTCGGTAACTGTTTAGGATTCTTTCATCGAGAGCATGAAAATAGGCGGCTTAAAAGAACCCATACACTTCGACAAATATCTAATGTTCGCGCAGACCAAATACCTAGTGGTGACTTAAAAGAAAAAGCTTATTGGAAGTCGCATGTTGACAAATTTGAAGAAACTTAATTGGAAGTCGCATGTTGACAAGATTGTAGCCAGATGACAGCAACATTTTGACACAGCTGGAGATTTAGTCTTCAAGTAACCTACAAGGGTACAGTACAGTTGCCCAAAGATAAGCCAAGATTCAGCTCATCGAAAGATGACACCTCAGGGCTACCTGATTCTCCTTCCTAGCTTGAATGCATCCCCGTTCCCCAAAGGCTAGCCAAGATCCAGCAACTGTCCTGTCTAGGTATAATCGGAACTATTGGGATGACACTACCTGGCTTTATTTTTTTACAAAAAGAATGCTATGACGGCATACTCTAGAATGAAAGGTGGGTTTGTGGTTTGAAAATAAACACTGAACATGCCAATAGTCCAGATGGTGAGAAAGAAAACACCTTTGTTCATCTATAGGATAACCGAAATAGAGGAACAGTTAAGGCTGCATAGTAGTACTCCCTCTCACCATTCCAATTAAGAAACAGTAAGAGAAGAGACAGGTGCGTTAGTCTTCTATATTAATGGATCACGTATGGAAGACAAGCTAGAGCAGGTGCAAGATCCAACGGAGTTTCGGCTTTTGATCAATAGCAAATATAGATAGAGCAAGGAGAATGGGGTAAAGCAATTTATGTATATTTGTTCCCTGACCTTTCCAGTAACTTTTCCATAAATTCCTGGATCATACATTTGCGACATTTTGGCCTTTACAAGCTATACTATAGTTGTAGAATTTGAGGCATCTTTCTAACTTTCACTTTGTACCAAATTGGGCAACTTGGTCTACTTTCTTTTAATTTTCAAACATCTTTTATGTGTTTTGCTCAACGTAAATAGCTAATGAGAGATTCAAATTAATTTCTACGAGTTTTAAAAACTTGATTTTGACACAATGCTTGTGTTCAGGAGCAGTCAGTAATCATAAGGTTCCTGGACGGTTGGCAACAATCATCAATGATTCGTTTGCTTTTGCTTTTCACGCAGCGTTTGTATTTTTCTGTCGTTTGTATTTGAGGTTAGGTATAAGTTATTAGGTCACAATTGATATTTATGTACTGCTTTCAAACACAAGCAATGAAAAGTCATACCTTGTCTGTCATTACTTGTGTAGATTCCATTTCAGATACTAAAAAGTGAGTGTAAGGCTTAGCCTTTTCGAAATATTTATCTTAACCAATTATAAATGCCAGGAATTATGTGTATAAAGAAAATCTCCACGTACTTTTAGGCAGTTTAGAGTTCTGCAAAGTAGGTTTTAGAAGCTGTTGAACTTATGATAATCTCTTAGAATAAAATGCACTTAAAGCTACAACAAAAGAAGACAGAAAAGATTAATAATAAATACTGACTTTAAATAAAGGCTTAATTCTTGAAATACGCAGCAAACAACGTAAACAATACGTAAATTAACCCAAAGTTGGCTTCAGAATTTACTTCGGCATTTTTGCCATTAGAGGCGTAACGCTTAGCTTAAATAATCGATGATCCATCGTGATCCTTTCTAATTTAAAATGCATAAGATCTCTTGAGTACTATTTTAGATAAACAAGTTCTAGTTTTTAAATTAAATTTCTATTTTTGTTCGCACTAAACTCTGGTAGTTTTGTAGTTACATTCTTCTTTCGTGTACATGTAAGTTTAAAAAAATGTTTAAAAAATCAGACTAAAGAAACCTGACACAATCCCTTTGTCTACTTCAGGAGCATGAATACGACCTCTACGAGTATACGATGCAACTTATTTTTCCCATGACACTATTTTATATTCTCTGACATTTTCAGATTTTCCCGGATCTCCAGATCGCTGCTGCTAGTCAGGCAACACTGGAAACAATCTACTCATTTCCAAGAGAGTGCAAATGCTTTCGAAGAGCTGGCCACAATTAAGGAAATGAATCTCATCTGGGTTCCTAGGTGCAGCGAAATTGATGACAGCAAGCTCGCCGGGCAAGAAGAACTGCATCCTAGATGTCGAGGAGACGTATGGACCTTCGAGACATAAGACAAGCTGGATAAGCAGTAGTGGCTGTCGCCAAACGAAGAAATGTCCTTATTTGCTGAGAAAATGAAAGATATGAAAGATTGAAGTTTAAGACCTTTCATGCAGTTACCTCACCACGGCACAGGTTGAGAACTCTTGCCTGGGGCAGCATTCTAAGTTTTATAAGAGAGTGAGGCAAATTTAGGCAAAGGGGAAAGGAAAAATGTAGTAAGTCTCGCAGGAGGGGGCATAAAAAGGTCTATTTGCAAGACTGCCCATGATCAGTACTACATCATCTTTATGGTTGTGCGGACAGCCACAAACTTTCTGCTCTAACATAACTCGAGTTTCAAGAAATCGACTTCGAAATATCTGATACTGTTATTTTAACAGCATTTAGAAACTACTTTTATGATTCCTAGGAATCAACATATTCTATGTCTGTGTGTCCTTTCAATCAAGCAAGCAAGCCTTGTTCTATGAGATCAGTCTAAGCATCTAAACAAAAATTGTTTAAGAAATAAATGGAAAAAACAGATCTGAAACCATCAAGATAAACTCCAAACCAGAAGGAATCAATTAAAAGAGAACCTGAGAGAACTCTGATCTGGATTATTATTCTGATTGTGAGAGGATAAATGTAGAAAATCTGAAATCTATACAAGTCTTTTTAGAATCCTGTAGGAAGACTATCCTTCAAATAAAGACATAGAACTGATTAACATGATCGTTTCAAAACTCACAAACCGAGGATGCAAGACAGTCACAATTAACTGACTACAAGTGCAACAGGTCATCAATGAAGAATTCATTAGTAAGAAAGTTCTTTCAATAGAATTCTCAATTTTTTATGATTTTATAAAATTAAATAAACTTAAGGTTTACATTTATATTTTAAGATAGTTTGAGAAAAATCATTTTTGTTTGAAACTTTATCTTTCTGTTCGATTTTAGTTTTCAGATAAGATGACGCTACCATTATTATAATTTTACCTTCAGCCTTCATGCGTATCCCTTTTTAATAACAATGAAATTTATTACAGATACTCTCATTGTTATGTATATTTCGACTGAATTAACCTAACACCTTAATATATTAATATTATTCGTTTTCTTGTTTTAAAACCAAACATTAAATACAAAGCTGTAATTGTAGAAACCATAAATGAAAAATGCCAGTCATATCGCATAATTGGGAGTAACAAATTTACACTTACAGAGAACCAACCACACAATATTCTTGAATTATTCTTCTAAATCTTATCTTCTTTTAGAATTGAGAGTTTGTTAAAATATTTCATAAATCATTAGCATTGGTGTCCCACAAGGTGGCATAATAGAGCCTCTAATGTTGCAAGGTTATTAATCCATTCACTAAATTAACCATACTAGTCGTAAGTAGTAACCCTATACTAGTTATACTCGTAATAAACTAAAAGCTTGCGCTTTACTAGGCAAACAAGGAAAGTGTCTCACGATCTATTCAAAATTTATCGTGGAAATTGTGCCCTACATTACAAGATATCTATATTTACCATTTACGGATATCCTTTATAGTTCCCACGAGTATTATCTAACCGAACATGCCTGTATTTAAATGATACAACTACTTTTGTTATTTTCACATTCATGTAGATTCAAAACATTAATTATTATTGCACTAATAATAACAATTTGAGTATTATTGATCCCTAATTCTGTTTAATAAATAAACGTTGTCTCCTGAAATTAATTTTTAAAGACTAAACGGTATTCTTGTAGTCCACAACATGTGTTATGTTTTAAAAATACACACACACTCTCTATAGACGAAGAAGAGTTAGCTGTATATGGATTGACATGGATATCGCTAATGGCATGCGTTGAGTTTAGCATCGTTTGCTCCTTCCCTCGGCAACGGAATGCCACACAGAACACACTCGCCTTGCTTGTTCTGCGCAAGAATTCAACATAGAAACCGTTCTCGGAATGATCACTATTGTCTTCTATTTGCATACTAATTGCCATTTTTTCTCCAAAGCTATAAAGAAACTTACACTGCAGTGGAAAATGGCTTTGTCTCTTTTGTTTCGCATTAATTAGTTTCAATGTGACATTCTTAACTTTAATCGGAGTTATGCCACTACCACCGCCACTTATATTAATTTAGTAAAGGAAATCCTAAATACAACTAGTACTGAAAGAGACAAGCAACACCTGAGAATTGCACTAGTAATGCATGAATCCGCTAGAGCAATTTGTAAAGATAATAAAAAATATAATGGACGTATTTAGATTTTTAACTTTCCTATGAAGCAGTTGATTACACGTGGTTGCTTTTATTTGTTATGCCTATTCATGTTACTTATTACATGCCTTAAGACGTGCACACAAAAACTAATTCTTGAGAAACAAGTTAGTAATGAGCTAAAATATTCAAGTGTCTACTTTTATTCTCTTTTTTTTCCTCTCTCTCTTTCTTTCTGGGCGCGAATTTATGTTGTGACTGGGCAGCACTTAATAAATCTATCAGAAAAGCAATAAAGAACAATAAGAAAGCGAAAAAAGTGTTAGAAGTCGTGCTGCAAGGAGCTAAAACAAGTAATAATGCCATGGAACCGTAGCAACAGTAATATGGTTCATAGTTCGTGACTTCTAACATACGGCCCAGGTTCGTTACCTTCGCCAGGTCATTTAAACAGGTTCCCTTGTAATTGACATATCAATGGTGTGAGAGTAACACTAAATGGTTTGGATCTTGCTATAAACTCTTTAACATTTTCGTTTGCCACACATATAATAGGTCAGATAACATGCATCTTGATACATTAAGATGTGCTCGTTCTAGGAATTTTTAAAATAAGCCTCCGAAGGAAACTGGAATTAGAACACCATGTATAATAATTAACGGTTCGTATAATGAACCTAATTCATTTTCTGTTTTAAATAGATCAAATGTTATTAATCAACTTGTGTAGATTGCAAGGAAAAAATTAATAGATTCCTTTTATCTAAATGCTAATTAAATAGTTGGAACATTTTTTAAAGTTAAAATTTCTCAGATAAAAATTAATTTTTTTTAAATAAATTCGATCTATTCGAAAGAGTAAAAATCTTTTATTCGAGTTATACAGCGATTAAAAATAAAATTCATTTATACTCTCTAGGAGCTTTCAATGCGAGGTTAATTCACAAACCCGTAACTGGTAATCGAACGCGTCAATCATTCAAGTTTATTTTCACACAACACGAGTGTATAGTCAAGGTTTTAAATGAGCACTGCAATTTAAACATCAAAAATCCACAAAGCTGGTAATTGATAGATAAGTATGTTGGGCTTGTTACGTAATTCTGTTTTCCTATCATTTTTGCTTTCATTCTTCAAATATTGAAGGGAGACCACTTTTACTTGTTTTATCAATGAAAATTTAATTTACTCTGATGTAATAGAGGCTTTTCAAGGCTTTGCGTGGTGTGAAATACCACATGATCTCCTGATATGATAGTTAATCTTCTTTTTTTGTTCCTTATGTTCGTATTTGTAAGTTTAATTAGTACAGGAAATTGCTCAACATTTCATAATGAACAAACCTATTTTGCTACCTGTAGTATTGAATTATTAGGGGGTATTTAAATTTTGCTGGAATATTTTTGCAACAAGGACTAAAAAGTTGTAAAAAAGATAGAGATGTTTTCGTGGTACAGCTACCATTACAAACTAATGTTAAAACCCTAATTCATAGCCGACGTGAAACAATCTAAAACATATTCTGAGGTAGACGTTTTTTTGTGTTTATCAAAACTAATGAAATTACATCGCAATAAATTGCAATATTATTATAAACATAGGGTGACGTGTGATGTTACTTTTTTCTATTATATTAAAGAATAAGAACACAAAAATCTTTTTTCGAAACATATCAGTGTGAAAATATTAATTTTAGATGTAAAAAGGATTTGGGAAATTAGTATTTATTATTTCTTATTTAATCCTGTGTACCATTAAGTAAATGTAGTTTCCAGTCACTTTAAAACGGCTAAGGTTATTTGTAAGTTTGCCAATTTATTAAATTTAAAGCTACTTATACTGGAAATTAAATGAATTTTTGTAGTTATTGTCAACTTTTTAGAAAGCTGAATTTTCTTGCTATAATTAATTTTTCTAAACACCTGAAATAGTTTTATTTGATTTTTACAACAATCCTCGTTTTTAACTTTTTCCACTGACTTTTTTCCAACACAACACATGCTTTCCTCACCAGTCAACATCTACAATTCCTGCATTTACACCACTTAATCTGTCTTGTTCTTAATGTGGTGTTTAATATTCGTTATTTATTGGAATTACGTACTATCACTCGCTTCTTCAAGATTCTCACGAACAGATTCAAACTGATAAGGTTTAAAGTCATTTTAAAATAAAACACAAATAAATATTATTTTAAGAATAAACAAACAAATTGTAATTTGGACACTCGACTTAAATTTATAAAGGTTTATTGGTTAAAATTAAAGATTTAAAATATGAATATTTCACCCTTAAATATTTACGGTAACAGTCTAAAATGCTTGCTGAAAGAATCACATAATATAACGGAATTGACATGTATTTGTCTCAACGTGTAATTTGATCTAAGGGTGCAATAAATCAGTTCCTAATACAATGCTGCAGATAGACGCAACACAACCGTCTTGCGCTTTGATGTCACACTCAAATCTTTAAACAGCAATATTTATATAACCATTCCGAGTATTGAAACGGGACTTAGACCAATCGAATTCCATTTCAATGACCTACAAAATATGTTAAAAAATAAAATCTGATTTTTGTGTTGTGATCCCCTTTAATGTATTTGTATTTTGTTATTTATTTTGAATCACAATGTTTAGTAATTTAAGAAACTGTTATTGTAATCAATGTTAATAAATCTTAATGTTATCAGGCAATTAGTAAAAGTGTTTAATTTCATCATGTAATTTTTTACCCCAGCAATGTAGGCAATTGTATTAAAACTTTGTTCCAGTTTCACTCTTAAACCATTAATCTTAGATCAATATTTTTTTATATGTTTTGAAGATTGCATTGAAAAGCTGGTACCTACAAAGCAATATTTTTATTATATGAAATTACACTTTTTATATGCACCAAATTTTCGTATTTTATCAAAACATTCTTTTAGGTACCTCCCATATTTAATTAAGAATTACCTGGTTTTTTTAAAATTAAAATTGCGTTTGTAATAACTGTAAACGACTGGAATGATTGTGCTAAGCATTTGAATTCCCCCTTGGTATGGTTGATGTGCAATGCTACAACTATAAAGGAATCATTCTTGCTAGGAATCTTATATGTAGAGCTACAGACATTCTGTTTTGAAGATTTGAATTCGCACATAATTGTAATTTTGACACGTAACTAAATCCACATTGCTCTTTTTTCTTCTGTCATTACCTCAATAAACTCTGTATCGTTTGAAGTAAGATTGCAAGTTTGTATGTAAAATATTTTAAGACAACTGTATCAAATTTGATTAGTAAATAGTTAGTAAGTAACTCATTACATTTGATAATGGATAGGGAAGTACTTATAAAATGTCAAAGTCTTAAAATGAAAATGTTGGAACGATATTATTTATTAAGAAGCAACCTCACGAACTAAAACCGACACGTAATCGGTCATTCAGTATTTAGATTGAGCCTTGTTGTCTGCAAGAGACGGTCCATATTAGGGAGTGCAGTACATATTAACCAAACTGCATCGAATAACAGAAAAATTCGTTCCCTAAGAAAAAGAATAACCTCAGTGATTCATGACTGTGACATGAAATTCGCCAAAATCCAAAAAGGCAGCAAACGAACAAAACGAATTCAGCTTTCAACAGTACATTGGCCATCCAACAACAAGTGAAGTGCCCCTCTCCGCTACTACATTTACTTGTCTCCGAGCTCGATTTACTGCGTCCGATAGAAATCTGCGGTCCCGCAAAGACACGGATACTCGAACTGGCTGAAGCATGGAACCCCAAACTGGACGGGCCACTCCCGACGCCAACACCTGATGACATTCGCGATGCCAGACTTTGAAGTCGATTCCATCTTTGAGAGTTCCCAGAAATTTCAAAGTATGTATGTACACGTACGATTTGGATAAAAACAACAAAAAGCGACACGAGATGGGCGTATCTTCATTTTCATTTAATGCGCTACTCTTCCGTCGTTCCATTAACCGCAAGTGCCTAATATTAAGGGGAAAATAAGTTAAAAATTCCATATTACCTTGCGCGTCCGTGCTTCCCATAATAGATTGCAACTTTTCGCAAATCAATTCGAATAAATTACGCTTAATTACGCATAATGGCGGTGCAGCTACGAGCCAAAGAATTTTTAGGCCGCTTAAATTAAACCGCTTTGGCCGAAGTTTTCGGTATTTTGAGGAAAATATCCCATTTGGGCAAGACTAATTTTCTGCATATTCGCCGGTTTAAATAACTCTCGCGCTTCTCATCCAATTTATTTCAATATTCGCGAATAATCGGGAAGAACAAATGTTGCGTCTGCTCTTGAGGTATTTGATTTACGATGTGGCAAAAAGTGAATGCGCGCTTTTCAATTATTGCAGACCATTATAATGAAGTTTCATACCTAATGTCGTGTTACTATACAAAAAAACCAACTCGGAATATTCGGAATATTTTTATTATTAATTTAACGTTTCGTTATTATTTATTTCAATCTTCAAATATTCCGAAATAAAGTTATGAACATTGTGAACCTAAAAGCATATTTCAGGACGAAACATGCAGTGAAAATGTTATGCATCCTGCATCAGTCTTCGCAAATCCCAACCGAACAGCGGTAACAGGTATTTTAACTAAGTATATCGTTAACTTACGGCATTGTTTAAAGAAGAGTCGAAGGCGCATTGACGTTGACACCGCTATATTTTTTCTTCTCCGCATTCAAAAGATCAGATAAAGCGCAACCCTTAAATTCGAAAGTCGATGAACTTGCACACAGTTCTCGCAGGATAATAAGATTGCATTTGCGCATGCAAATACAGGGTAATAAAAGCAGGAATGCCGTGTGTGTGTGCCTTAGTTTACTGTCTGGATCGCTTTCAGCAATGTATGCTTGCATGCAGATCTCAGCCAAGTGTCATTTATCGTCAGTTGACGGCGGCACAGAATTTCCGTATTTAGTGAAGTCGTGTAAACCAAGCAGTGCAACAAGGAAACCGCATGCACGGAACCATTTTAATATTTCAGCTAGACGAGGATGCTCGCCGACGAAATGTTCGCGTAAATACGGCTCTGGGAAAGAGATAGCCACCGAGAGGGAGATATGCACGAAAACGCACCGGTGCACGCGTGTGGAAGAGAGAACGAGAGACGTGAGGTTATTTAGAATATACAATTGCTTAAGGAGAAAGATTTAACGGAGTTATGTATGCGAGAGTACAGGACAGACGGAATGGCCGAGGCCGTATATCGGAAACAATATTTAATTAATTTAAACACTATCTGCGTTGAAATCCAAACAAATTAAATGCATGTCTTGTAACCGTATACCCATATTTAGTTTATATGCATATATGCAAAACTAATCAGACGTTTATATTTATTGTTTCGATCTCATTCATTTTCATAAACAATAAATAACATGAATCGGTATGTTTGTTTAAATATTGCTTCGTTTGCTTTTTATCTAAGTTTTACAAAATCTAAATTGAAGCCAAAAGTAAAATTTCCTCGTTTTCATTTTCTTAAAATTAATTGAACTTAACTTTCGTTGATAATAATTTTATTGTGTTTTAGTTTATTTACATAGTTATATAATGAGCATTTTATACAATTATAAGGTAAACGCTTGGGTTTATCGATCTTGGTGCAATTAATATTAAAGCAAAGCTGTCATGGTCTTGTTTGTTTACTAATTAGTTACATACAATTTTTGTCCTTTAGATTACTTTTATTTTCCACAACTCTAATTTTTTTATAAGTAGAAAATGACTGTATTATAAGAGAGAACGAAAACAGCAACGCAGTTATTTAGTCGAGTGTATTAAAAATATGGAGATAGAAAAAATCTAGACTGAGAAACTTTGGGGGAAAAGGCCTGAAAGATGAGAATATCCAGAAAACTTGTTTCCAAAGAGATTCAGTAGATCGTCCTTTCAGCAAGCGTAGCTGCTAGCATGAAACAACAGCAGCCGATTGAAATTAATTAAATGTGAAATTATCATCAAAAGTGATAGTTGTAACAGTTAGAAAATTCTTTGAAATTAATTTTCAACATTAGGATTTCTTTTCGTCAGTTACATTTCTTAAACATTTCTCGTGGGAAAAAATCCTACGGCAATCTAAATATCAGAATATAGAAACACCAAGACAACAGAAAGCTAAATTTATCAAAAAACGTCTTGGTCGTTATCCAAAAATCAATTTTGTGTTGCGATGACTTTACGGATGTGTTTTGTCAATACCACTGAACACATCATGCCCAGGCTAGATTTTATCAAGTTCCTTAGTGTTATCAAAAATCTGAAATCAAAGATATTACGTTACATAAGGGCCAAAAAGAAAATTTGAGACTTTACCCATACAAAGCTAACAATTAGTTTCTTGATTTTATCTAAAATGTTGTAAATATTGAAGGTTAAGCTTCATATTTTAACATTGTCGTCTAGTCCTTCTAACCCACATAAACCAGCGCACAATTCAAAGACCTAAGTCTAAGTTATTAAGCCCGCCACGTATTTCCTTTAGTTTCTGACTCTTTCTTTAAATCATTTACTTATCTTCCTATAATTTTTAATGATAACTAAAAGAAAAGCATTGTTTGTTCGTTAAAGGACTTGCTGACAAGCGTGAGTTGATCTTTCTTTGTTTATTAACAAATTAGGTCCTCCAAAATGTAGTCGTTTAAAGTATATCATTTCATTCCTTTTTAAAAATCTTATTAGCCGTGCAAGCTATTATATTGACAAATTCTAATTTGACTTAATGAAGTTTCTAAATGAGATGATGCAATTTCTTTGTCCCTACGTTAAGACGACTTAAATGTCATGCCAGGATCAAATGTAAACACTCCTGATACGTTTCAATTTTATAAAGTCTCAAGTCTCTGTGTTTTTGTGCGTTTGCGTCAATGAATTCTAAAATTTGAACAGTAAGGGGGGTGTTTTGTTGTGTTTCAAAGTGAGGTGATTTGATTTCTTAGTTCTCACGTTAAGATGACTTAACTTGTCCTGCGCACAAAATTGAGTGGGGATTTATGACTTCGCAATTGAAGGAAGACCGCACGAGCCAAAATTTCCAGACCCGGCCCCACTGGGGCTAAACCTGACGCGGTCCAAAGAAACCCGACAACTTCTTGATCGGGACGGCAGACACAACAGGCCGAGCAGCCCGAACAAATCGCCAGGCTCGAAGGCCGCGAAAGGCCTGACAGGAATAAACGATCTGACGTAAGTTTGATATATTTTCAAACCGAAGCTCGACCTGACCTAGACGCGACCTTTGAGCCGAAGAAACGAAGAAACCCGTCCCGTCCGCGATGCAGTACGAAAATCATTCTCTTCGCTTCAGTATGAAAATAATGCTTGTCCAGGTCAGTATGAAAATTATTCCTGTAAGCAGTAAAAAAAGGATCTCGGTTTGGTGCAGTGGGAAAATTCTCCGCTGCGGTTCAATACGAAAATATATAACCACAAAAATAATGACCCGAAAAGCCCGACTGACCTGATAAGTTTAACAGGTCCGACAAGCCTAAGAGCCCTGAACTGTCCGACATACGCAAATGGCCCGACAAACTGCCCGAGCAGTCCGACAACCTCGAGCGGCTCGAAAAGGCCGAGCGGCCCGACAAACTCAACAGCCCGACATGTCCGAACGGTTCTAAAGGCCTAATGTAGGCCGAAAATTCCCGATAGATTCTTAAACTAAGATCCTGCCCGGCCTGAACCCGAACTTCGCGCGCACCATAAAGTGCGATATGAAAGCAGACTTTGCAGTCAAAAGAGTTGAATCGGTATCAACTTTATTTATTGTAGTAGAGAGATCTAAAGTTTTATTATTTTATGGGACTGTTTATACAACGTCTGTCCGAAACATATCCAACTTTGTGCTATAGTAAGAGAAACAGCTAATTCTGGTCAATGACGATGATGTGTCTCCTTCAAAATATCCCCCTTTGAAAGTCCCAACTTTCTTCTAGCTATTCTCCCACTTTCGAAAAAACTCTGTATATTCTGCTTTCAAAATAGCTAATAACTGCTTCGTCGCATTCTTTTTTATTTCCTTCGCGTCGTGAATCTTCTTCCTTAAAAAGGTATTTTTCAATTTGGAGGACAGCTAGAAGTCGCAGAAAGCCATTTCGAGATTGTACGGGGACTGACCAAGCTGTACAATGCCGTGTTTCACAAGAAATTGCTGGAATGGTCGTGATGAAGCTCCTAATCGGCACTTTTCCACAAATCTGGCAGCTTCCTTTTCGCTGCGTGACGTAATCGTTTTAAAACTTTTTGGTACAGTCAAACGACGATTTTGATTAATTAAAACTCGCACTCGTTCCACATCTTCAAAAGTTTTTGCCGTTGCGGAGCAAGCGCCGCTTTCATCTGAAGTACGATCATCTTTAAATCGTCTAAACCACTCTTTAATCTGCGTGTCACTCATACTTAAGTGATGTAGACAAAATGCAAAACAAAATACGACCAGAAGTGAAGTTAGGAAACGTTCGACGTCGGAATGAACTTAAACAAATTTCAACTCTATCCGATGCATCGCATTTGTTAAACCGATCGTACGATATTTTCCCGCCGCCGCCGAATGCAATTTAAATTTCTCAGCCAATCCGCAAACTTTCCTCCTGTCGTATGTCGCATAGACGGATGCATGCGAACTCAGCTTAAAAGGGGTATTTGGTTGTATTTCAAAGTAAGGTGATGTAATTTCTTAGCTCTTACGCTAAGACGACTTAACTGTTGTGCACACAAAATTGAGTGGGGATTTATGACTTCGCAATTGAGATCCAGTAAAGAATTTTTTAGCCAAAAATTCGAATCGGTTTGCTTTTCTCTATTTTGCGTTTCGTTAAATTTATTTATTGTAGTAAAACGATCCAAAATTTTATTATTTTGTGGGAGTGTTTGTGTTAGAGCCAGCAACGTATTTACATTAATAGTTTTGAAAAGGGAGATTTCTGAACAATTTCAAGATGCAAGCAGTAAGGAAGATTTTTGTTTAGGACCATTCACGTTCATATTTGCTTTGTTATTAAACTTTAGCAAACTCTCTGTTTGGGTCTTGCTTAATTTCGTTTATTTGAGTAGAATTTTATTGTAGCTAGTTTTTTATTACTTAAATAGTATGTTACTACTTGTATCGTCTTAATTGTTTTGTTTCATTAAGTAGTACATTTAATCCCGGAATTAGTAGTTTTGTTCGGATTCAGGTATACATTAATTTTATTGCTGTTTCTAATAACTACGAGCGGTAATAACAGTAAGTTTGTTTGTTACAGAGATTACTTAGGTATGATTAAGGTAGGTTGTGAATCGCCTGGACGTTGTAAGCGCAAAAAAGTTCAGAAATTAATTGTCAGTTAAGCTTGAAGATGCATAGATTCATATAAAGCTCCGACTTGAACAGCATTAGTTTATCCATTCTTAATATAGAGAGCAACTACGAATAAATGCTCAATGATTAGAAAACACATGATGCCCTATTCCTCCTCATAAACCTTGGAGGTTGCTGACAGACAGTACGCTAGCTGCACCCTAGTAGTTTCTGGCTCGCTTTCAGATGCAACCAAACCATCAAACATCACATAAACTGATTCGACAAAAAAAAGATCTATCATGTTGCCAAGACACTTCGTTCTAGTTTACTTGGAAGTTGATATCGTTAACAAAAGAGTGTCTGAAGATTCTACTATACAATTCCCCTTGGTTCAGGTGAAAAGCCCCAAGGACATTTATGACGCTGTAAACCCAAACAAAGAGAGGTTACAACAAAGCGGCATGTTCGTACAAAAGGTGTAGATCAGACTGGAGGAAAGGAAGCACGTGCAGTTTAGTTTCAGTTTCTGGCGAAATAGATGGAAATAAGCAGAGCATCTTCTGGAACAGCAGCGGGATGTCGAAGTAGCACTTGTTTAGTATTATGAAAAAACCCTGTGAAACAAATTTACAAATTTCCACATTGGCCTAAACGAAGGAAACAGACGAGACGCAGTATGAAGAATGACGCGCAAAGTAAATAAAAAAGGAATACGCGTCTTTTTCTCTTGAAATTGAATAATAAGCAAACAGTTTGAAGATCCTGTAATATTTTGACGAAAGGTACCACAAGTTCAAATCGATTAAAATAGATTTCACAATTGACTATAAAGTGATTGCAAATAAGGCAGGGCTGAGATGTTCGTGATGAACTTCAAGCCATGAAACTGCAAAATTTTCTTTCTTCTCCTTTTTTACACAAAACGTCCCACATTCCAAGACAGCCAACTGGAAATCTCGGTGCATTGTAAACGATACATACTTTTTTTATGATATAAGTTAAGAACTCATATATGTTGCAATCATACCTTTTTAGAAAACTTTTTTACATTTTTTCTAATACCACCATTGCCTCGCCTTGGATTTTATTTTATTACTTTAAGTTACATTTACTTGTATATTTCTATTTATTTGTGCTAAATAATTAATGTTTAGAACCCATATAAGGTTCTATACATAATTAAGTTGCTTTTCAAACCAATGAAAACCACAGCTGGGTGGTATGTTAGTACAATTTGACACACCACGAATTGTTTTACTAAATTTGGTTTAATAGTCCTCAATTGCCCTTCTATTCTGCGATGAACACACAACTAGGTCATTTATGAATGATTGCTGTGATTTATTTGTGAGAAATATTGAAATAAATGTAGAAAATGTCAGAACATAAATTGTTTAGGGCTATTTGAGCAATTAAATGTTTGAAATGTCAAGCTGATAGGTAAACGTTTTTGTTACAGTAAATAACACAAGAGAAAAACGTGCTTGTGTGGTTAATTCACAAGGTAATCAAAAGAGACTTCAACGCTAGGCTAAGAAACAAACGGCTCCGCCTAAAAATTGACATTAATTGAAGAAAAAGAATAAAACAGAAATCCAAAACTAAACAATCTGCACAATTAAATCAATAAGTGTTGTACCACAATCGAAGACAAACACTTCATTGATGTATTTTAAACAATCAAAGAATTCTATGCTCGCACTATTAATAAGTTAATACAAATAGGAGAATCAGGATAGTTCGACGTTTCCGGAGATAGAAGTTATAAATCTAAAAGAATTTTTTTCAAGAAAATAAACTGCCTACGGAGCTAAATAAACGTGTTTTCTTTACTATATAGCACTTAAGATCTTAGCAAGCAGGGTATACAATATCTTATTACAGCAGGCAGCTGTTAATTTCCACACTTCGACGATATACGAGCTAAGATGGTGCCATCAGCGCGACTTGCTATGTAACCGTGTCCCATCCTAACTCTCACCACTTTATTTTCGTTTTATATTTGTTTTTGTACACCCTAGAAAATAGTGTATGGTATGGCTTCTCTATCTTTTTCCCCTTTTGCCTGGAGAAACACGCGGATATTATCTCCTCCTTCATCTTTCCTACTAAAACTATAATTTTGCAAAGACACTTTTATCTAATTAACTAATTTATTACAAGACATGCAGAGGGTAAAAGTATAAAAATTTGTTAATAACTCAGGATTATAAAATAAAAGACCGAGACGAAATCGTTTCGTATTTTATTGTATACACGGCAAGTCTTTGGATGAAACAAGACATAAACCAAGATCCGCGGCTTTAAGCCGGGGATGCATCAGCTACATTCCCCCTAATTATCGCCATAAAATAGGGCTGTCGGCAACCTGTACCAACACCTTCACTTTACACCGAGTTTCAAGGCACCAACTCAAGTAATGCGTCGGAATGTAAACGAAAAAGAGAGGAGAGAGAATTTAAACGAAAATATTTCGCTATTAATCGTGGTAGTCACTCGATAACTTAAAAGAAACGACTGCTGCTATGAACAAGCAAATTCGTTTTCGAAAAATATCAAACCGACAATTTCTTAAGACATGTTGGATGTATATTATTTTTCTTTGGTTTTAAACGTGGATTCAATTAAATAAAATTGGGAGACTCTTATATTTTCTTCTATTATAGCTAACTAATTGGTTTCTCTTACCCTGTCGTAAACTGGGAAGCTTATAAATGCTCACCTGAAACAAGAAATGAGAGTAGATTAGTTAAATATAAAAACAAAAATAAATTTCTCATCATTATTAGTTAAGTTACATTTAGAATTATTAACATGGTGTCTCACATGTACCATAATAGGGGCCGGTCTTTTGTTTTACTATTGCAGCTAATTTTACCAACATTAATTTTCTGGAATTGCTACAAGAATCTATAAGAACCTTCAGCGTGATTAAATAGAAAATAAATCAGAATTTCAAGAATAACCAGAATCAATTGCTTTTTTTATTCCGTAAGACCATAATTTCCAGAGAGTATTATAATTTTATATAAACAGGAAGAGTAAGAGAAATTATCGCAAAATTGGATTATACATAATTACATTATTTATTTTCTGCATGATAGATCTACATATTATCAGCATAATCAACACAAACAGCACTGATAATCCCAACGAGAAATAATAATAATAATAGCTTCGAAAAAACCTGCAAAACTACGCGCAGATGTACTTTATTATGACATATTGTGATGCTAAATGGTCACTCGCGAGAGAGACGTGGAGAGGTAGATAGAGAGAGACCAAGTAAAATGCATAACCAGCAAGCAGGCAGCAGAACACTTTTAAATTTGCGAATGAAAGAACGAAGGTTAAAAGTAGCAATTGCATAACAAGGAGCCCGTACTCAATGCTGCCATCCACCCACACCACATCTTGCAGCTCATTACCCGCGCAGTGCTCTCTGAGGCCGTACGTTACCCGGACTCGCGCATAAATATTTATCCGAGCTATTTAGTGGCGCGCTAAACAAAAGACACCATTAAAAGTTCAGCCTATAAACTGTAATCAGCAGCGCGGTGAATGCGCACGGACACTTGTATTATTTTATCAGCGTAATCGAGGATTCCAGACGTGCTAAGGAGAGAAATGAGCCTACTATCGATGCTATTTTAATTACCCATGATACCTTTTGATAACAATGTTATAATAACAGAAGGATTCTTACCGTATGACCTACACGGTTTTAACCTATTGGCATCTTTTAGGATAGAAATCGATATTCTCGACAAGAACGTAATATGAGAAATATGTCCGAAATTTTCAAAAAGAATTTCTGTGCTGCGTTCCCAAAATCTAGACCTCATCAAATGGAACCACTAAAAGAGATCGAGAAATCTTATACTGCTGCCTCTTACTTCAGTCTAATATTTCGGTTTGAATGGCTTCGGATATAAAACGACCGTTATTTGAAAATGTTATTAAATAATTAGCAGGAATGCCTGGTGTTTTAATAACAAGCAGCAGTGTAGGAAAGGTAACTTCTAATCTTATGGGAGTTCTGGAAATATTTGCCTTTTAAATTATGGTACTAATCGTCTTGGAAAAAAGCGTAATTTATATTCAAACAATCTTTAGTTATCTGGCTATTAAAAAATTTCTCTTTGGTAAAATAGTAGGACGATTTCAGTCGTGGACACCACATGTCGATATGCAAAACACATATAATTGATTTTATATTTTTATTTAAATTTTACACTTAATAAATTAAACTTTTTAAGTGGTATTATGGGTATAATTGAATTGTAAATATGTGGCACAAGAATATATCTAAAAGAATTTATTGCCATAAATGACCAATTAAGGAATGTAACAAGTGCCTTTAAATTCTGGATATTTTTTGCGGATTTTTATGCATGTGTATAACGTTACCATTAGTGTTAAGAAATTTATATTCTCAATTAAGGAAGGAAAATGGCGACAGCAATCAAAATCTATATTCTCTATTTATCTTCGGGAAAAAAATAAAAGAATCAATAAAACCTTCAATAAAACTAAAAGCAAAATAAATCTAATCTGTTTGTTACCGTATTTCGCATCAGTGAATTTTAGAGCTGATCAGGCCTTGTTTATTTATTAATTTTAAGTCAATTTGACTCATTAAAACTAATTTTCCATTAAATTACAGCTAGATAATTCTAAATTTAACCTTTCAGGTGATTTTGTAGGACTTTAACAACTTAATTATAATATTGACTTGAGTGCGGATAGAATTTTTTTTCCAAGCTCGAATTAATTTGACAACTCGTTGACAAGACGTGACCTATTAGAAATGAGTTTATTAATTTCAGTATAGAATGACTTTAATCCGAACACGAGGACAAATCAATCGGAACACCTTAGAAATAACATACTGATGAATTTAACAAGCTTTTGAAAAGAGACGAAAACAAAGAAAATCAGAATCTGTTTGATTTCATTTTCCCAATTCCCCAATGCTGATTTTGAATACTGTTACCATCAACGAACTAAACCTCATTGAGATAGAAACTATAACTAAAACGGATTTCCTGAAAAAGCAATTGAAGGCAGAAAACAAAAAGACCAAGACTTTGTTATGCAAAATAGTGGAAAAACATGAAAGAATGTCCCAGTTCTAGTTCTTTCCAAGTGACTAGAACGTCATTAATCTGATTTTGGTCAAATCTGGCCAAAACAATTCATTTCGATTCTATTTGCAACCAATAGAGGCAGATTTTTGAAGTGAATATTCTCCTTGTAGCATTTGGCCGTCATGTGCAATTTGATATCTCTAACCTTCAATTCTCCACTAAAAGTCTACATACTTAGTTGCTTGTTGATGAGTGTCGGTTATCATTTGAGGTATTAATTGGTCTGTTGCCACAGAGATCTTACTCAATCAATAGAACTCACTACAGTAAACCGCCTGTTTTGCACGCTCTACCAAAGATACACAAAGAGAACATTCCTCTGAGACCAATCGTGAACTCACGGAACTCTCCTCACGATCTGGCTAGATTAACGCAGTCAGGAGTCAAGAATACTGAACACTGTCGAAACATACGGTTCAACGACAATGACATCTTGATTAGTTTTGGTGTAGTTAAGTCAGCCTATTCAGGAATTTCCCCACAGGCAAAGCTCCGAAAATCGTCAGAAGAAGGCAGGAAATCGATCGCACACTGGAAGTACAGAAAAACCTAAGAGTAGATACGACAATAGAACTGCTTCCGACTTGCATCAATACAACATATTTCCAGTTAGACATCAAATTCTACGAATAGAAGTTTGGGATGGCCTTAAACCAACATCGTGACTAAAGAATTTGACAACTTCTTACATTTTCTTAATAATCACAGTCCTTATCTTAGTTCAGAGAAAAGGAGGCAATATACATCGAATAACTCAAACACTTAGAGAACATAAACATACTAACTTGAATCTAACAACTAACCTAACATTCAGAACAACCAAAAGCGATGCAGCTGGACAATAAAATACAGCTGCCACTCCGTATGCAGCAGATCATCAAAACCAAACCCAAAAATGAAGATTAACAAACAAAGAACTGTGTCTCCAACGTTCCGTGCAAGCAGTCGAGCATACATAGGAAATAGAAAGAACAGCATGAAGATGAAAGATGTTGATAAATCCAGAATCGCGGAGCACCTCTGGGATGACGTCCGCCACATCCAATGAGAGTATACTTGAGTATTTGTCAAGGCAGAAAATACAAATCGTAGGAAACTCAAAAAGGCCACATACACAGCACTGACGGAGCAACCGATACGAAAGTCTAGCGTGGAGATCAAGCCTGTATGAATATCAATACATCAACAGGCAGCGCAAACATAACATGCGCAATAGGCCACCGCTCACTCATCTACGAGAAATTCAATTTAATATGTAGAACTTATAAAACTATATAAATAGACCTCCTTGTCAACTCAGTGGTTAAGGGTTCAGTGTGGTAATCAAAAGCGATTGTTGGCCCTGATTCGAATCCCGGTGAGGTTAAAATTAATTTGCAAGAATGCCAATAAAAGTTAATAAATACTGCCCTTACCAGAGCGAACGAGAACGTAAGCAGATAGAGCTTCCGAAACGTAGCGATACCTCAAATCTGGTTGCTTGATTTGATCCATTTGACTGACGGTGCTCTACAGATGATCTGAGAAAGGCTGGAAAAGTCAGAATCTATGTCTAGATTAAAGATCTCTTCAAGATATAACGAAACGTCTGTCAAACCTGGTTAGTGAGAAAAGCGCTCTTTAAATCAACACTTTGAATATCTAAGGCCTACTTTCTCAGTTGGTTGGTTGGTTGAGTTTAACTAGAGGATTATTGCCACGGATACAACAATTATATTCACGACAATAATCATCTAGTTAGAGTTAACCAACAATCAAGAAACTGGTCCTCAGAATGTTACGTTTATTGATCAGAAATATTAACATTAATCGTGCTTCTGCTGAGCCAGCATCAAATCAAATTTGACGAAATCATTCTTTAAAAAAACAACTTTTACAGATGTGCTTTCCAATAAGATTTTAATTCAAAGGCAAAAGAATTAATTTGATGCTCTGGTTTGCTCAAACTTCTGATCTAAAGCTCATGACAACAATGCTTTCAAGAATCATTATCTTAAGTTTGACGAAGTTAGATGCTTGTACTCATGGTCATTGTAATTGAAAATTATCTCATCTTGAGATTGCTCGAGTTTATCACGTCCTTGCAAGCAGAGAAAGTAAATTCTAGTGAGATTTAGCGTAAAATAGTGAATATTTATGACGAGGAACAATTACAGTTGTTTTACACGTGCTGTTTTTCATGAGATAGTGTAATAATTCAGTCTATTTGAAACCACATCTAGCAGTTTCAACAAGCGCTGACGCGTAGTTGACGTTTGACAGCCACCTGAATTGATCATTTTGGTATTTGGCAGTGATAAGATATTTTTAAAGAAGTGGACGAGCGTGCAAGGCAACGCCAAGTTGCATGAAGCTTATGGTGACTCAACATGTAAATATCCTGCACAAAGAATTGACTCTATGACAAAGCTATATATCCAATGGGTGCCACAATTGTTGATTGTCGACAAAAAGCACGCGGAGGGACGTTTCAGTTCAGTGTTTTGCAAGATTTAATCGCAATCAGTACAACTTTCTACGGGACTTGAATCCACTACCATACACTTGAATCGAAGCAGCAGTTAAATTAGTGGACAACGACTGATGATAGAGCACCAAAGAAGTCGAAGACCATTTTATCGACTAGGAAGGTGATGGAATTCCCAAGGTATTGAGTGTCCCGCAAAGATTGCACGAATTAGATTTTAAGGCATTTCGTTTTGTATAGAGTTACGAAATGTGTGGGAAAAGTTTTGCGGAAACAGTTTGCAAATTGCGTACAATTTTCGGTCAAAATAAAGCGCCAAATCATGCGGTGGTTCAAAGATTGATCAACAAATTCGAACCAAATAGTTCGATTGTAGATGTGAAAACATCAGCGCTTAAAAGCATTGCCGTACTGTCGGAGAGCGTTGCCAAGAGTCTAGACACCTCGATACACCCCCCCCCCCCCCCAAGGCCCGCAAACATGATTTAGAGGCCCCTTAGTATTTCATGATGTAGTATAATAATATTTAAGAAAAACTGCACTTTATACTACATTGTATTTTTAAACATGTGGTAGCAGGTACTCATATAACAAAACAAATGAACTGGACAGTAGAAATTTCGCTTATTCAGACTTTTCTAATTACATGGATATTTTTTATTTCATATCTGTAAACGACTGTGGGGCCCCCAAATCCTTCGGGGCCCCCGCATTGCGGGCTTTTGCGTCCACTATTTACGCCACTGACGTTATCGCAACATGATAACGAAGCGTTTATAGACGGTATCAGCTGAAAGTTCTAATCGGACAACGCAACCTGTCACAGCACGTGCGAAACAATGGAGTTATTACAAAAGAGATTTCCCGGCCGTGTGGCGACCAGAAATGGCCACCAAGATCGTGCGATGTGACACCGTGCGACTTTTTTCTTTAGGGTTTTGTTAAGGTCTTAAACTTATGTCGACAAACCAATAACAGCCCCTGAATTTAAGAATGAAATTCGATGAGTCATTGGTGAGATTCAGTTGAAGTTATGTCAAATGTAATCGAAGATTTTGCAAAAGAGTTTATTCCACACTATATTAGCACTTTTCGAAAAATAATTCGTTTTATTAAAAAACTAAACCGTGCATTGTGTGACAGTTTGAAAGATGCATCAAAGGAAAAGCGGACACGATTGGCGCACAAGAAAGTGCTATTTCTCCAAGACAACACGTCGCAGTCCCACAAATCAAAATTGCAGAAACTGATCTTCGGACTGATTCTGCTTCTATACAATCGCTTGGACTTGGCCTCGTATGACTTTTACCTGTTCTCGAACTTAAAACCTTGGGTGGATAGGAAGAGACTTATCGATGCCGCTCTGTTACCGTCAATTTTCCAGGTTTTATTTTTGGAAATTCGCTAATGGAGATTATGTTGAAAAACAAAATTGATTTTTTCCAAAACAATGTGTTTAACTTGATCTTTTACTATGTTTTTCAAACAACCTAAGCCGATATGAAGTGTTTATAGCAAATACAAAGATGATGATTAATCATAATGATCCAGAAGAACACAAGAGACAGACTAGAAGGTTTATTTATCAAAGGTTTAATTTGTAAAGTTGCTATTGACTAAATCAGCTTGCGTAATGTCTTTTCGTTGGGTTACCTTGAAAATTCCGGACGTTACCATGACGAAAAAGAATTTTATGCGGAAGTATCATTATGAGCGATGGGTTTACAAGTTCATCTCGCTTCGCCAACTTCTAAAAAATTCAAAGTTCATCTATTAGTGTCTGTAAGAAAAACATGACGACCATGTTACGGAATTTTAAAAAATTTGTTGTATCAAACACAACAACGACATCTGTTGGGTATCTTTCGAGAAATTGTGTGCAGTCATTAGATAAGAGACAAAGACAGTTACACATTCAAATAAGAGCCAAACCAGACAAAACCTTCAGAATTTCCACCTCTTCGGTTCATTCAAGAACTTATTCGGAATAAGATTTGAGGACCAAGACATATTTACTTTAAGATTCTTGAATAGGAAAATTACCTTGAAGGAATATCTGAACTTGCGAAACACTGAATCGAGATCGAAATCAGATTTTTCTTATGCAAAACTATACAATATGCAAATAGCCAAAAAGAGTTCAAAGAGTTAACCTAAAACGATTCTACCACTCTCTCCACATGGAACTTACTCTATTGGATTCTTATTTATTTGGACTTTAGAGCATTTCTCAGAAAGTTGTAAGTTTTTTAGATTTATATCACGATATCTGATTTGTGAATACCGTTGTATAGCGATAACTCACCATAAAAATGTTTTTAGAAAAGTGAAGAATCATGACTATGAATTTTATATCTTCCGCACTTAAGCGAACCACACAGATGTTTATTTCTTCATCCAACACACATAAAAGAGGTTTGCGTGCTTTTTCAAAATCCATTACACAATAATCTTATTAAACAAATTCTTCCAGTTGAGGCCAACAGAATAGTGAAAGTGTAATTGGAAAATTTATTACAAATATAATTTATAGAAGTGCCGGTTCGGTTGAGCAAAAAAAAATTCCTCCTCCACACTACTTGTCAGTGTGCCCTTTGCGAATGTCCACTAACAAGCTCGTGTTCAAGCAAGGTTACGGTGGCTAACGATTGCCCAAAACATGCTATTGTAACAGTGTAACAAGCATCTAATTGTCAGGTTCCAGCATTCGGGGTGGTTTGGTATGTGAGCGCGATCAATTCGAACAAACGTAAACTTAAATAGAGCTTAAAAATGTTTAATTACGCACCTGTAAATGTCACCATTGTTTGCTCACACTGCGGTTTGTGTGAAAAAAAAAAACTATTTAATTGACTCGATGTCAGAGGTTAACTCGGAATAAAAGATTGTAAAAGTAGAAGTTTTTATGAAGTATTAAAATATTCCCTGCTAGCCGCAATGACCTCAGATACGCATGCATTTCATTGAAACGTAGTACTGCTGTGTATGGAATACCCGCAATGTACCCAAGTAAAACACAGTACTCTTGTCACCTCGCATTGCAGTACATAGTTCACGACAAACACGATATCCACTACCTTTACTTGTAGAGTAGTAATTCATTGCTTTTACAGCTTTAATTGTACATTGGAAACCATTAGAGATGCATTATTGTATAATGAAAAAAGAACGATCAAAGCCGGTACTGATTTAAAAATAAAAATAGAAAAATAGTTGAAAGTTTTGTTTTCAGTTATGCTGTTTATCACTTTTCTATAATCAATGATGTTTCACTAATAATAAACCGCTTGATATTAAAATACGATTAACAATAAGAATTTATAGGTTATGAAGTGAAAACATCTGATAAACCGGTCTCTGGAGAGAGAGACAGACCAGCTTTAAAATCCACTGAGGATGCAGAAATTGGAAGTAGACAAATAATATAATCATAATCCCATAAACTATAAATTTTAAATTTATCTGATTGTTGTCGAAATAATACAAATTTTCTTGTGTACTTTTACTTCTTGTATACAAATAGCTGTAAGGTATTTTATGGGAAATTCGGTTTGCTTTAACCTAAATTTTGTTTGGAAATTAAAATTTACTTTCAGTAATCTACACGAAATCAAGCACGGGGAAGTTTTAGATTTCAAAGCACAAAAAAATGTTTACCTGCTGAAAAGTTTGCAAGAAAAAATTCTAAAGTTAATATTCTGTTTAATTTATCGCATACTATTCTTTTGTTTTAATTTACTTCTCAGTGATACATAAAAAATGCATTTCCATAATATCTGAGGATAAACATCCTTCCAAACGTTTCGGTTTAAACAAATAATAAAAAATTATATTATACCTAACTATTATGCTTTTAATAACTCAAATTAACGCAGATTTAAGTATATATGTGCGGTTGTATCGAATGAGATAATATTTAAAACTGAAAAAAGGCATAAAATTTTTATGAATAACTCTTAAAAAGACGCCGAGACATTCAGACATTTACATAAACAGAATACAAAACAAACATAATAAATAACGAAATAAACCATTCTAGCATCATGCATTTTGAATAATAAAAACGGATCATAAAAAGCACCACTTAAGAGTAAAAAAATTCGTGACTGGGAACATTTCATTTCTAAAAAAAAAATTAGACATTTTTATTTAACAAAAATTAATTATTCTAAAAGCAGTAACAATACCTCTGGAGGAAGAATTATCCTTAATGCTATCTAATCTCTAGATAATAATTTATTTAAATTCTGTTTCAAACTGTGTTTTATTTTAAAGAACTTGAATAATTTATTAGATGCACTTTAGTTTGCACAAATCACTTTCCGAGTTAGAGTGCTGTAACATGTATTATAGATTTTTAAGCTATAAGCTATTTATTGAGTAGGAAACAACAAAAGTGGTGAACCTTCCCACATTCAATTTTATACAACACATTTTAGGAAATTTAAAACTTGGAAATTTGTTAGTGATGACGATTCGAGAAAAATGGCATTAATAAAAACACTGAATAGGTACGTGATTGAATTTCTGAAATTTCCGAATTTAATTTCGAATATAATCATGAATCATAAACCTTACCTTAGTTTTATTATGACTCATACTAGATACATCAAGGAATTGTAAGTACACCGAATAAGTAAGGATCGCATTTGCCTTGCATTGGATTCCGCGAACTTCACATATCCGTAATATCAATTTTACAACTGACTGAGAAATATTCGCAAGTTAACTTCTGTTCAAATTCGATAACAGAAACTGCAACATAATGAGCGCCTAGATGTAGGCAACCCAAAATGCACGCAACAACCCAGGCAGCTTCCTTAATTAATTTTATACCGCAACAACCACTATGACTGGACTTTTCAAATTTTTTCCTTGATTTTAAATGGAATGTTAAATATAATGCAACAGATTTAGATGTACTCGATGTTCTATCAAGCCTTCCATTCTCAAGACATCAATAATATGAAACCCATGTTTAACTTGTCGTTTTTCTTCAGCGCCAGCGTTCAAAAACCTAGATCTACTACCTGTTCCGAACAAGAAGATTCTCACGCATCTGATACTTTTGCAGAGTTTGTAGATATCTCTGTATTGCCAGACTTACCCTTTTGGATGTATTATTCATTTTTCAGTTTATGTTATTCGCAACAACAGAATTCCATAAGAAAATCAACGTAATTGTAATTGATGTCAATATGCTATCAAACTCTTAGTCCAGACGGTTTAGATGCGCATCAAAAGTTGACCAGTCCTCTGATTTATCACCACGGCTGCCTTAAAGTTCAATGCGTTGCACCTTTCTCAGAGTCAAAAATCTTCACAGACACCTTTTTCATTTTATGTTACTCCTAACACAATATTCCATGAAAAAATCAATGTATTGATGCCAATCTGCTATCAAACTCTTAGTCTCGAAGGTTTAGAAGAGCAACAAAGGTTGACCGGTCTTCTCACCTATCAGCACGGCTGTCTCAAACTTCAATGCGTTGCATCTTTCTCATTGGTAAACATGTTGACAGCCGCCTTTTTCAGTTTATGTTACTTCCAACAACAGTATTTCATGCAAAGATCAACGTATTGATGCCAATGTGGTATCAAACTCTTAGTTCCGAAAGTTTAGATGAGCAACAAAAGTTGACCGGTCTTCTCACCTATCACCACGACTACCTCAAAGTTCAATGCGTTGCATCTTTCTCATTGTTAAAAATCTTGACAGACGCCTTTTTCATTTTATGTTACTCCCAACAACAGCATTTCATGAAAAAATCAACGTATTGATGCCAATGTGGTATCAAACTCTTAGTCCAGAAGGTTTAGATGAGCCACAAAAGTTGACCACTCATCACTACATCACAATGGCAGCAGCTTCAAAGTTTAATGAAATGCATCTTTCATATGGTTAGAAACTTTAATAGGCATCAATATTTTTCGTGATAAGTATCTGAAAAGTATCCTTCCACGATCCCATTAACTTCAGGAAACGCTCAGAAGACTTTTTGGTCTTTCCTTTCACTTCAGCCTTCCAGTATTTATAATTTATACGAAACAAAGCAGAAAAGAAAATTAGTCTTGTTTTTCCTAAATTTAGATAAGGGTATGATTTTTCTTCAGAATATTGTTGATCTTAATGATTTCCCAGATCAACGATTAAGTTTTCATTGTCAATCAAAAGCAAGTCAGGTACTAAACATAGATTTTTTGACGTTTTTCGAGGGATGTACCGTACTAGGGAAACAAAGAATGCGTTGCATTCATGTGCCAAGTTCTAGAGCGGCGCTTGAAGCCTGAGAAGTTATACCATGAAATATGTAAATTGAAGTTTCTTCCTCTTCATTGTTAGACTATGCACACTGGTTCTTGTACAATTCCCATATTGAGGAGGTATTTGTTCAATTAACAGTGCTCTGGCGCCTTGATTACTCATTCTGTCACTTTCTTTTTGAGCGACCTTTCAGGAAAAAGGATGTCTTTGTTTCTGTTTCATTAGTTCGTCCAAGAGTTTACGTTAATTCTACTGTGTTATCCGCTGGAACTTCAAATAACTTGCAAAAGCAATCCCGTACAAACCCCAACATTACTTGATAAGAGCTTAACACTATGCCCTTGGAAACTACGAAAATTTTCCTACTGTTATACATAAATCAAGACTAAACGAAGAAAATATAACAAATGCATTCAGTTCCACAGGACTTTGTCTAAACTACGCTGTTTATCTCGCTCATTACAGATGATATAATGCCCTTCTCGTGTTTTCCTTTCAGCTTGGTTTATTGTTGCACTAACTTAGTTTATTCCCTGAAACTTTCTATCGGTATCATAATCAAAATCCACTTTATGAGCGCTGCATCTACGATGACGACTGAACCATTACCGTGTATACATATTCAGTAAGTCATTCTGGGGGAGACGACCCCCAGTTTCTTGTACCTTCCAGGAAGATTAGTTTATCATGTACGTGACCCCCTACCCATAGAGATACGGTTTTTTCATTCAAGACAGTTAGTTATTCTTGGTAAAGTGTACCAAAAATGTTTTTGCCTCCCTCACTCATCAAGTTTAAAACTTACTGCATAAGTTTTGATGCAGTTTCTTCAATTCGTTCTGTGTGGAATTCAGTTTGAAACGCAGAACACAGAGACGATAAGAAAGAATCTAAACAAGAACCTAACATGGATGTCAAGAAGGTGTTCAATATTATTAACAGCACGTATAGCTCAAAATATTTAAGAAAGAGGTTCTACCTAAAGGTGACTGGACAGTAAAAGTGTTTTCTCACAGAAAAAGATCAAGTCTGCGCTTTAGAAAGTCACATAGGGCACCGTTGTTTCAGAATAAGTTGCTTTTACTCGAGAATGGAACATCCTACGAAAAGCATAAAAGAGCAACTTTCTTTGGTAAATTCAATCAAAATTTCTAAGAGGAGAGATGTTTACAGTTCTGAGATAACCAGCTAAAAGAGCATCTTAGAAGAAAATTAACAGTCTCAGTAACTAATAATTTGATCATCCATAAGAGACTGGGACCCTCTACCATATACTACGCAATATGGGGTGACAAAACCTTTGAAACTATTACTAGAGACATTTAATTTAAAAGTCTGAATGACAGAATTGGCATTGAGTCGAGTAAAATGCTTTTTAATTCAACTAAATTATCACTGGGAATGAAAATTGTACGATAAATATAATGACACCAAAACAGAGCATTACATTTTTTAGTTTCCAGCATTTCTCATTTCTTGTTATACCTTAACGCTCTATTCCGTCGCGTTTTATATTTCCTATCAGTATCGAATTTTATACTATAGAACTACTATTTTCCTTTATCCTACACGCTTTCCTTCTTTGATAAAATTGAAAATTTCTAAAGTAAAGAAAAGTTTAGTGTTTGGTAAAAATTCTCAAAATACCAAAAATGGTGCTTACGTTAGACAACTTCATAGTCAGAGAAATATTCCGTACTATTTAAATTTTCAAACGTAAAATCCAATTAAGTGCAAAACTGGTTGCTAAACATTCTATTAGTGTATTGTTAAAACTTTAGAATCATTTAGTATTTTTGTAGGTTTTAAATTTTTCCAACAACATCAAAGAAGATAGGAAAAAAGAGCTAAGTAGTTTTTAATTTAGTTTTCAAAATCCCCTAGTCGAAAACAAACGACATGTACTATAAATATTACCGGGCCGAAGAATGTAAATGAGTATTCAACAGTTTCGCAATAAAAACATCAAAAGAATACATTAGAACCTTGTACCGTTAGGCAGTTGCTTCGCTCCTCCTGATCAGATTAGACGAAATACCTACGTGTGATCATAAGGTGGAGTCCACTAATACACGCGAAGTAAACAAGTTGTGGGTTATTATGACCATGATGACAGCCATGATCGAACAGCCCTATCAATTTGTGCGTGGAGTAAGTAACCAGGGCCGTCCTGCTGGGTAACATGTCACCTTGAGAAGGGGTATAGCACCAGGAGGGCTGACATACATAAACACCCCTTTATGAAACGATTGTCGCTTTTGTTAAATGTACCATTTATAGTTTTACTGTCATTTTTCTTCCATGGAGATAAATTTAGAAAGTAACTGGGACTTTTAAAAAATAAAATCTAGAATCTATACTATATGTATAACCAATCCCACATGAAATAAAAAAAGAAAAAGATCCAAGAATTTTTGATTAGATGGATAGATGAAAATGTGGTTTATATCTGAACGAAGGCGTTTTATAAAACGTTTTTGTCGTTTCTTAGCGCTACAGCAATAAACACAACATATGAGCCTATTTTATAACCCCGTAAAACATTGCTTATCTAAATTGACAAAAAATATTTATATTCAAGACAAAAGATAAAGAACTAAAATAAAAAAGAAAAGATAAGGATATTGAAATTTTAAAACGTGTTTATCGCACCTGCAGTGTTAAAATTTGGTTAAATATTAACACTTGCAAATTTGGAAAGATTGTGAGAAGAGAATAAAAGTTATAATTTTGTTTTGATTACATAAATTAAACTAGAATCGTCCAAGTTTACCATATTGTTTTATCTATACGTCCCTCATTAAAAGGTGCAATTACAGAATTCAACAATGTTAAGTAGATTCGAAGTTGGTTGCGAAAGATTATCGTAAATAAAAGATCTTTAAACTTCTCTTCTGTCCTCTTACAATCAGCGACTCCAGTCAAGATTTCAAAAGGTTGTTTATCAAAGTCTTTTTGCATTTAAGAAATTAATAGAGAAAATGGTAGACAAGATTTGAAGCTACTTCTTTTCCTTGAGATTTCAAGAAAAGAAAGAGATGAGATTTCAGACTAATCCGTCATTTTAGCTAAAAACCAGTCAAAACCAAAACAGTGCCTACTAAATATGTGTATAGAATAATCAAAGGTTCGAAAAGGCTACAGATCAGTTTACTCTAAAGTCTGACTTGAAGATTTAATAAAGAAAAACTCGACGAAGTGTGAGTTCATAGAAATCAATACGTAAGATAAACTGAAAATGCTAAATATTTCAGTGTAAATTTAGAAAATGGCATTTCTCATGCCGCAAAGCCGTTAAAATGTAAAAGAAATCAAATATAGCATTAATTTTTATTGACAACACCTGCAAAAGGTTTCAAGCACTAATTTTCAGTTATTCTGCTGTCTTTTGAGAAAAAAAGGAACTTTGTGACTGAAGTTACTTGTTAATAATGTCTCTGCTGCAAAAGAAGCATTTTCTAAAAGAGAAACAATGTGTATCTAAAGCTGCAAGAATAGGGGAGCTAACTCAAGCCTATTTTTAGTCAGAAAAGCGTTGATGAGTTGAAAGACGAACCACCACCATAGATATCAATTCACGAAACAATCTACGCTTTTCTTCATTAGGCTAGAGAATGTTTTCCCTCCCTAGCAGAAAATGATTTTGTACGCTTCTAGGTGTACCTCAATTAGATTTAAGTAGGCTAAGAAAAGATAGTTTGGGCTGTTCATAGATCTGTGAAGGAAAATGACCTTGCAGACTATATCACTGTTTTAATATTGAAGACACAATAAAATTTAAATTAGAAGAAATCTACTGTGTTGTTTTGTTGGCTCAGATACCATGTTTAGGAATGAAGTTCTGCAGTTTATTTCTTACACATTTTAAACGGCAGCAACTGACAACACCGCACAATTTGAATTGATTCAGCTAAATTCTTATCTTAACATAGAAAGACAGCATTCGGTGTTATGCCGTTTTCCAAGTTGACTGAGATTAAGAGATCTCTGATCGCAGGCTGCCCCTTCCACGTCCTCTACAGACTGCTTTGCGATGAAACGTCAAGGAAGGAGATCAATATCACTCTCCGCCACCTCCACCATTGTCCAGGCCATCCAAACTCAATTTTCTCAAGTACAGAGTTCCATCACTAAGGCTAGCTGGATGTCTTTCGGTATCACAATCATTATCATTGACGACTACATTACAAATTTCTCGTCGCGTTCAGCTATCAGGACATCTAATTCCATGCTTCTTGACCCTCACATCAATCCTGTTATAGCAAGCTGACCAGTAATCGTGCGCTTGCCGTCTTGATAGCTTTATTATTACAGAGTTCAGTTTGCTAGCTTCCCTGGCTGAAGTGTTTGGGTTCTAGGAGCTACCTGCACCGCCACCTCACTACGGCTAGCCGGACGGACGTTACAGAGAGAAGAGCCATCTGCAAACTTACTATATAGACACTACACTGTCTCAGAATCCACTTGACCCTTCGGGTTACCTTCCACCTATTACATCTCGTCTACTCACCATCAGGTCACACTTGCTTGTAATTCTTTATTTTATCACTACCGAATTACGATTCACAAGCTGAAGGGACGATTAGCCCTTCAATAGTCGGTTTATAAGTATAACTGCACGCCATCTCCGAACGCTCACTACAGCTATCCGGGCGGACGATGACACTACAGAGAAAAGAACAGACACCGGACCGCTTTCCGCTTTTTCCAGGTCTTATTATTGGGACACTATACTGTCCCAGAATTTGCTTGGCCCTCTGGGTTACCTTCCTCCTATTACATCTCGTCTACTCCTTACCAGGTCGCATTTACTTGTAATTCTTCATTTTATCACTACTGTATTACCACTCACGGACTGAAGAGACGATTAACTCTTTAGCAGTCGGTTTGTAACTATAACTCTTATAGAATATAGCAAAATAAGGAATAAAAGCGATTTTTCTTCAGCAGTTGTCCATTATTATTGCTAGCAAATTTTGCAATCACCGAAACAACTCCAAGTTCATTATGGAATAAAGCTAGAGATCCACAAGTTCATATTTATAATCATTTAGGCAATTTTCTAGATTTTAATAATCAACAAAAGCATCAACACTTTTATTTTGAACATCGATTGTATCAATTTTTTGCTGTGCCCTTCACACACAACTTGACAGCTGCCATTTAAAGCTTCTGCTGCTAGAACTCTTTTAATCTCACTATCTTCTCCTATTGGACAATTGCACGTTTACCTGATTAGAACTGTTTTACTTGAGCTTTGACCACCACCTTGATTTTCATATAACAACCTTTGACGTTTACATGATGTCACAGTTGAATGCTTTGGTGTAAACACAGGCAATTCTGAAAAATCAGCAGCCGATCTTTTTGCTTTTGTTTATTGTTAGATTTTGGTCACCAAAGGCGTTCCGTTTAAGAAGTGCTAAGCATCACCTTTAGTGTCGTAAAAAAAGAACAAAACCTGAGAAGGTAACCACAAGGGCTTCGCTTAAAACAAGCCGTTACTTTTAATCTGCAAAAAAATGTAAGCAAAGTTCGATAATGATGCCTATTACTATAGCGCAAAATACCAGGAGTAATTGTGAAATGAATAGAAGAATCAAGCTGGCATTTTGGTTCCACTTTTAGTTTGTAATAAAAAACAAAAAGGTAAAGATAGATATTGCGGCCTATTAATAAACCACAAGGAACAAGGTGAAATCTTGCAATAATTCGAAGAACAAAGTAAGAATTTTGGCCGCTAAAGATCTTCCGTTTGAAAAGCGAAACATGCCACTTTTAACCTGACAATAAATAACCACAAGCGCTTCGCTTAAACGGCGCAAAGCATTTTCCTAAATTTTTTGATAAAGAAAAAGAAAGGAAAGATCGACGTTTGGCCGCCGTAGGCGGCCTATTAATAAAGCACAAAGCATCGCATATAATTTTTCAATAAATAAAAGAGCAAAGTCAGAATTTTGCTCGTTCCCTTTAAAAAGCGTAAAGCACTACTTTCAACTTTACAATTAATAATCACAAATGCCTCTCTTAAACTGCACAAAGTATCGCCTTTAATCTTGTAATACAAAAAAAGAAAGCAAATATCAAAACGCAAAACATCAGATATATAGGTAGCTAAGCAACAAATAGCAGAGCGAAGCTAGAATTTTAGGAGCCATAAACGGTTGTTCAGACAGCGCAAAGACAATATGAAAAGGACGTGCAAAGTCGGAATTTGCCTGCGACCTTTAACCTCACAGTAAATAAAAGAAAAGCCAAGTCTGGTGCTTAAAAGGCACACGTGTCTCGTTTAGACCACATTTAAAATACAGTAGAGGAGATGGCAGAATTCAGATTAGGCAGCCCATCTAAACGGCACGATTCCTTTAATCTTGTAAAAAGAAAGATGAAGAAGAAATCTACAGGCGGTGTGTTCAGACGGCTCCAAGATTTTTACACTTTAACAACCTACTTTTTGCCCGATGCCTCTTTTATTAGAAAAAGCACTTGCGATCCTGAACTCAACAGCCTTTGTTTCGTGTGTAAGTGTGTTCAATTTCTTTTGGCTTAGCTGTTTGCGTTTCTGCCTACTTAGATCATTTTGACAATCTAAACCAAAGATACAAAATTCCAAAAAAGTAAATTCTACAGGCCTGAAGTATCTTTTACTGATTATTGTTGTTAAACGATCCCGTTTAGACTAGAAAATACTTTGAGACGTTTTCTCGTGAAGTTCCAAATGGAAGCAGCAGCTATTGAAATCTTTATTCTACACGAAACTTCAGTAAATATAAATGAATATCTGGAAGAAAGATTAGTGGCGGTGGTATCACAGGAGATGATGAAACCCGACCGTATGATCCTTAACCTTATAAGAGCTTCTTCTTAGGAAATTAAGCAGAACGCAAAGGACAAGAAAATGAAAAAGTTGCAGCTTGCCCGAAAGGTTCTTTGTTTAACTTGTAGCAAAAGTGTGTTTGTTGTATTGATTCCAAATTTTAAGAACGACCATAAAACCAAATCTGTGTTTTCAAGATAAAATTGTTTTTCTCGGTCTTTATTCTCTAAACTGAGATTTTGAACTTTATTAAAACACGGTTTAGGCAAGGCATGTAACCAATCATCGTTAATTTTTAAATCTCTTTGCTTCTCTTCAGCCTGGAAGAACACAGTTATTGTAGTGTAATGGAGGACGAAGAAGATAGTTTCTCAAACTTGACTGGAGTAAAGATTTGGATGCTCATGAGCTGCAATGAAGATACCGAACTTGAAAGTTAAACTGCACAGCTGATGCTGTTGTTGGTTGAAATAGAAGGATTGAGAAAGCGCGACGGTGATAGATCAGTTTCTACCTTCAACTGGACATCTGACAGGGCACTAGTGGTGGAACCTCAATCAAATCTATGCGACCGCAACACAGGAGATTAGGAAACTATATAACACACGAGGTCCAAGGGTACTAAATCGTGAATGGTAGGAGATCGATTAGAAGTGGTAGTAACAATATTGAAGGAGCCAAGAAATATGCGGCCTTGATGAGACATTATATAGATGAAGAATTTATTCTGCGAAAAGCTAGACAGCCTAGAGATTGAGATTTTTAAATGTATTTTTTTCAAAATTAATTTTTCTTGAATATCTCAATTTCGAACCCAATGATGTTTTTTGATTAAGTTCTAGAGTCGATGCACGATACATCAAACTTCTTAACGAATTAAACGCAATCAAACAAGATATTAGAGATTGGATAGAAGAAAAAAATTAAAAGCGACAGAAACCCACTGATCTGCAAAATCGAAGATTACAGTAATGAACCGTTTCGATCACAAACTATCAAACTGCTCAAGATCGAATATACATAACAAATTAAAAGTATCTGCGGAAAAATTAAATGTGTAACTGTAAAGACTCTTAACGAAATGGTAGATAACAAAAGTGACTCAAAAGTTGACAGAAGAAAAATGAAAAGAGAAACTATCACCATGGAAACGTTTTTTATAGTTGACAGCAAAACCGATACGCTACAATATGTCGATGACACTACGATTGCTGGAAATGATCAGAATGAACTGGAAAAACATCGTAGAACTTCATGGGCGTAACAGTAATTTTGCTTTAATGGCATATTTAATCGCTCTAACGGTCCTCATTGAGAAATTAGTAATTGCAGAAAAGATTAATGGAAAATGCCTAAAAGAGAATCTTTAAATGAAGCCCCTTTGATGCATTTAAGAAGAATAAACAATTTGTTTCCCTGAGTATACATTTTCATTTCATAAAAGTGCACACAAACCGATTTCCGTTTTGATAGAATTGACAAAAATTATAAAAGTACGTATTGATGTTTAGGCAATTCCTACAAAAAAAATTAATAAATAGAGCCGGATATAAATAAAGCAATAGTCTTAGAAAAACACAAATCGTTATTTTATGTTAGTGTGTCAAAAAATACGATTTATACGGTACATGGTTGTATTAATTTATAACAGTACGCTATTAAAATTAATTGATTTATAGGTGATTAAATTAGCAATTAATTCTGTGTGTTTAAATCATTTCCAACCTAGAAACTCGCTAATAATAGCAGTGAACTATTGGAGAAGAAATTATACATTCAACATTTAAGGGAATAATTTAAAAAAAAAATCAACGGAAAAATTCTTCTTCTACTAACTACACACACCGCACCGGTTTAGATAAGCAAAAAGAAATTGACTTCATACAGTCATTTGTATAGCGAAATTTGCTAAATAATATATTTCACCTTAAGACATTAATTTCCAGGTCTTGCAACGCGCAGATCCCAATTCAACATGATTGATGAAAGGACTACATTATGTACACTGTCAAATACTTCTGCCATGAGATCGTGTTAGATTAAGCAAAACATATTACATTATTACATGGGACAGTGAACATAGTGCCCAAAATTAATCAACTCTGTATTCTCTCTCTACTTATCTTTCTCATTAGCCGGTCCCCGCAGGTCTGGCCTGAGGAAATTAGGTTTGAAAACCGGCTCTCTTGCATCTGAAATCAACCTGCACACACAATCGTTTGCCCGTGAAATAAGAAAAACTCAACGTCGACCTACAAAATGAAGCTTAAAAGTGGTAGCTTTTGATGAAGTTTACAAAACTAAACGAGAAAAATGCGAAAAATCTTGTGACGCCATTAGGATTTTAATAAACATTTTTATGTGGGTAGGTACCTGATATAAATATGCTAAATTTCCTAACAAGTTTCATCAACCGTAAAAGAAAAAATTTAAAGGTCTAGAACGGATATAAAAAAAAGCTAATTATCGACTGAAAACTGATTATCGTCTGCAAGGCTGTTTATACATAAGGACTATTTTGGTGGTCAAAGAAATATAAGTTCCTTGAAGCAAGAACGTTGAAGATGAATATAAATAGTCTGAATGAAAAATGATAAACAGGGATTTAGTTGACCAAAGAAACCAATCATTAATTTCGCAAAAGACAAGACAAATCATAGCGAACACCACTGGCCTGATCAAGAATAGAGATCCAGCTTTTAGAAAAATAAAATGATCACGACGAGAATATTCTTGTCGACATCAACACTTTTAAAAGTCTCCACGTTCGAAAATATTCGTTTTAATGTTACCAGACTCGATCACTATTTGCTTTTTGTCCTTAGATTAATGATATTTTTTATTCGAATTTTAACACGTCTAACTTGAATCTTTAAAGCTTTGAAATTTTGTTAATTTATTCATCTCACATATAAATTTGGGACTGCATAGTTAAATAACTATGTGTTGAGGATTACATTAATTTTAAATTCGAGAAAACAACATTTCGTTTTAAAATTTCTGGATAATAATGCACTAAAACCTTGTGCGTCGACAATTTTATAATTTATTTTATGTTTTCATTACGATTTTATTTGCTTGTTGGAAGAAAAGCATTTTTTTTAATTACATCCAGACTGAAATCACAAAAATAGTTAAAACGAAAAACAAAATAAATAGCTGGGTCAAGTATTTATAAGCTTCCGGTGACTCCTTCTATTTTTGCAAAACCGAGTATGCTAATCATCGTACAGAAGCTCCAAAAGAATTTATCTATTGTGAAATACAAAATAAGACTATAAGCTTGATATTCTTGAATTCAGACATCCGATATGGTACCAAGCGCTCCCTTTTTCTTTAATTTCTTATAAAGTATAATAAGATAATACGTTTATTGTGGATGTCTCTCAATTTTTTTGCTTCCGCTACTCCCTATATTTATAGGAAGCTGATTATTTAGTTTTTAACTATGTAATTCGAAGAATTGTATGAACCGGCAATTTTCAAAATTAAAAGATCCTGTAGCGCATTAAAAAAGCTCACTGGATTCACAATTCTTCTTGTTTTGAAATATCCGAAGTCCAAGCTCAACAGCACGCTTCGCAACAATTATGCTTGAAGAACCTTTACACGAACCCAAATTTTAGTTTGGCTTGACATGATTGCAAATTGCATTGAAGCTCTTGATCAAGCGCGATGCTGTAAAATCATAAAAATTGACAAATATTACGAAAACGGTCCCATCTTTACATATAGGTATTTACTTTACCAGCTAGCTCTAAATCAGCGGCTTCTGGGCATGAGTTGAGAATGGAGCTTAGGGATCAATAAATGAGAACGCTTTCTTAAAGCCTTGGCAAAGTTAATTTATTTCGAAACTTCACATAAAATTGTTTCAGAAGTGCAAAACGCATATTGTAACGAAGAAGTTAAAAATTTTGAAAGGCACTCTTGATGGTTCAAGTTTAGAAATCAGATTTTGAAATTCATCCAATATCACTAGATCATAAAATGAGGTTGAGGAACGTCAATCAGAGATATCGCAGGAAAGTCTGCTAGCCATAACCCGTTAACGCCCAGCGTCGTCATATGAAGACATTAAACTTAACTGTTTTTTCTAGAGATCACCGTTGAAATATTGGATAGAAAATACTTTGTGTGTCGTCTTTTGTGATTAAACGTATAGCCAAAGCGGAATATACGCAATTATTGTTTTATTTTTGTTTCATTTTCATTTAAATTCGACGGTCTGCGCATCGGTAATTTTCGGAAATTTTATAATTTTTTTTTCATCCAAGTAACAAGGCTACAAAAAATTTTTCCCATACTTCCAAGAGTTTTGTTATGCCCTGAAAGTGATCAAAAATTGTAAGTTTCTAATTACCAGGATACAATTATGGCATAAATATTGATGTCGTCGTATCACACACAGCACATCAAGTCTTTCAGGTCTGTGCATGTCGCGCATCTGCATTGCCGATAGCAGTTTTCGTGGCACGTGGTCCAGTTCGTGTTTTGATTTTCTGTTGTGGTCTTATTTTCAAAGAAGGTTTAAAACGGCTTTCTAATACTGTACGTAACATACTAGAAGTTTGGGTTTGGTTTTAGGATTCGCTACTATGATGTCGAACTTTTACAAAAAGGCTTGAGTTTGAAGGAAATCGAGGATGATTCCTTTTATGATGACTTAGAAAACTTTAATAACGTCGATATTGTAAATTACACCGGACGTAGATGAGCTTAGTAATGAAGAGCAGTTTGACGATGACGTTGAACTCAATTATTCTCCTTCAGTGGATGACGTAGTTGGAACATTGGAAATTCACGCCAACACCAAGGAACCCAATATATCAACAAACGTTGCAAGTACCTCAAAGAAAAGTACTAAAAAAGGAAATTATTTGAAAATCAATCATTGTGGAGAAAACAAGAACCAACTCAAAGTTTGGGAATTCTGAAACGGAGTATAAAACAGTCAGCAAAGATATTATAAAAAGTACGCCTACTCAATTATTTCAAGATATCTTCGACAGAAATGTTTGTGAGTATATTGTGAAAGAAACTGTTCGTTATTCAGCCTGCAAAAATGAATCAAGTTTCATTTTTTCTACGGATGAATTGAACTCATTCTTTTGCATATTGCTACTTTCTGGTTGTAAAGCTCTTCCATCAGAACGAATGTACTAGAGCAATGATGATGATTTAGGATGCCCTGTGGTTAAAGCTACAATGAGTCGAAACAAATATCCAAAAGTAAAAAGCCTTCTACACTTTCAAGACAATTCTTGGGCAAACAATAATAAAGACGACAGGGCCTTTAAAATTAGATCTCTGACAACCAAAATTCGTTCCCAGTTTCAGAAGTTTGAAGTTTTTAGTAGTAGATGAAAGGATGATTCGCTATTTCGGTCGGAATAACCTCAAGCAGTTTAAAAGAGGAAAACTCATCCGTTTTGGATATAAATTGTGGGAAATGTGTGGGCAGTCTGACTACTGTTATAATTTTAATTTACATACAGGCCGCGATCGAGTAGATGAAATGAATGAACTAATTTTAGGCTCTCGGATGGTACTAAGTATGTTAGAATGCGTTAGTTCCACACATGAACTATTTACTAGTCTAGATCTCTTGATTCACCTACAGAACAAACAGTTTCATGGAACAAGTACGATCAGGAAAAATACATTGCAAAAGTGTCCCTTGGACGACTCGCGAACCTTGAAAAAGTCCAAACGCAGCTCTTTTGACTGTAGGTACGATACCAACGAAGAGATCTGTCTTGTTAGGTGGAATGACAATAGATGTGTCAACGTGGCCACTAATTATGATGCCATATTACCACTGGCCACTACGCAGAGGTACTGTAGAAAAGAAAAGAAGATTTCCGTATCGCAACCAAAAGTAATAATAACCTACAATAAATCAATGAGAGGCGTTGACCAGCATGACTGGTTAGTCGGTAAATATCAGACAGATATACGCGGTAAGAAGTGGTACTGGCCAATTTTTGTACGGTTGCTGGATATGGCTGCTGTAAATTCCTGGATATTCTATATGCATATACATGGACGATCTACACTATCGCTGATTAAATTCCGAAGAAGGTTTGAATCACACTTCTAAAGAAAAGTGTCAAGCCTAAACGTACTCAAGATCCAAGTGCCCCCACCCCTGACATTCGCTATGTTCAGAAGATTCCACATTACGTTGCTAAAGGAAACAAACAACGTAGATGCCAGCTGGAGGGATGTCGAAGCACACCGCGTACTTACTGTGTGACATGTAACGTAACCTTATGTGTTGAATGTTTCTTTGCTTACCATAATCACTAGTATGTTCGTTTCTTTTCCATATAACACAGTGTGTTTTTTTTTTCATTAATACACAGGACAAACAAGTGTTCTCCTGTTCTCCTTGTAAGATTTATTTTGGTAAATATATTTATTTGAAATACTTTTTGATTATTATACGAACAAGACAGTTGTGTTAGACGCATAGAAAAGAATGGAAGCTAAACAATTCATAAAAGCAACCTAAAAACAGTATCAGTCCCTATCCACCCAGTATCGTGATACGATGACAAGCTTTTCCAGCAAAGTGGAAAGTCGAGAAAATTAAATTTCTCCAAAATTAGTGTTCTTGAATTTTTTTAAGACACTAGCACTGTTTATTTTGTCAATTTAAGAAAAAGACCAATTTGGGCGTTAACAGATAATTCTATGCAGCATATCAAGGAAAGATCATTCCTAAATCTCAAATTATGCCATAGAAATGTCCAGTTCCAAGTATTTTGTAAGCCAAGCGATTTTCCAATATGAACCCCGAAACTCTCGTTTCCATTTCTGAAAAAACATAATAAGCGCTATGCACGAGCAACTCATAACATATTGAAAGAAAACCAAGCTGATTTTGTACCTAAAAACATAGATTCCTAAAACGTGTGTTGCTCTATGGAAAGATGTTGGGACTCTGGTAAAAACTAAATTGAGATCCACCAGGTTCATAAGCATCCGCTCAAATTTTTTCAAAGAGAGGCTAGATGCATAGATATAATGTGATATAGAGTGGGAAGATCATCGCAGATGTCCGAGCATTGTGAGCTGTTTTGGGCTTTTCAAATTGGCCTGGTTTTTGATGCCGATTGTACTTTTAGGGCTTGTCGATTTTAATTTGACGAAGGCTTTCTTATTAATTGTTAGCAATCGGTGCCCGAATTCAAAAGGTCTAACACAGCATGTCTGGAACATCCAGAACATTCAAACATCTCAAATAGCTCAATACAAAAAAATAAAGGCATCTTAAAAAACGATTTTGCCTGAGTTTTGTTTGAGATTGATGAGTAGATATCAAAAGATAGAGCCTTTGAGGGATGAGATTGGGATAACTTTCTTCGCCACCTACAAATGCTAGAGAAAAGGTTCCTCGATAGTCTTCAAATCATCCAGTAAATACCTTCAATTTCTTCTTTACATTTTGAAAAATTCATCACATCACTCAAAGCAAAGTTGACGGAAATTTAACAGTTTTTCAGAAATAAGTCTTGGAAGAATTTCAGAAGTTATTACTAGATATAGTAAGCAGGATTTTTCAAGTTGACTTTAGGGTACAAAGACAGAACAAACTTTCAAAAAAGTAAAAGCTCACAATTACGTAAAATAAAAGTTAACTAATTGTACATAAATGCTAAAGTTTGCGACTCCAGACACATTGGTAGTTGCACTAAAAGAAAATTGGCCAATCCAAAGTAATTTTTATAGTTTTAACTAAAATTACACTGATAATTCTAAAGACCACCATTGTGTGTTCAGTATTTCTAGATATCTGAAAGTTCTAATTAAGTTCAGAAGGTTGAATTGAAAAAGGATTTTTAATACTTCCAAAAGCGAATTTTAGGATATTGTGAATTAAATCACATTTTATGATCTTGAAGAATTTCAATCTGATGTTTGCATATGCGTGTAGAATAAACCTGAACATATGAGACAAGTGGAATGAACATCGATTTCATCTTTAAATTTTCAAAGTGGGTGGCATAAACGCAAGGTTATATACGTACATTGTGTATTATTATTATTATTATTATTAACGTATCGAATGCGAGTCATAGGGGTTGGTGTGAAAGCATCCACCCCCTGGAGTCTTTACTAAATTAATCTGATTGAATTTAGACACCTCTGGGACTGACTGTGTAAATCGAATAATGCCTTTACTTTATATTTTGCGAGACGGTCACCGACCTAACTTTTGGCACAACGCCATCATTGAATATTGCTGTTATGTGATGACTAATGAATAATGATATATACACAGTGTGAATCTCTATTACTTTATTTTTAGACCGAAATAATTGTCAAATGCATACATATGGGAGAGAAGACAATAGAAGGAGGACATTTTGCAGATAGCAAGGGGCGATAATCATGTTTGTTCTAAAAGAAGTAAAGTACAGAATTTAAAATATCATTCTCGCCTTGTGTTTACACTACTTCCGTTTACATTTCTAACCGGATTTTGAATTTAAAGTAAGAAAAAAGATGGGAAAGCTTCAATACATAATGTACTTAGTAGTTTGAATTCGCTAATTCGTCAGAAACTAATTTAAAAAGATTTAATGGAACAACATCTTGATGTTGTAAAGATTTTATTAGCTTGTAAAGAGACGTGGTAAAATCGACGAAATATACCTTGTTAACCCGGTAAACATAAATTAAGTTAGGTTAGGTTACGTCTGTTTGTTTTGAGTCTCCAGATGACTGATTTAAGTTGAATTAGATGTAGTGAAAATGTAGATTGTAATATTTATCATGTGTGCTAAGTTTCCACAGGCCCACATTGAGCGTCATTATTATATGTAACAGATGACTTGGAAATATCAAAATGATTCACAAACATAAACAACTAAAAATCCTAAACTGTTGTGAACGCATTCAAATGACATGGAAATACCCAGACTTGGAACTGAGTCGTTTATACCCACGTGTATTTGATTCAATTCTGCTCGATTTGATTCACTCCGTGGGAAAAGAAAACTTGGTGTATCGTGCTCAGGTTTTGGCAAGATTCGGATTTCCTATTACGTATTGAACAGAATGAATTTCAAAAAAATTTAGGAAACAGGTTCTCTAAATCCTAATAGCTGTTTGACTTTACAACTTCGAGATTTGGGCCTATAGATTATATGGTATTAGAGCTACGATTCAATACGTTGAATTATAAAAACCTTAGAAAGGAAAGGTAAGCTAGAACTAGTCGAGTCAGACAAATTTAAAGATACTAACCACCCTTAAGAATTCATTTTGAAAACGCCTCAAGACGACGGGATGTCCACACTTTTCTAGTTCTACTCGTACTTGAAGTGCAGTAATCGTCTTTCTACCAATGGTGTGTATTGTTGCAGAGTTGAAAAAATATGTAAAAATCACGTGGATCTTTAAAAGCTGTTACATGCTGAGAACTGCCTATTCTGTCTTTCTATAGACGCCATGTACAAAAGAGAACCGTAAGGATAAACGTAATTAATTAGCGTAATCTAACCTAAATTAAAAAAGAACAGAAGGTTTATCACAAAAATAAATGAAGTAAAGTGCCTAAGAAAAGTTAAGTTGTAATCGGCATGAAAGGCAAGAAAAAGGCGATAGGAAGACGTAAAATAATCATGAGTATAAAACTGTATGGACATGATACGACAATAATAGGAAGTTACGCCCCAATAGACGGTTCAGAAAGATACGAAAAAGAGGAGTACTATGGGGAACTATCGGATGTACTCCAAGAATACCCACGGAATAAAGATGCAATAATAGTCGGTGATCTTAACGCTAGAGTAAATAGTCAAGAAGACAGACAAGTTATAGGTAAATATGCAGAAGATGTAGAAAACGATAATAGGCAAAGGTTAATCAAATTTTGTAACCAACATGAAATGAGATTGACAAATGCTTTCTTTAAACATAAAGATATTCACATTACAACAAAGATCAATTATTTATTACGCGATCACAAACCAAAAACCTACATTTAGAACGTACGACACAAAAGTAAAACGAGAGGCTAATTGTGGAACCGATCATCATGTGCTAGAAACTACGATAGTGTTTCCCTTCTCGTGTAATTCAAGAAAAGAGGAAGGAAATCAGGATAATATAACAGAATTAAATGTAAAACGCTATAAATTACGCCTTTTGCAACAACCAAGTATATGCGACCTAGTATATCAAAGAAGATTAGCAAATAGGTTAAACCATATTGCACCATCAGCAAACACAGAAGAAGAATATAATAACATAAAAACGACTATACATGAGATAGCAGGAGAAGTTAAGGCCGAATATGAAAAGAAAAGGGATGGTAAAAGAGACCCTCCCTGACTAACGGAAGAATGTTGATGAAAAAAACAATAAATACAAGATCTTTCTCAAAAACAAATTAGACGAAAATAGACACTAATACGACCAAAAAAACAGAGAGGTAAGAAATAAGATAAAAGAAGAAAAGAATACAACTTGGGAAAAAAGTGCAATGAAACGAATCGTATATTGGCGGTGTACAATCGACAGAAATATGGCAAACGGTAAAGAGTTTGAAAACAGACACTAAAGAAAGGGCACTGTCTTTAGTAACAATAGAACATTACTGGTTGAACAAAGACAGACATTTTTAAATGTTAACGAGGAAGATTGACAAGATTTAGTAATCTTAGAAGAGATAAAGGAAAGTATTAGAAAAATGAAAAATGGCCAAGCACCAGGACCTGGCAACTTAAATACTGAATTACTCAAGAGCGGAGGAGTAGCGCTGATGAATGTTTGTCTACAAAAACTAAAAACTCCTAAAGAATGAAAGATCAGCTATATCTCATCAATATACAAAAAGAAGGACAGAGAGAATCTAGTCAATTATAGAGGGATAAGCGTGACGAGCACACCAAGCAAAGTGTAGGGAAAGATTTTACAGAAAAGACTAAGAGCAGAAGTTGGAGGAATAATTTCAGAAGATCAGAGCGGCTTTACACCTGGCCGGTCAGATTTATATTACAACTGATGAAAACGAAAATTGGAAAAAATGACGAGGTGCATATTACGTTCATCGACTTAACAAAAGCGTATGGTAATGTACCAAGACAAAAATTAATGCAGCCTTTGGAAATGAGTGGAACGACAAGACACACTATCGAAATGATCCAAGAACTGTACGAAAATAACATGGCATAATGTCAAAATTAGAAATAGCCTTTCAAGTCCGATAAAAGCGACTAAGGGACTTAGACATGGCTGCTACCTTTCTCTATTACTGTTCAATATCTATATAGAAACAGCACTGAAAAGATGGAAAAGTACATATATGAGAATGGGCATTCCTATCAACACTGACCATCTTTTCACATTTAATTTTGCCGACGATCAGGTAGTATTAGTAGAAGATCCATACGACATATGTTGAAAAGAGTACATTCAGAATACAAACAAATGGGGATTGGAAGTCAGTCTAGAGAAAACTAAATACTTAGTGATAAACTCAGATGCCAAATTTGATTGATTAGTGACGAAGTGCAATGCAAATAAAGCAAGAAGTAGACAAATTTAAATATTTAGGAGTTGCAGTAGATAGAATGCGAATCGGAAAGGAGGAAATAGAGCAAAGAATGCAGAAAGCCAGAAAGATCATAGGAGCCCTCAACTCAGTATGATGGGATAAACAAAAAAGTAAAAGGTCAGGTTATGATGAAGTCGACACTCGTTTATGGCAGTGAAGTTTGGACAATTAGAGAAGAGGAGAAAAGAAAGCTAACTGCAACTCAAATGGATTACCTACAGAAAAGTGCTAGGGTATCAAGGATGGAGAGAAGTCGAAATGAGAAGATCAGGGATATAATGTCAGCTAGAGAAACGGTAGTGGAAAGAATAGAAAAACAGTGTCTTAAATGGTTCGGCCATTTGTTAAGTATGAAAGATACGATGACCCAAACGTTTGTTTACATGGAATCCGCCAATTAAAAGAAAAAAAAAGAACGTCCACGAAAATCGTGAAACGGCAATGAGGGACCCGGATATGAAGGCACAGAATCGAGAGATTTGACGTTGGGAATTGGAAAGGCCCAAAATATCTATATAAATAATCATGAGCCTCGAAAATAAAAAGAATTATATACGGAATAAAAGAGTGGGAAAATTCACTTTAAACGAATTTCGTTCCTTTCTTTTAAACCCTTTTAACAAGTCACTCAGTTTCATCAAATTTATGCAAATTCAAAAAGATGCTTGATAAGGCCGAGAAGTTCCGGACAATCTCGCTCGAATATCGTTAATCAAAAAGACATAATGATAGAAAATGGGAGTTTTCAACTACATAACACTAACAGATGCCTTCCTATTTTGAAAGCATTACTATCCGTTCTCCAGCCCCTTTACAAAAAGGTCTCAATTTGAGGTCGTAAAAAGTTTTTAGCATACCTTGTAAACTGTTTTAAATCGATAAAATGAAGAAGCGGCGCAATTTTGCTTACCATAAGAAGATTTATATTCACTTCGATACTTTTATGAATCGCTCACCTGAAACAAAGAAAAACGAAATTATTCGGTTGGACAAGTACAATAAAAATTTTAAATACAGTATTAAAGCGAAAACCCTTGTAATTTTGCACACTTCACAGAGGTAATAAAAAGTGTTACATTTGCTTTGTTCCAAGCCATATAAAACCTCCAGTTAGACAAGAAAATTGTTAACTCACTTTTATGCAAAACGGACACGACGAAACCGATGCTACTGCAACGAAATAAAAAGAGACGCGCTCAACGATTAAAGATGTTTAAAATGGATATATTTATGACAAATATGAACAGACTACCGCAATTTTCCGATGATTTATGAGGATCCCCGCTAGACGAACGCCCATGAACGGCTGTAAAACATCACTACAAATAACGAATCGCCCAAGAAAGCAGTACTTAAGTACCATATGCCAGTCATTGTTACAGAATATAATACAGACATGTATAATAATGACGAATTACCACCCTGCTCGTCTATTACTGCAACTGATGGCGGAAGGATTTCTGCAGAAATTCTACGCAATAACCAATAGTTCCGCCTACTCTTCCATATTATTATGCGTATTTCTGGCATTAATGGTACATAAAATTTAAAAAATGTTTCAACTTTGTTGCTTTAAAATATTATTTTTATTCAGTTAAAGGATACAAAAAGGTTTAATTACTAACGCTGCCGCCGCCACTTATTTATTCTAGTATGTACTTTATCTTGCACGTTTCTGTTTGGATAAAATAAAAAATGTATTATACATTCTCAGAATATTCTTTTATAACAATTGGGAATATTTATAAAGTATTGTTGTCTTCGATTATTAAGCGATTAATATTAAGATCGCGGTTTAAAATGCAAAGAGGTTTAACTGCTAAGACGATTTTCGCATCTTGTACTCGTAGTTTATTACCTTTATGAATAATTATTACTTCTAAAACCGATTAAAACAACAATATATTATACGTATGTGTCAGCACGGTACTTTGGTCTTATTTGGTTGATTATATGGCTGCATTAAGATTATTTTAAAATATGAATATAAAAATTCTTGTACGTGTTAATTTATATACATCCAACTATCCATTTACCAAATTTTACCGAGAGCATGACTTTAGTTAAAAACCGTTTAATATGGAGCATCCGCAAAAAATCTAAAGCAGAGACGATTTTATTCTTTAAGCTCAACATAATTTAAATGAAAAAGCCGCTGCCATTTTGGATTAGCAGAAATGCAACCAGTGAAGAAAATAAGTAAATCTGCTATCGCAGTGCAAAGCTTATTATAAGCACTTTCCGAAAATAAATCTTCATCACCGCTGTATAAGACGACAAAGCAAAAGGTTGGTTTTAAGACGAAAGATTTAAATAAAAGCAAAGCTTTTGAAACGGTCACAAAAATATCTTATAGCTTTGTTGAAATTTATTCAGATTTTTTTTGCAAGTTTATTACAAAAGCGTTTTAGAAAATAATTAAATAAAATAAAGCAGGGGATATCATTACAATATTTTAATAATAAAAATGTCGTCGAAAATGACACTTCCGTGTCGAATAATAGAATTACATATGCAATGGGGCAGGTGATAGATAACAGATTGTCCGAACGACATCTTTAAGAGACATAACGCTGTTAGAACAGGTATGAGACCGGTCATTATCGGACATAATCCTAGCTAGAAACCATAATTAAAGCCGATCCTTAGACCCAACCAGTCCTCAAACTAAATCGCATTATAATAATACAAAATTTCAGAATAATGTTCACAAATAATATACCCTTTTTTATGGTACATTATTTTGTGTTCATTAGGGCCGGAGTATGCACGAAATGCTATTTGTTATGAAACACAGATATACCAAATTTTAAACAACATGCGACTTGGACCGCCTCACGGGTTGAATAAACTTCAATCGAGCGCTTAAAATTTTACTAAAAAGACAGAACGGAAATCATCTTTATCTAACTGTTGAACTTCGCATTATAATAATTGTTTAATTTTTGACTGCATTTTTCTAAAACCCATCTTTAATTAACATTAAATCCTCAAACCTGTAGTGTTCGCTCACTTTGCTTCTTTTTTTTTTTAATTTTAAAGACAACTAGTTTAAGCACAAGGTGCTGCAAAGGTATATTTATCGACTGGCAGACAGAGAGTTTATAAATTAAAATTCCACAAGTAAGTACCTACTACTAACTGGCCTAAAAAAATTAATCATCCCAAACCCAACTACTAAAGCTCGCTTACCTGTGCGTTCGTTATACAAAAGTTGAACTTGTATTAAATGAACTAACTACTTGCTTTTTGTGCTTTTTATTTTTACTCACAAAACGATAAGTTCTCGCTTTTCTATAAGATAAAAGAATTGTACAAGAAAAATATAATATAAAGAAGCTACCCAACAGGAGTTTCTTTAATTTCCTTTAATTACAGTCATATACCAGTTGTCAATTTCAATATAACTGCACAATTAGTAATACCCACCACACGGGTATATAAATTATACGCTACTTTGAATGCCGCACCTTAAGGGTCGTGTCGACCATTAATTTTCATAAAGGTATCATAGTACCAGTAACTTATTTGGGTACAGTACGAGCTTGCAGCGTTTTCATCCGTGAAAAAAAGGGCCTCTTGCATCTGTACAATGAGAAATATTATTAAACGGCAAACCAAGCGAGCTTTAAACGTTCACTTTTTTAAACTAATGTATACAGGCGCCTTATACGAATGCAAAACTTCTAAGAATGTCGAAGATTGATGAGATTTTGGTCGGTTAACGGGATAGCTAATATTTAATATTTGATAGGTTTCGATGTCACCGAAAATAAATAGGATCGAAATTCTTAGAAGAACATAACGTACAATAGGTATGTTGAAGTTATCAAACGTTTTATAGTTGTATAAATTTTAAAAGAAATTCTTTCTTTTGGTTTGTTAAATGAGATCGAATAGTTTTCGAGCAGAAAGATTTTTTTGTCGGGGATAAATAATTTATTTCGTGTTTTGGCCCCATAAAATCGTTATTGCATCGAAACAACACAAATATTATTATGGTAATGTAGATCGCAATACATTAGATGAACGCAACCTAAAATTTCAAAGGAAAACTGTATTTAAGTTTCCCGGATTCAAGAAGACTTAATCAGGAAAAATCATTGGCAACTCTTACTTACATATTAGTTTCTTTAAGAAAAGTTATCATTCATGCTGATTGGCATGGCATTTATTTTAGTACTTCATGTGGTATGGGCAGGTTTAAAAATGAATTCGAGTAGCAAGTATTGTTGTGCAATAATTTAAAATTTGGTTTAAACCAACAGAAACGCCTGTCGTGTTTACAAACTCATTTTAGAAGCAATGTGTGACACCTTGAACTCCGTCGAGGTAAGATTTCTGTTAAACAAGAAAAATTTTAGAAATTCTGCATAAATATTTAGAGGCCCGGAAGACCTGTTGTTGTTGAGCTTTCAGAGTCACAAGTTCGATTACAATGATGTCAATAAACGACTCGAAGCTTTGATTACTACTAGCTATTTAAGTAAAATAGACACGTAGGACTTCGAAAGGGCATTTAGAAATTTGCTGCGCTAACAACGGTCAGATCACGTGGCGCTGCATGGTTTCTTTTCTTTTAACCCTCTTAGAGTAGATTATTTCTCCATTAACCTTCTCAAAGAGCTAATTATAAACACAAGCATTAGCTTTAGAATTATTAATTTCTTTCAATAAGCACCTTCTAGAATCTAAGGACCTACAGCTACATCTCATGGCAAGTGAAGACTTTACCTGACGGAATTAAAGATTTTAAATATGCCGACCCGTTTATTTAATACATAGAACATTGACGATCTTTTGTTTGCCATTCAAGATCTATTCCAAACTATTTGTCAGTAAGATCCTCCTTAGACTCCTAATCGAGAGAGTATCCAAGAACCGTAAATTCGAAGCTTGACTTCAACTAGTATTCTAGGATTCTGATAACCTGTAAAAATTGAATTTATATTACCAAAATTCAGGATCTTGTAACCTACCACTTGCATAGCCTAGTTACATAGTTGATAAACGATACTTAATAACCAATAACTCCTTTAACTGAGAAACTTCACAAAAAGATGTCTAAGTCACAAGAAGAGCTGTAAAATGTAACTCTAAATTGTAACTCATTTTAATGAAAACAAGATCTAGGCACACATAGTCAGTAATGCAACTTTTTAGAAAAGGGCACACTCCTACGGAAGTGTTCTGTTGAATGTTTCCTAATGAAAACTGTACATTGTGTTCATTGCCGTTTTTAGGGTTTTAGGGCTCTGGGCTTTTAATTCACTGAGGGCCCCTAGCAAAGATTTTTAATGAAAAATGAGGATCTGTTTTATATATTTATTATCAATCAAATAATTATACGTTAAATTCACAATATTAGACTTCGAAATGTCTTTTTCGAGCTTTCTGTAATACAAAATCTTTGATGACATTTTAAAAATTGATTTCTTGCAGAATATCATCATCAATGATAGATATTTCAATCTCTTCTAAGTCATACTGTTTCTTAATTCGTTTTTTATTAACTCGAGTTTCGAAAATTAACGTTTGCCACTGCAACTGGTGATCATTAGCGACAAGAAGATTCTGAATGTAATCTCAATATTTGGAAAAATCTCGTCAAGGTTATTACTTTTCAGAAGCTCATACAAATCAAATCATCATACATCTAGCATGTTTCTCTGTACCAAATAATGCTTAAAGTGCTCACATTCTGTCATCAGTTCGTTTCCGTCGACATCATTTATATAAAACTAGCTAAAAGTCTTACATCGAATTTTCAAATCGTTTGTTCGCAAAACATTCAAATGTGAAAAAAAAACCGAATAAATCGATTACCTGTTTATAAGCTTTCGAACATTGTTCTAGTTGATTTATTAATTTGTCAATGATTGGAAGATAGACCTCAACTTTAAATATCTCACTGCCGTGGAACTCGGAAAAAGGGAACTTCTGTCTTGAACGCGACGTTTTATTTTTGTATTCAAAATCAGGATAATTTTTTTTTGAAGTAGCTTTGTAGTCGCCAAACTTGTCCCTTTGATCCTACACAAACCAGATAATCAATTAACTTGAGAGCTACATCGAGAAGAAGGCTGTCATTTTGTACACTCTTAGATGTCTCGTTAAACCTTGACAATATCGCACTGGGTTAGCAAAACAGTGTCCAACGTTTCCATTTTCTTCAAGATGCTACGAGCTTCATTTCGCGTTTCAGGCAGTTCTTCGTGGTTGCCTTCAATAATCTTCACAGCGTTCATGATTGTGTTATAACCGTGTTGTAGCGCTGATACTGATACATCTAGTATCCGAAATACGTTTTACGACTACACTCGATCCCAGGGATTCTTTCAATACGCTCCAACGGTGAGTAAAATTGGCAAAGAAAGCATATACCTTTTGCAGAAACTGGAAAAAGTTTGTTGCTTCCATGACGCATCCAGCGGCTTGCCCACAGATTAGATTTAAGTTGTGCGCTAGACATGGTATGAAAAGGGCACATGAACATTTTTCCTTAAATCTGCCTTGTAATCCATTGTACTGCCCTGCCATGTTTGATGCGTTGTCATAAGTTTGCCCACGACAGTCCCCTAATGTTATATCTGTTTCTTCAAGAAAAGACGCAATAGTATCAGTACTCAAATCCATGCCTAACACAACGAACGTTACTTAGTCTACATGTGTACAAATAATTTGTCTAAATACTTGTTGTCCCATTATAACTATGAATGTTTGTTCAAATGATTGGCAAGAAACCGTTCAAACTTACTCAGTAATTCAAGACTCCCATTATGTTGCGATCCAATGATTTTATTGTCCCCACGGAATGCAAGATCTCTTGATGCCAGAAATTTTATCACCTTTACGATTCTTCTTAGCACCTGTCTCCAATAATTTATTTCAGTGTTCATTTGAGTAGTCAAACATTCATCCAAAAGACCGACACTTTTTTTTCGTGACAAATACGTCAAGACAGCTTGTCTATGTCCCAAACTGTTTTCATGTTCCAAAATGCACTTACCAGTAAGTTTCCAGTCGTTGAAACCTTATGCAACCTCGGAGGTCTTCGAAAATTCTGATTGATTATTTGAAAAAATATTAATAAATTCTACTTTTTGGGGGTCCCCGGGTAAATTTTCAAAATAATCCCAAATTTCATTGTAATGTTTAAAAATGTCTTGGGGATCCCCAGAAATTGCGATTTTTCCTAATTTTTGTAATAGTCTGCGGCCTGTGTTTCGGACTTGGTCTCTAAGACTTATGCCGAGCATTGCTTTCTCCATAGTACGCTGGGTTGTTTTTAATTTGTTTGTGCTTTTATGTGTTATTGCCATTGTTTCTGTGCCACATGTCATTACGTGTCCCATACCTTTTTTCTCAAGCTCATTGGTATTTCTTGGTTTCTTAGTCTGAGTCTTCTGAATGCCGTCCATCCAAGTTTTGTTCACCTTGTGATCTTGGTGGTTTGGTTTGGTTTTCTCAACTTAGTGAGATGCCCAAGGTAGACGTATTCATGAACATTTTCTACGGTTTGTTGGTTTACATGAATTTGTCTTTGGCTGTTTGTCATTATTTTTGTTTTCCCATAGTTCGTTTGTAGTCCTATGGTCTTTGAGTTCAGGGCAAGATCGGTTAACATTTGTTCTAATTCTTCCTCATTTCTACTTATTGTGATTATGTCGTCTGCAAAGCGCAGATGGTTGAGGTATGTGCCATCTATGTTTATTCCCTTTTCTTCCTTGTTCATTTTTTTAAATTCATTTTCTAGTGCCAGTGTTAAGAGCTTGAGAGAAATGGTATCTCCTTGCCTTGCCTCTTTGTAATGGTATTTTTCTCGTATTTGAGGTTTCATTTATTTTAACGTGCATGGTGGCGTTTGTATAGATGTCTCTCAGCAAGGTGGTACAATGGGAATCTACTCCTGCGTCGTTTAGTCCTTCGAATATTGACCAAAACTCCACCGAATCGAAGGCCTTTTGGAAATCTACAAATCCTAGGTGTAATGGAAAGTTGTACTATTCGCATTTTTCAATCAGCGTTCGCAAGGTTTGAAGATGGTCAATGGTGCTGATAGAAGTCCAGCTTGCTTGTCGGTCTGTTTGTAAGGATTTTTGTTAGCAATTTATGCGTATGCAATCTACCAGAAAGAACAAAATAGCAACGTAAACAAGTTAAGTAGGGTTGAGAGACAAAAATAGAAATTTTATAGCAAAAACTTAAAGATCAAAAATAAACACTATGGTACAGTAACAAACAAAACAGAAGAAGAAAGCTAAGTTCCCAGCAAAGATATTTTAATTCGAAGTTCATCGAAAATAGAGAATCGTGTTAAAGAGTTTCTGCTGTACAGTCCAGCAGTTATTTCTTGTGCAAGTTTACGGAATCACGGGACCATTGCTACAGTATTCACATCTGAACTTGAACCTTTTATCGCCCTCATTTTGAGTTATTTGTGTCTATCGAATCTGGATTAGTATAAATTAAAGATTTAACTATCATTTGAATTTAAGATTCTTTCTCATAATGTATTTATTTTAAACAGTTAGTTTAGTGCTTTAAATATAGCAAAGCTGCAATTAAATTAGATCGTATTGATCTGATCTACTTCTATCATAAAATGTCATGTTCATTAACGTTAAAATATAAATAACGTACTATTCTATGTATAAACTCTTTCATGCCATATTATAACTACCCTATGTATCAAATAAATTGTCAGAGTCATTACTTGCTTGAAGATAAACTCACATACCTGTAAATGTGTTAAGTTCGGATTTGTTCATAGTAATTCAATTGGTTTCCTGCTTTTTTATATTTAAATAGATTAAAGCAAAGAAAATGCCTTGATCTTCTCAAAGGAAAATAAGTATTATCAAAGATTTTCTCTTTAAATAAATAAATAAATAATGAACCTGTAAATTCGTTTATGAATTTCCTGATAAAATCTCATCGGAATCTCTCACCGATTTCTTTTTCATTTTTTAAATACCTTATTTGTATCAGTTACAAGATTACCTTTTTCATTGCTCCAACGTTATATAATAATATCTATAAGTAGCACCGATACACTTTCATTAATCATTAGAAAATTTGTACAAGCATTTTGACACCTCGTTCCTCATTAAAATTAAAAAAAGTTAAAGCTTCAAGCTTTTTTTCTCCCCATTATTTTTTGTTTCTGTTTTATAGTGCTTTTTACGCGTTACGGTAACATGCAAAACGAAGACTGAAAAATAAGGCTCAGTAACATAGAGAAGAATGAAGCAAGTATTATGGCAGCTCGGTAGGCAGGTCGATAACCATCTATATGCTCTGTCAAATGTTTAATTTGTTCAGACTATTTATTAATGTTCGATATTTATGAAGTCGGGCCGCCCTTATATCGAAAGCAGTGCGATAAATCCTGTTAAGATCCATCCCAATAGACGTCGCAATCTTCGTTATCTTCATCGTGCCCTCCCTCAGCCCTTTTGTTTAATGTACTCGAATGATCTTGAACACATATTTGTTAGTGGGAGAATTATTTAGAGTCATAAAATACTAACATGCAAACGTTTACCTCCTCGTCTATTTGTTAACCTCGTAGTGGTATTTTCCTTTTACGATTGCATGCAATTATAGATATGATGTTAGTTTGATATATTATTGGCATAATTTATGTAAAACGCTAGATAAAATCGTTGGAATTGTCGTAAATTTTGACAAATTTATGTGTAATCGTAAAGTTGCTTTTAAAAAAGCCACAAAATCTTGTCTCGATCCTCAACGCCGTACATCTCTTTAGATTATAATGTACGATATCTAGAGATAACTACATATAAAATAAATATAAAACGGTATCAGCGTAAGAAATCGCGAATATTTTAATATTTCCAGCTTAAATGATCCGGGATAAAAGATTTTTTTTAGTTCATTAATGTTAACAACAACATTTATTATAGCGCACGTTTTCGAAAATATAAAACTTAGAAAGCTGCTTCGATTAGTATCTCTCCTACCGTCTCACTTTTACCCAAATACCTACATTGTAAATAAATAAATAAATATATCAGCGGTTTTGTAATCAGCTTATTAGTATAAAATATGATTTTGTTTAATTCACGAGCTGGTTATACTATTACTGTGTATAACTATATTTTGTCTTGAAGGTAATAAATTTTATTTGCTTAATATTTATTTATTCAAAGGTTAATATATTGGAATTAATATTATTAGAACAGATTTCCTGCGTTGCATTTCTTGAGGGAGATTTCAACCTTAGAATTCAAAGATTTTAAAAACATAGAAGAAAGATATCAAACAAAAGATTTAGAAACGCCAAGTTAACAAGGATACATAGTACGAAAAGAAAACTTAAAGGTTTGCAAAGAAATATAACTCGTGACACAAAAAATTCCATCTCAAAGTTACCACATGTAAAAAAAGACAGACAATCAAGATCATAGGCTTTTTAAGATTGAGTGTGATTTTGAAACCTTGGGCCTTTTTTATCCTGATGACCTAGTCGGGTTCTCTAAGCAATACCTCACCGATTGCGACCTTGAGCTCTTCTTGGAATACCTTCAAGAATATCAAAAAGAAACAAATTCCAAAATATTGAACTGCGCAGGTTTTTATTCTGCCGTACAGAAGCTTAAATTTGCTGCCTTTATTACCTTTACTGTTTCAGTTAAAAAGATTTCTAACCAACCAAGGGAACTAACAACAAGTAGTTTTACGTATAAATTCGCTAAACTGAAAATTTCAGACACTGTGGATAGGTAAACATTGCACTTTCCCAAAACGACTAAAATGGAAAGAAAGAGACTTTTGTCTTGAAGTCTAAGACTAGGTCCAAATTCACTTTATCTGGTATTAGAGATTGGCCCGATGGTATAACAGAAAATTTTAGAATAAAATGCGGAGGGAGAGTTGCGTATAAGCGCGGTGGCAACGCAGCCCTACTGTGTTCTATCAGGATCAGTCTAGCAAGCTTGAAGATCCCCGGAGAAAAATGTATTAAACCCTGGACATCCCGAATGCAACCGTAACGCGAGAACCGCTAACCGCAAACTACGTGGAGCCACTCAGTGGTTAGGCGAAGGTTGGTAAGCAAGTCTCATCTGTAAATGAAGAAGATGTTAAGTAGGACTTCATGTTTTCGGAGCACTCAATGGGGCGACAATGTTTCTTTTTGGGTTTCCTTTTCAGAAGTGGGTGGGGTTTCTAAGGATCTCGAGGAAGTGCTTTTTGTTTTGTCCGACGTCCTTGCTCAAGCCAAGTCAAGTCAAATCATAATTGTTCCTGCTGGTGCGAAGCAGCAGAGATCACTGTGGGCACAAGCCTTTTCGGTCAAGGTGTAATTTGGTGCTGCACGCAGTCAAGGATGGAATAGGGTGGTTGATTGCAAGCTTTTGCTTAAAACTTCGGCCTGATCGGCCAGGGGCAAAGTATGAAGGTCCGACGTGCCGGCTCCGTCGTCGGTCCGGTCTTTAGTTCTCCGTTGGCTTCACCGTCGTCGCCGCTGTTGTAAGGGCAACCACCCACTCATACTGAGAGTACACTGCAACCCAGCTCGCGTCCTCCTTATAAATTCCAAGCTACAGAAGAGATCTCAGTGGCTGTGAGACAAAGCCCATCGTTGACTTGTAATCATTTAACATACTCAGATGTATACAATGGCTTGTTTGTACAACTACCGAGATAAGCATTGGTCTTTAGTATGGTCTGTGTCCGGCCTAGGTAAAGTTTACATTTACATAGATAAACTGTGCATTATCTATTGAAATCCGTGCTTATATCAACATGTGAAGCGATCGCTGTACCTTGAGACTGTTTAATGTTTGGCTGAGGCTTCAGGTCGCGGTTCCCTTGGACCTCGTGGCTTCAACTACTATGGTCATTTCGCCGCCAACTAGAATTTAGCCGAATCCGAGGTTTTCCAACCCCGGTAGGTATTTTTAACGTGCAACTCATCATAGTTACACGGGATCCACTGCTTTACATCCCTCCCAGAGGATGGCATCCTTTTTCAGATTTTTTCCGCGTGAAAAATCTCAGGACCTCGGCCGGGAATCAAACCCGCAACCATTGGGTTGATAGTCAGATGCGTAACTATCAGAGCCACCGAGGCTCTTGAGACTGCAGTTTTTAGAAAAATCATTCAGTACTCGCAAAATTCTAACTCTAGACTGTGCGAACACTTGATTAAAGTCAAAACCTGTAAAGGCAGAAGTAAGCCGTTTAGAGCGATCTGTAGAGACAAGCCTGAAGAGAATCTAAGCGTGTAGAGCAAGCTTAGATTTAAGTCAGCAACTTACTCAACAGCATCGTAGAAGACAGGCAGAAATGTATAAGACCTACCGTTACGGACAAGAAACGTAGGAGAGGCCAAGTTAATTGCAGGCTATTTGTAGCCTTGTTTGCTCTGTGATGTTGCAAAAACTTGGGCGATCTCTTTTAAGATGTTCACGATCCCTTTGGGAGTTGCAAAATATAGTATTGGAATAGATAAATATGAGAAGGCTGAGTTCAATTGTAAATCGAAAAGTTTTCTGCATGCTAGGTTAACCGAAGGAAGTGTCAGTGCAAACTCATCTTATCTAACTACGAATGTCTTTTGAAGTGACATCTTCTATCATTTCGATCTGAAGATGTTCACTAGAAATGGTAATCAACAAATTTTTCTGAAGGTGTTGCCTGTAAATGGCTATTACGAAATTTGATAAATCGATCGAAACTGGACTACACCAATCTAAAATTAGAAATTTTAGTTACCTTGGTATTTTGAAGTTTATTATTCATCAATAATGTAGTTCATTGTATTGTAAGTTCTGCCATTATATCAAGCGCAGCGTTTGTCATATTTGGTCCGCTAGATTGAATCTCTTTATAGAGTCCAGAGTTTCACAAAACCCATCCATATCATCAAGTCGAAAAAGCTCAAACAACAGTTCCATAATTTCTTCTTCTTTTTAGAGCAATGCTACATAATGACATCAAATCTCAAACACCTTAGTTACTGTAATTCCTTTTCGTGGATTTTTTTGCAAATTACAAACACAAATAAACATTTACTAAAACAAGGAAGTTCTATTATTGTTGTTGAACGTGTTAACGTTATCTGATTGTCATTCAATCCACATTTAAATTCTAAAACGGTACTACAGTTACTGGTATAAAATTTTGTCATTAAAATTTTGTACAGGCATTTTCTGTTCACATATTATTCAAAACCATAGAAAAGGAAGTAAGAAACTAACAGAAAAAAAAATAAAACTGTAAGTGCTCAAATTTTATCTGCAATTTAAGCAAAACCCGGTTTTATTTTAAAGGTAGAATTAAAGATATAAAAAGACTGAAACTAGAAGATAATGGTGCGTGAAGAATTTCTACCACTTCAGGCGTAAATTCTTAGTTATCATACCACACTAGAATAGGTCACCAGATATTGGTTAAAATGTTCTGTATGTATGGTACCATTTTGCAGTTTTGTCGTGTTTCAGTTACTGTGGAATCTTGAAATAAAGAAAACGAATTTTTTCTAGTAGTTATTCCTGCTGTAATGTATAATTATGAGATTGGGTTCACGTTTTCCAAGAACTAACTGGAAAAAATCCAAAATGCACCTTGCCTTTACAAACATGAAATTTATAACAAGGTTACACCATTAAACATAATTATAAATAAAAATAAGTTCGTGTTGCGTTTGTAAAATGTTACTTTAAACACGCAAAAGTATTTCGGTTTTGTTTTTTTCTTCTGGTTATTTGTCTATGGAAGTTTGCGTTTTTTAGAAGAAACCTGTCTTGTGTTTTTTCATAAATACACAATGATGTGTTCGTTATAATCAGAAGATACTACTCCTTCCTGACTATGGATCTCATCGAAGATAGTACTGTGGAGTTTTAGAAGAATGGCAATATTTAATTTGCAGAGTTTAACTTTGACAATTTTCTGTTTTTAATAATCTTGTTTTATTAATTAATAATATTATAGCAGTCTTAAATAATACACTTCTGTCAGTATTCCAACGTATTCCCATAAATTATTAGATTAGATGACTCACAGTTTCTGAAAACTGCTTTACAGGTTTATTTTGTGTGAATTGACACAAAAGAAATTTGAAACGTTAAATGAAAAAAAGAAAATCAATTAAGCCATTTACGGAGATAGAATAATAATTTCTTTCAATGGTCCATAATATTCCACATATAGTTTTTATTAATGAAATCGTCAGTTAATTAATAAAAAGTTGTTTTGACCAATAAAAAATAGATTTTATAGCTAACGTAAGCATAATTTAGTAAAGAAATTAGCATTTCATAAAGGCAAACATTTCAAAATCTATTTAGAATTTAATTTAAAATTCGGTTGTAACGTATCTAGATCAAAACTATGCGGTCCATCGAACTCAATATTGTCATCAAGTCTCACACTCTAATAACTTACTATAAATGATGACGGTGGCGCGATGCTGTGTATTTGCATATTATCTGTATCTGAACTACGCGGGTGCGACAGAGACGATAAAACGACGATACACGTGAGGAGCGTAACGGGGCCCGAGCAGAAGAAAGACCGTACAGAGGCGTGCAAGAGAACAAGACGGAATGCGTGAAGAAGGATGAGCGCGAAGGAGGAGAGCAGGAGGAATGGGCTTCCTTGCGGCCATCGCCATATTTCATGTCGTCTGCTGCCACGTTGCCACATCTAGAATGCTCCTGCTACTACGGCACACACACACACACACATACACACATATATATACACACACTCACAGCATCTCTTCGAACCCGGAGTAGTTTTGCTTCTTCAAGCCGGAGTTTACCTAATAGGAATGCTGGTCCACTGAAGACGTGTAACCCACGTGTTTGATAGCGCTAGCGGTTCTCTATCATACTCTCATACACGCTTGCTTATATAGATATTGGAAATTTTATAATGATTGTCTGGAATGTGAGTGAATACAAGAAACTAGGTAGGCTGGTAGTTATAATAATGTCGCTGCTAAAGAACCGTTGATAACACCTAACTCCTATTTCACAATTCTAGAGATAACGATTTGCATACGTGGGAAAATTATAGAAAACTCGCGCATACCTTCGTCTATTTTATGAAATACAGGAACGCTACGCTCGATTAATATTACCGAAAGCTATTTCGTGATTCTGAATGAAATATTCTATACACAAGAAAGTAAATCAATGACCTTAGAACCAGTAGTAATCTAGTTACCCTAATTAATTACTATAGATCTATTTAGGTTATTAAAAATGAATACAAAAAATAAATAGAGCAAATTAGTTCATAAATAATTTGAAAGAATTTTTGATTTATTATTAAAGAAATTTATAAAATCACAAGAAACGAACAATTAGAAAGGTGAATAGAGAGATTGCGTTGATTATCGTAAATTAAGTAAAATTTCAAAATTCTCATCTTCTTCAAGATCTCTAGAATCATCTGACGTATTTTAGTTTCAAAGTAAACATCAAAACTACCAGGAATCTCTGAACGGGTTGTCAAGTTATAGACCAACTGAACTCTTTTAAGTTAAATACATTTTTCTGATCCTCGCTTGTTAGGAGCATTCTAAGAATGCCCATTTAATTTTGCATAGGATGTTTCATTTTCGAGTAAACTTGACCTATTCTGCAATTCATCGGTATCAATGTACAATGTTAAAATGCCCCGCATGACTTCCTAAAGTGTGAATTTGGAATTATAATTCTTTAATTAACAGATGACATTTTGACGATTGAAAAGGAAGAATTGGAGGAACTGTATCAAAACAGTGGGTTCTAAACTTGATGAGTGAGGTAGAACATGTCGATTTCGAATCAAAAAGCTCTATCAATGTTTTAGTTTGGGAGGGGAGAGTCAACTAGATGACAAATTAATCTTCAAATCTCACCTGGAAAGAATAACAGATGACACTAAAACAAACTGAAGGATTTCCCATGTGATAAATGGTGGCTGCCGTTATCTTTCTTAAGGTGGGACGCCGATAAAGGAATGAAGGAATAGACCTCGTACTAGATTTTCTCAGATATGGAAAAAAGAAAACACAGAAAGGACAGTCATATCCAACAAGCTAGATAATCACCTTGTATTTAGTTTGAAGAAAGACCTGTAGAGCTGAATGGATTAACCTTCTGTATCAGCGATTCCAAGCCGCCATAGGAAATGGGCTAAAATATACTATAAGATAGGGGGGCACAAAAATCGTTCAGTATTGGTCTACTATCACGGCAAGAAAAACCAGGTCACCACACAGGTTTTAAAGTTACCCCTTATAAATCTGTCTTTCAGTTTAAGTAAAACTATTATGTAAGTAAGTACCTTATTAATTGAACTGACAAATTCACCTTAAAGCCTGATGCAAAAGAGAGAAATTTTGTTAGAACCGACATATCGTTAGACAAGTGTGCCCCGCTTTTCTTTTGCCACGATGGTACACACAAGCTGAGATATTCCAATCTGTGCTAGTACAACAGTAAAAGAGCCTTTATAGTTATTGACACTGACAGTCAGATTACGCTACACTAAGCGTTTTGGAATCAGGAAATCAGAAAACTGAAACTAGATCGAAACCAGTCTGTGAAATTGCACAGGAAAATAAAACAGTGATTAGGCAATAAACATCCCGGACTTCCAGTTCGGATTCCGAAATAAACACTCAGCTATCGATCAAGTACATCGAGTCATCAAAGTCATTGAACGAGCTTTTGAAGAAGGGAAATATTGCTCTGCAGTATTCCTTGATGTGTCGCAGGCGTTTGACAGAGTGTGGCACAAAGGTTTAATCCTCAAGATGAGTAAAATGCTACCCAAAAATTACTGCAGATTGCTAGAAACATACTTAGCTAATCGGCAATTTCGAGTGATGCACGAGGATGCCAAGTCAAAATTTTATCCAATAAAAGCAGGCGTACCGCAGGGAAGTGTGTTGGGACCCCTTTTGTACCTGCTATATACTGCTGATATTCCAACATCAGATGAGACATTCACCGGAACCTTTGCAGATGATACTGTAATCATGGCGGTAAATGAATCACAATCAATAGCAGTTGAGAAAACTCAACGCACACTGAACAAAATCAACAGATGGACAAAAGACTGGAAAATCAAGCTTAACGAGCTGAAATCAGTCCACGTCACATATACGCTGCGGCGAAGAAATTGCAGTCTAAGAACATATCTCAACGAGGTACCAATCCCTCAAGCAGAATCAGCAAAATATCTTGGGCTTCATTTAGATTCAAGATTAAACTGGGAACACCATCTAAGAAAAAAAAGCTGAACAAATTCGCATTAAACAACGACAAATGTATTGGCTGGTTGGACATTATTCTAAAATGAATCTTCATTGTAAAAGAACTATTTATCTATCTCTATTCAAACCGATATGGATGTATGGGATACAACTTTGTGGTTGTGCACATAAATCTAATCGAGAGATAATACAAAAATGTCAAAACAAATTCCTGAGGATGATCACCAACGCGTATCGATACGTAACCAATAACGAAATACATAACGACCTCAATATACCCACGATAGAGGAAGTCATCAAGGAACGAGCCAATAAACATGAGATTAGACTTCTCAATCATCCAAACGTGGAAGCAATTCAATTATTGGACACAACCAATGAAAGAAGAAGACTGAAGCGAACAAAACCGCATGAATTATGTAGATAAAAGACGTAAAGAGTACTATTGGCAACTAAGCACTGGTTTAGTATTTCCACACAAGTCTTGTTTAATATAAACACAATTCATCTGTACTAATAAATTAATTATATTAAGATTGTAGTAGTCATACCTGAATAAAGGTGTTATATATAAAAAAAAATTAGGCAATAGCAGCAAGAACATAGGGAAAAGACCCAGGGACAGAGGCAGCCGTTTTGACAAGTGACAGAATGAGCAAGCAGGAAACCAAGCTACTGACTAATAGAGCACGCCATTAATTGAACAAATAACTCTTCAATATGGAGATTTCACAAAAGCCAATGTGCAAAGACTACAATAAGACAGAAGAAATTTTAATTCACAAAAATAAACATGAAAGAACTTTTCAGACTTCACCCCTTGAATCTTCGCCACAGCACGCCGCTGATTCTCAAGAAAAACAAACGAAATGAAGAAAACAACAAGAGATGAAGACAACAACAAGAGATGAAGACAACAATAAGAGCTGAAAACCATCAGAAGTTTACTAAAAGTGTAATAAAAAAAATTTAAACGAGCACAAGACTGTAACAGCCAAAACTGTTAGTTAAAACAGTAGCAATATGTAATGTGTCATTTCCATGCTTGGAGGAAAATTGCGATCCGGTTCGAAAAACCATAGTGAAGACTTGTGTCTGAAGGTTCCAACCCTAACTTTGAAATGTAAGGACAGAACGCTGAGGCACGCCTTTCAATATGTTATAAAGGCAAAGATTATGAGTAAGTGTCTATTAAATAATTCAAAGAGTAAAAGGAATCTAATCATAGACACCAGTGATGATAGAAAAATTAAAGAGGGTTAGGCTCGGAGAAATTGCAAGTTTCAGCTTGATGTCTAATGTTTCTTGAAAATTAGAGAGCAATAAGAATACTAAATGCAGCGATAGTTCATCGTATGACTCAAATGACTACTCAGAACTAGTCCAATGTAAACAAACTAAAGTTTCGAGCAAACGTAAGACTATTTGAAAAACAGATTTATTCAAGAAATTTTCAACAATAACAAGAAACACAAGCCTTGACACAAATCATTCATTTCATTGAGAAATAAACATTTAAGATAGCGAGTCCAAGAGGGAACTCCCGAAGAGACCGATGCCTGCTTCACAATTCGAGAGTTCTAACAGGGTTTCAACCGGCATTATGCATAGCCATAAATAAGGCCATCAGTTTTGATACTAACAGCTTTTCTAATGGCAAGTATATTTGTGTTCAGTGTGACAAACGTGACTATTATGCTGAAGATTGCAGTTTTCTTTAAATTATTCCTACTAGGTAAGTTGGTCATGATCAAATAAATTGAAAACTTGACTGCTATCCATATCCGTTGGTAGATAATCTACTAAGGTGTATTAGCCGCATTTAATTTTGTCTTATTTTAGGGATTTTGCAAATCAAGATTTCGGAAGACAGCTGAAGCAGTTTCTTGTGATATTACATAGCACATTACCTCACTCGCATGTTCTTCCTCCGGTCCTGCTTGGCACTACGCACATCTTACAAAAACTATATCTAGAATTCATGAACTTGTAAAGTTGCAAATCGTACTTAAGGACTTTTAGAGATATGGCTTTTCATAATGTTATCAAATGTTTGAATATTCTAGGAAAAAGGCTGGAATTATCGTCATGTTGTTGTTCTATATTATACGTATCATCTAGGATAATAAATAAAATTGAGTCGGGAGAAAAATCATAGAAAATCAGCTTTATAAAATCTCATGAAAAATATAAGGAAAGAACCTGAACCAAACCTTTGAAAAGTAAGATTTTAAGTATCTACAGAAGTACACAAAAAGAAATATAAAGAAAAGATAAAATCAATGATGCAAATCAGAATCTTGAAAAACACGAATTGTAAGTATTATTGAACACCTCTAATGACGAATACGCACTAAGATAGATCTCTAAACTATATTTAATGGCAACTAAAAACTTTGCATGTAACATTTAAGTGTTGCTACATCAAGAAAGAAATTACACAGCAAACATAAACACTTAATAGTATACTATCATTACTTCCTTAACAATTAATTTTTATTTATTCTATCGTTTTAAGACACCAAAGACCGAACGTTTTTACGTATCCTCAAATTAGACTTCAACGCTAGATCAGAAACTGAACCCGCTGGAAATAATCTCATAATCCACATATCTTCAAAGTATTGCAAAGTATTCATACATAAATGAATTAATTATGCGTGTTTATACATAAATCAACGTTAACAGAGCGTAAAAACATCATAAATAGATTTGCATTCTTTCCATATTTTAAACAAGTTTCTTTTGTAAAGAGAACGATGACCAATAATAAAATATAAAATTTGAAAAAAACTAAAGTAAAGCACTTAAACAACAAATTTAATTAATATCCCATCGAACATTCTAACAAATTCACTTGTTTATGTGACTAGTTAGTTCATTTCCCCTGCATTCATGATAAAGAGACAGCAAGAACCTACTAATGGAGAGTTATAAAAACGCTATAAACTCGATATTTTAATGCTTCAGCGTTTATTATTGAGTGCGATTCTTATTTTACCCCGCCAAAAAACCTCAACGAGTTGCTTTAAATACGTGAACAATCAATCTAAAATTTTATGACCCAATTTCGAGATTTGTAATATATTTTTTTAACAACACTTTTAAATTTTTAAATATTACTAACTCCACGGGTAGCTCGATCACGAATGTTGTATATAAGAGTTTATGAGACCTCACAAGATAAATATTATTTTTTCATCCATATATTTGTCAGGTTTTTAAAGCGTTCTTCCCGGATTTACAATCTTTTAAGTATAATAAGAGAATTTAAGTATCTTCTTTTAGAAAAAATTTTTCCTAGAAACGTGGGAGTTATTCAAAGAAAAGCGAATTTTTTATGCTACATACTGAACTCTAAAAAATAAATTAATAATCCCGTGTATAATAACTGCAGGTTATTACTCTCTTTTCATTATATTGCATGTTAAATCGAACTTAACAAGAGACAAATTATTTGTATTATAATACGGACATTTTCATGCAGGTTCTATACCTTATTTGCATAGCAAAATGACGTGTTTATCAAATATGTTATATTGAAGTTCATTTATCATTCTCCTTAACAAATTACAAAAAAACACAGATCATAATTTAAAATACAATTAGAGCAAGATAACTAATTAAAAATTATTCATTTTTGAGTGTTAATTTCATAAATAACAGAAAATGTCATTTGATGGCAATGACTTTTAAAAATAAAAGATTTTTAAGAAGGAAATTATACTACCACAATTAATTAGCTTAAAATTTTAATTTTTTAATAGTTTTATTTAATAGGTATGTTACATCATTGTAACACCTATAAAGAAAAATCTACCGCTTTGTAAAAAAAACAACAAATAAAGAATTTGTTATATCCTTATGACCGGTTGGTTATATGTGTGATTTCTAATGCAAAATATAAATAATGAAAGCAATTATGTAAATGTAACAACAACACCTGAGTCGTTTACGACTTCAAAAAAATTTTTCCTAGAATGTTTCATTGCGCAACTTTACGTTTCTGTACTAATAAGTAACGCTTTGCTTTTATATTTAATTTGGGCCTGGTCGTTCTCCAAATCTAATTCAATCGATTTAATATGAGATGTAGCCTTACGACTTTAATCAAGCCGGATAAAATTTCATTCTTTACGTGCAACATGCATTTAATGATCGGAACACATCACGTACAAATCAATACACAGAATCGAAACAAACAGCAATGAAATAAAAGTAAAACATAAAGATATCTACATACAAAGCTGTGCATAAGTCAAGCGGAGAGACAAAAAATGCAAATTATGTCTTGTCAAGTATACAAACGCTGCTGGGATACCTAAAAGGCCATTCCTAGGACGAAGGCTCGATTCACAATCCTGAGCTTTGTCCCGCTAATATTATAATTAAAGCGAGGACACTTTGACGGCCCGCTGCGGTAGTAAAGCTGTCACTTTAAAGTTTATGCTAGCAGAACTTGCAACTACTACCTATAACGCTAACCTAAGCTGTCCATCAGAACTCTTGTGTTTATTGCTGTGTTGCAAGATCTTCTAGACTAATTTACTAGCGATTTAATGAGACCACAGGTTATATACCTACTAAAATTATTGAATAATTATGTCGATCTTGTTTTTTTTTTCTTGACTCTATAAGCACCTAGTGTTTCATTATTTTAATTACAACGCAAAGCTTGTACACTTCAAACGGGCAAGGTTGCTGCAAACTTCATTTCTAAATACCTTAAAACAACTCAGATGATATCAACAGTTACGGTTAGATTTTAATAGAATTATTTTGCAGATCCGCAACTAGGGGCGTGACGGAGGTAGCGTCTGCCCCAGGCTTAATATCCTAAAGAACTTAGAGCTTGCTTTTTTTTGTATATTGAAACTGCCCGGTCTGCACTTTATAGAAGTAGAGTTTACATAGAGAAGGCACCTATTGACCTGACATAAAATATTAGTTACTCTGCAGTATCATTTCTTTCAAATACATTCAGTAGCACCAACATCATTTTTCAAGAAAGAAAACCTTTTCTCACCATTTCGTATATAAGCAAAGGACCCTTAAGAAGGAAAAATAAATGTCACCAATCTGTATCACAGTCAAAATTTATATAACTGTGAAGAAACGGTCTTGCTTTTCTAAACTGCTTAATGACCTATTTTTCATATTTTAAAATTCATTCATTTCAAAAACAATGCGAGTTAGAAAATCAATAACTTAACGATTAATATCACAGAATCTAGCGGACACAATTAAACAGGCAATCGACTAGAAATCATGTCAAGATAGACAAAGAATCGGTCTGAAAAAAATCGGTACAGACTCTGCAAGGAAAATTTGAAGAGAAAAAGGAATGATCTGAACGGAAGTAGGTCAGAATGAAAGAAGAATGATAAATTCGAACGAATTGAATCGAATCTCGATAGGATCGAGAAAGGTTAGGAACCAAAAAAAGAGTCTGTACAATATGAGAAGATTCCAGACAGAGATTCATAAAGTCTGAGAAACAAGCTATGAAAAAAGATGTCAGGTTAGGAGCAATTGCTTATGTTCTGCAAATATTCAGTAACCCTATTCTCTAGTATGTGACTGCACATTGACATGCCAAAGATAAGAAAGCGAAATAAGATGTTGCAATAGACTTGAGAATGTCTAATTAATGTTTTGCTACCGCTCACTATGGCTAGTACCTACAATATGCAAAAGCTTCTCTTATCAGAGAAGAAGAATTCTATGAGCTACAGCAGCTGGGTAGAGCCTTCTCAGAAGACCTAAAAGAAACTATAGTAGAAAAATCTAAGTACAAGGAAGAAGATAGTAATAAGAATGGTCACTAAGTTATCTCCAGGTGGAGCCCTTATGACATTTCTTTACGGTGACACCGTAGAGTGCATAATGAGCTTATCAAACCTATAAGAAAATAAGACAAAACTTCAACATTCATGCGAAAAGAAAAGAACAGAAGTTAAGAAATACTTCCTTTGGCCTTAAGAATAAAAAACATACAAAATATTTGTTGAAATTAGAAATAAAAACTCTAAAGCTCTCTATAATCAATTGAATTTCTTCAAATTTAAGCTAATGTTTCTGCCTACTCTGATTGTGAAATAAACAGACACAATGGAAAAGCTGCTATTTCTAACAAGAACTGTCTTGAAAGTTCACGAAGACAAGAGTGAATTAAACCGATTAACCTTAAGAAACCTGAAGTTTCACCTGGACAAGCTGGATAAAAAAAATTGGTGATTAGTAATTGACTATCGGCAATTAAACGAGAGAACAATTAATAATAAATTTCCAATTTCCAACACTGCAGGTATTCTAGACAAACTCAAATACTAGTAGAAATCCTTAATGCAATCAATAGTTTTGCGTGACACTAATTTTCCAATAGATAACTTGCTTGAATTGTACACGTACTATGTTTATCATAACATTGTCCTGTTTTGTACATACATCGAAGACAACAGAACAATTAGATAAATTCACGAAATAAACCCAAAAACCAATTAAAAATCTTCATGGGAGATAGATACATAACAAACTGAATACTTCAATAAAAGAACAACAACAACACAAGAAACATGTGGTCGTTCCATTCTGTTCTGATGGCTGTTGCACGTCTATGATAGAAAAGGGCGGGAAGAGTAATTTACCTATGGTTCTGCCTGTGTGGATGTGATTATAATATAAACGAAAAGCCATAAAACTCATTAGTGTGTTGGATAATTGATGAGCGCGAGACTGTCTGCCGGAGACGGGCGGCCCTCCTCCGAGTCAGGGTTGCGCCCGTTCGTCCCCGCGTACAGACAACACCAGCAGAAGAAGATTGCAAAAAACCGCGCTACGCATTAATCCATCTTCTAAACAAATAAGTGAAAGAAAACCGCTAGAAAATCTTTAAAAATTACAAATTACTCGCCTTCGGCTTGTGCATGACTCGCGAATGTAATACACATCGAAAAGGGAGAGGAGAAAAAAGTTGAAAAATTTAATTTTGTTCACGCTTTTTGCAAAATTAAAATATAACGGGATAGTTTTTGGTAAAGAAAAGGAACTGTAATGTCATCTTTCTATTTTATACCTTTTTTTTGGGGTCCATTCGACTAGTCGACATTCTTAACATAACGTTTGTAACCTGGGATGCTTTGTGTAACAAAATCAATTTAATACTTACAAACGAATAACTTTGAACTTTACTCTTTTGATACAATAAGGTCACAGCTAGGGTTTTATAATAAGTTAATTTCCTTTAACAATTAAAAGAAATTGATGTTTAAAGATACTAAAAATTACTAACATGTAAAATTTAATAGTTTTCATGAAATTAATTATTTTTAACAAAATGCTTGATATGCTCTAATGAATTTGCAACACACTTTAATGAAAAATTTAACAGTATTAAGATTTATTCTATTGTATTTCGTTTAAGTAAAAACAAAAGTTAATTGAAGACTAGAAAATAATTTCACAGGTGAAGATTTTAAATCTGGTGGACTCGAGATACAACATAATATCAAGAACCCATTTTAAGGTTTATATTAGATGAGTTTTGGCATATTTAACAGTAATCATCGTGTATTGTATTGAAAGAAAGGTCTAATAACAGAAATTCCTTTTTTTTGTACAACAAGTTTCCTAGTATCTCTTACTTTTCGTACTGCAAGTTTTTCCAAATGATAACAATGGTGAAAGGTACCAACACACCAATTAAAGTCTTAAGTGATTCGATTTGATTCGATTTTTTAGAGAAGTACTAAATTGCTAGTGCCGATATTCTATCAGCCTTTTCATAGTTAAGCCTGTCGTCTTCATTATTCGTTTAAAGGATTATACTGAATTTGATAGGCTTTGGCCCCTTCAGTGGCATTGAACTTTGTTCAGATTCTTTAATTTTGATTTCTTTAAAACTTAAAGAGACCACCTGTAACCAAATTATCGATGTTTAGCATTTTCAGTTCATGCAACTGCAGTAAGATCATCTAAACCTACATGATATCAACAGAAACCTAAAGCTCGACACTTATCCTAGATTTGATTTAGATGGAAATCTCTCAAGGTTAAAGGAACTAGCTGCAATCTAACATCGATTTTTAACCTTTTCCGTCTGTATCAGGTGTTCATTGTCGATGGCTGGGATGTAGCTGTAGTAAAACTTTCTAAACCCAGATGATACTGACAGAAACTTAAAGCTTGACACTCATCCTACGTTTGGTTAGGCTTTAAGTCTTTCAACCTTAAAAAGAAGAGCTGTAACCAAAAATCAATTTTTTCTGTTTCAGTTTCTAACGGAAAAGCGTAAAGAAAGTAACGCACACACAGAGTTTTAAAGATGGTGAGAACTTATAAAAGGGAGACCGCCAGAGGAAACGCGCCAAGAGGCTACTCTTGCAGTACTCGAAAAATCATTATCTTTGAGAGATGAGGCAGTATCGTTATATAAAGAGAGTAAAATATGTAGAACTAAATGGGACTCAATTGTCTATTGACTACACCAAACATTCGAGGGTCCGAAGAACAAGAGCAGGAATTATCCAAATATGTGGAGGATTATGCAAAATTATATTATGGACTAACGGTCAAGGATTTACGAAAATTTGCTTACGATTTAGCCATTGCAAACTACAATAAAATATACGAATCTTGGAGAAATAATGAAATGACGTCCAGAGATTGGTTAATGAGTTTCCTTAAACGGCATCAGAGTTTAATCAACAAGTCTTTCCAGGGCTACAGCTTCTAATCGCCACAATGTGAGCTTGTTTTTTGACAATCTAGGCACCGTTTGGGAAACATAAAATTTCAACTACATGACATATAACGCAGACTGCCAAAAACCAAGCAAAATTATTGCAGGAAAATGAACAAAACAAGTGGGAACCATAACGTCAGCAGAGAACAGGACTCGGTATTTGATGCATTCATCCTTCTGGATGGATGACTGAGGAAAATTTTCTTTTGTTTGTTAAACACTTTACAAAATTTACACGGTGTAGTATAGACAACCCTGTTCTGCTCATCCTAGACAATCATGAGTCGCATTTGTCTATACTGCCCTACTAAGCGCACTTTTTCCAGAAATAAAGTTAGCACTCCCTAACAGTTTTGTAAATCTAAGAAATGTTCGTCTTACCCCAAAACCTGATGGTAGACAAGGAAAAGTACCACGCAATAAATTAAACCATAGTATCCTTGAAAAACATACAGAATCATTCCAGCCCTGTATTTCGCACTATCGATATCGTAGGGAACACGCCCCTAATCGGCGTTTTCTGCCCCAAGTAATTTAACCATGAAAGATATGCATGGTGACTTCCAAGACAAACATCCAAAGTTCAAGTGTTCCTATGGTTTGTATCGCTCATTAATAAGTAAGTTAAATATATCTTTGGTAAAATTGAGTCACGAAGAATGCGAAATGTGTGAACACTTTAAGATTCACCCGCATTCTCAGAATAATTTGCAAGATGATTGTATAGACTGCAAGAATTGGTCCATTCACATCAAAAAAGCTGAAGCTTCAAGACTTGCAAGAACGTGCAAATAAAGATCCAGAAGAAGGAGAAGTGATATCTTTAGATGACTTGGATAATAAGACGATGTGAAATGTTTAAGTCCGTAATATTTGCTCAACGTTTAATCGCATAAAGCGAGAGTTTTGTTTCAGTTGGAAACAAAAATAAAAAAAGGTAGAAAAAAGGAAAATATTATAAGTGCATTTTACAAATTTCTACTGTCTCAACGTGATAAGGAGGGAATTATATTGTGGGTGGAGAATTGCACTTCCCATAACAAAAACTGGACTTTTTACATTTTTAGTTTATGCAGTAAACTCATCGCATATTTCAGCCAACGTAATAGAGATAAATTACTTAGAACCAGGCCATACCTTTATGAATGCTGGCTCATTCCACCATCAGGTTGAAAAATTATTAAAAAAGTTGAAAAGGGTACTTGATTTTCCTGAGTTTGCACTTGCGGTTGAAGAAGCTAATTCAGGTAAAGTAAATATTCTAGAAATGGAACTTCAAGATTTCTATGACTGGAAAGACTTTTCTTCCATCTATAAGATTAATCGACACTATAGTGAAAGACCATACCTTCATGCTGTGGTTCAGGTGCGAGCACAAAGAGGATCGATGTTATTACTTTATAGAAAAGCTTTTGAAGATAGTCAGCTACTATTGAGCTTTTTAAATGCAAAGGTTGCAAAATCTGGGATACATTTGCAAAAAAAAAGGACAAACCTCGGGGTATAACACCAGAAAGGCGTGACAATATTATCTATAAGCTTTTGGAATTCAAGGAATAGATTGTTACCCAAACCACAGAAGAAGATAACGTTGATTAGGTATATTAACAATTCTAAATAAAAATTGTTTTAGACTAAAGAATGTTCTATGTTTTTTGCATTAATAAAACGTTTTTCAACAACTACACTGGGTACTTACTATTTCCTACCTTAGTAAAGTTAATCATTTTAATAAGAAAAAAGAGGATAACTGTAGTTTCTTAAAAATAAAAAACCAGAAAAATTGATTTTTGTCTCAAAAATCGAAAAGAGCAAGACAAATAATGTATAATCATGTATTTCCTTAAAATATTTTGATAAAATAAGGGATGGCATTGAATGAAACCTTAAACGTTGAATAAGTCAACTTGTTGAAAAAACGCACTCATCCCCTCTGCGCTTGGTAGGACAGTATATCAGTGCTTCCCTTCCCATACTTCTCATCCGATGCATACGGACGTTGCGTTCTGCCGCCAGAATTGGGCTTAAGAGAAGCTAAAGAGCTTCTAAAGCCGGTGCCATGTGCACCAATCGTTGATTTCTGTCTGTCTATACCTCTCATAGGCTTCAGCCCCTGGACAGGACTGTGTACGGTTCTCTCGAGAGATATTTAAACCTTCATGCTGATGAATGGCTCAAATCGCACCCAGGCATCCCCATGACCATTTATTATATTCCACTTGCTGCTACGACAGTCAACAATCAAAAGCGATTTGCGTTTACAGGTATTTGGCGCTACAATAAAAAGGTTTTTCCTGATGAACATCTGGAAGTAGTGGATGTTTCATGGATGTACCAAAACGCACTACATCACAGCAACTAAAACCTTTTCCAAAAGCAGATCCGCGAAAACAAACAGTCAGCTATAGGAGACGTAAATCTGCTATCTTGACTAACTCGCCTATAAAAACTGCACTGGAAGACGAAACTCGGGAAAGAAGAAACAGAAAGCAAAGAGCTAGTACGATGGAAAAAAACTAACTGGAAATAAGAAAAAAGGAAGAAAAACAAACTAATAAACACAAAGACGAAAAATCAGTCAGAACAAGATGAACTATGCTTTGTTTGTTTAGCACCGTTCTCAAAGTCCAAGAAGGAAAACTGGATTCGGTGATAGGCATATGTGTCTTGCGGTAGTGTTGATGATTCTTACGTATGCATACACTGTCAATCTTTTATTTTTATTATATATACCTATCTAACAATATTCTTTGATAATTTTTAATTTTGTTGTATTGACTAAGAAATCTACAATCTTCTCTTTGGGAGCATTTAGGAAATTGAATGAACAATTTTACACAAGAGGAGAAGTAGTTTGGGTCTGTTGGTCGTTACCTCTTCAGTTTTCTGAACACCGGAATTTCATTTCCAAGTTGGCCAACCTCAGCATTTAGATGTCCTGGACGGTTTAGGAAATAGTTAGTGCTGAATTTGCGGATTTCTTCTTCTACTGTTGGTAAGGGTTGATCATCATGGATAGTTTTGTTGCTAACGAACCAAGATGCATTAAGGATCGTGCGTAGAAATTTTGACTGTAGTCGTTGGATAATTTTTAAGTTCGAAGGTTTGGTGCACCCCCACAGTTAAATTCCATACGCCCAAGCTTATTTTCCGCCAGTGCATTTGGCGAACCTTGAGGTTAACTTGCGTTTTTGTGGATTGTATGTGCGACTTCCAGTTGAGTTTAGAGTCAAGTCAGTATTTCACTTAGTTTTTCATGGGTAGCGGAGTGTTGTTAATTGAAACTTTTGGGCAGTCATCAAGTCTTGTTTTAAAATTTATTTGCATTGATTTAGTAGTGTTTACTTTTATGTGCCAAGAGTCGAGCCAGTCTTCAAGCCGATCTAGATGGTTTTGTAGACGTTCTGTGGCTAATTGGGGATTAATTTTCACAGACAGTATCGCAGTGTCGTCTGCGAACTTAGCAATAGTTGTATTTTCCATAGTTGGAATGTCCGCCGTAAATATGCCCCAGAACACTATCTTGCGGTACACCAGACTTTACTGGATGCAATCTAGAGGTGTCGTTATTAAATTTTGTTTGATTAGGTAGTAATACTAGGAAAGATAAGTTTTAATTTGCTATATATCTAAAAATGCTGCTGCTACGCAGATTTCCTTTTCTTCTAGGCTTCTTATTATTTTGTTAACAATTCTATGACACTGGTGTATAGTAGAAAGACTTTCACGGAAACCAAATCGATGCGTCGGTAAAATTTCGTTGCAATCGATTTCCGTTAGTAGTCTCTTCAATAATAGTCTTTCGAAAATTTTTGATAATTGGACAAATCGTTATATTTGCATAGGTTTATTTAGATATTTGTTACTACTTTTTGTAAATAATGAGAGTTGAGATATAAATTAATAATTTAAGCTAAAGGTTTGCTCTTTACTTATGTATATTAGGTTTTTTTGTTTCACAAATAAATTTTAAACAAATGAGATAAACGTTGAAATTGTAACAACCTGCCCCGCTGTCCCCTACTGATGATATAGTCCTTGGTAGTTAATATTCCTAATAGCGGTTTCTTTCATTTTAGTCTGATTGACTAACTATAACACTTTATCTTCTATTGTCTAATTGTTTGTGTTGATTTTACGTCCAATGACCTTATGATTATTATCACTTATATACTATAATTTAATACCCTCCTCTTTTACCCTTTAACACAGCATGTCTTGATGTGTCGTTATTGATGTAATTACAAGATATTTAAGTTCTTTATCAGTAATCAGTAAAAACTGTTTTCGTCACCTAAAAGGAGAAATGCTAGACATGTTTGGATTTCTTTTGTCATTACAAATCAGAAAATGTATGACTGGAAACTTTCAGGAAAAAATTTTTATCAGATACCACAAAAGATCTATCAAGTTCACTAGGTGGCATTTAGAGCCTCCACTTGGAAAAATTAGAAATTCTATTGCACTCTAAACTGTAGATAAATGTGTACCACGTTAATAAACAGAAACGCACAAATTCCCCTGACTATTTACTATTCATATTTCCTTCATTATGAAGAATTATTGTCGGATATAGCATTAGTGTTACACCACAAAATCTCATTCCAAGCTGTCGGTTCTTATAAAGATAGATAAGGTTAATTAAAGAAAGAATATGAGAAAAAGCAAAACAAACAAAAGCGAGCAAGAATCCCTCTTCTGGATTCCCAAGTTCGAATTTTGTCAATTATCTCCGTTACGGTTGGTTGAGAGTCTTTTAACATGCAAATTCTACAGCAGGAAGTAGAAACAATAATTTTACGTTCTGTTCCGTTACATTCTATTATTTTAAAATATTACCAGTAATACGCAGATTGTTCTGTAAAAACCACAAAATAATAATAATAATAATTAACAAATTATTAAAAGTTGTAAACTTTATGAGGAAGTGGCAAGTTAACTACTCCATACAACAAACAAAACATAACCAACCTACAACAGGTGAGTTTATATTATTTGACATAGGTCGTAAACGTCAGGTTATTGTTAAACATTTATGATTGAATCAGACGCTCTTAAACAAGAATTTACATACATTTATAACAAAGTACAAGTACAATTGCAACTTTAATATAAAAAGAAGTTAACACACCACTAGGAATTATAATTTAAAGGATTAAAAATTCACAGGTGATTATTATTGCTATCTTGACAAAGTCAACGTCTTTCTGAGATAGAAAAAAGAGATGTAAAAAAATGTTTAGAAGACATTTAACAATGTCGTTGCTAACAATGATTTACACGGTAAGGGAATATTTTTTAAGCTGTAGATTCATTATGCAATATCACATTCCAGAGTTCCTAAGGTTCTGTAGAAATAATATCCGCAAAGGTAAAGTTAATAAATCAGTAAAACACCTACGATCATTAGACAAATAAAACTGTGTTAATATTTTTTCGAGAATATTAATGAGTACTAATAAAAAGAACCAGAGTAGTAAAACTGTATAATAAAATGAGTTTTTAATGGTAATTATTAAAATTTTGAAATACATTTGTATGGCAATAAATTTGCTAATTTTAATAAATCTTGTTATTAGTCGTTTTTATTTTTTCTTGATCGGCCATTCATTACGTATAAAAAACTGTCAATTATTCCCAATAATTAAGATCATGGTCGTGTAAACTCTAATCAAACGGATTTTAATTGTATACATTTCCTTGATAAACATCGTAAAAGTCCAGCAACATAGATCAAATTGTAATTTTTTTATGTAAAAGTGGAATTCTAAACTTTAAACGAGGATTATCGCCACTTAAATATTTATAATTCCATTTCTTAACTATAAATGTCAAAAATATATAGTTGTTTTAAAACTTAAAAGTAAAGCGACTGACCTTTAATCAAATTTAAAAAATTTATTGGGGTACTTAATCCTTGTGTTACAGAATTGTAGTGAATTTTTCCTTGGAACGCAACAGGCGCATTTGCCTTGAATAAAAACAACGTTTTTAGTTTTTTAGTTTTTCTGTGGGTGTTATAACGAATCCTTAACAAATTTTAATCATAAAATAATTTATAAATAACGGGAAAAAATTGAAAAATTATAAAATTAAAACATATCTAATTTTTAATGTGACAACAAGCGATATTTCCATTTATAATTTCCAAGACCCACCGTGTCGATGTCAAAAATGAAAAAGTGGGAACAAAATTAAGAATAAAACTAGTATTAATTAAGAACTTTCTATGTCAGAGGTTAAAACGGGTATTAATTAATAAAAATCACTTACACGAAACAAAAAGTATGTCACGTTAACCAAATAAGAATTGGCTAAGTCGTATTTAGTAGTGAACAGGAGGAAAAAAAGTTGTAATCTGCAACCTGTAAAAGTTTTGTAACACACGGACGCCCACGGAGTTAACTTTTTAGCACCTTTAGTAGCCTTCTAAATATTTTAGCTATTCATATTTCAAAACTGGTAGCCATTTGACACTTTTAAAAAAATGTATATTGGTATATTATATTCTTCAAATCGATTATTTAGATCTGAATTTTAAAAATGATGACAAGGTACTATTATAATACTTTTATAAATATAAACAGTAGAGTAGCATGGGTGTGTCGTCCAAGAGGAAAAAAAAGTAAATAAATAAACCAGGAACCTATTTTATTATTGTTATTATAATTTTTTATAGTTAAGAACAGATGGCATTTAAAAATTACAGACCAGAAAACATAAACGAGCTCGTCTATCTCTAAATAATTCTTACTGAAAACAGTATGGCTGCCAGTCGCTGATATTATTAATTCTTTAAGTTAGTATTAAATTTTATTTAAGGCTTCCTGTTATCTCTTTCTTATTTCAAAGAACAGTTGATGCAAACGACAGTATACGTAACAATAAAGACTTTTAATTCATAATAGTGGCTCGGAGTTTGCCATTATCCAATCCTTTAGTTTTGAAAGTTTTTAAAACACAATTGGCAGAGATTCCTTGCAGAATCTAAACTGCTCTGTGACTAAAAACAGTTTTTATACCAAATACATACAATTTCGTGCTCGTTACAAGCTTCGTCTAGATGATTAATACTTTTGTTACACCTAGGTAGTCGCTTTTTAAATAAATTTCCTAGAAATGCAGTTGGTTTGATGTTTTCTGTCTTTATTCTTAAGTCCTCTTGACGTTTACAAAGATAAATCATTAATTCTGTTATCTAGATATTTATTTTCAGAACAATCTGTAAATATTTACACCTTCTTGCATTAAGCAGAAACGATCTAAAGATTAACTCATGCAGTTTATAATTTCAAACTGATGCGTTGGTTATTTAGTGTCTACAAGTGTTTAGAGTAGATTTCCAGCGTTTTTCCCCAGAATTTCTAGGAATATTCAGACTTTTAATAGCGTTAGAAAAATTCACATCCGTAAACTTTTAATTTCGATTCTAGGCATACATTTCCACGGATTATCTAGAAGAAGAACTGCATTCTGTGATCAAATTATTAGAATTCGATTTTTTTAAAAAAACAATGAGTTTTTAGAAAGGGCTACAATCATCTAACTAAATTTGTTTTATGTATGACAAAAGGTAAACAGTTTTATATCGCAAGAGCAATAAATTAGTTCATTTTAGAAACTAACATAGAGAAAAGTAGAAATACAAGACGTGATTAGTACGTATATCGTTGAGCACAACTAATCTTTTCAATGGGCTGAGTTTTTGTTGTAAGTGTTTCTTTTGCCACCCGTTTCTTCATCAGCTCTTAGAAATTCTCTATGGAGTTCATGTTTGGTGGCCCTTCTGCTTTTATCTCATTATTTCTTAACAAGGCGGCAGCGTACAAATTGAGCTTTCTTTATTATGATTTCAAACGTGCTTTCATTACTCAAGCGCATCTGAAACAAGTATGAGGTAGTAAGATATTAGAAGAAATAACAATTTCTGCTTTTCACAAAACACATCTAAATGCAAACTTTAACAATTTACTGATCTCCAGAAACCCAAATCTTAAGAGTTTTGTCTTCATCGTGGCTGTCAACTTGAGCTTTCAGGTAGACCTTAAAAGTTCATGGCAGATAATCTTCGTTTCACATTTCGTACTGATGCAAAGATATTTAAAGCTTCAAGCTTCAATTTGCTTTCTTTCATAATAGCAAAACGGTTTTCGTCAACATTTATTCTTTCTTCTCGGGCTTAAACTTTATCCAAAGTTAATTCTAGACTTTATTAGCCTTGTAGATGCTTCAGACACTTTTAGCCTTGCGCAATCTCTCGATTGGAATACATTTTTGTGGAATTGAAAGCTTTTACCCTTTCTACCAATAGTTTTCAAGGTGACAAGCTTTCTACATAAGAACACATTTATTACTGCATCTGCGCCTTATTTACTTGCGAAAAGCCAACAAAAACTAAAAGCTTCGTCACCGCACTCTTTCCAAGTTCAGCTCGGCCCAACTGGGAACAAACTTGACACTGTTCAAAAAAAAACCGGTAATTTCTTGATCGGTCCGAAAGGCCCGTAATCCGCGAAGTTCAAAAGTCCCGACGGCCCAACAGATCCGAGAAGCTCGAAGAGCCGAGAAGTCTAAAAGGCTCTACAGGCTCCAACTGTCCGACAATCACAAGAGATCCGAACGGCCCGATAGACCCGAAGGGCCGAGAAGTGCAAAAGACCTGACAACCCAAACGGCCCGATTGACCCGAAGGGCCGAGAAGTACAAAAGGCCTGAAGATTTGAGAAGTCCAAAAGGCCTGACGGCCCGAACGGTCCGACAGGCTTGAGAGGTCAGACCCGAGAAGCCCGAAGGGCCAAAAAGCTCGAAACGCCCAAAGACTCCTATGACCCGAGAGGCCTGACAAGGCTGAACGTAGGCCCGAAAAGCCCGATAAATTTTTAAACCTATGCCCGGCTCGATCCGAACACGAGTTTAGATCCAGATCGCGTAAGAGTCCAACGATGAAACCCGGCTCGTGCAGGCCTCTAGAGTGTTGCGACTTAGTCAAAGCCAAAACCCTAAAGGGAAGGGCAAATGATATCGCATACCATTCAAACAGTAATGTTTTTAATTTTAGAAAGTAATGTAAACAATTCTCAAAGCATAATCAAAACAGAATCAAGATGAGTCCAATAATTTGGCCAGAGGCTGTAATGATCTGTTGGTTATTTTGTCTACGAGTGTTTAGGAGTAGTTTCTGGTATTTTTAGCTTTTTTCCCAAAAGAGTCATTTAGTAAAATTATACAAACCCAATCAGTAAGTCCCTAATTAGCAATTTGCAACTTTGCAAGTCTAAGCGTACTTTCTATGCGATCAGTGTTAATAGCATTATGCTGTTCACCATAAGCGAATTTAGCATATCCAGTAAAGACGGGTTCTAGCTCAAAATTATTGGTACAGCTAACTAGAGCCTGGGATTCTTCTGAACAAAATTCAATATTTAGCGATGGTAGCAGATTCTGTTCGTTATCGTCACTCAGTTCATCATCTTCGTCATCTTCATTTTCATTTCTGCCTTTATCAACTAAATACCTGTTTGACAATTTTTTCTCGATCATTTTATAGCCGTGAACATAAATAACGTGGATTAACTTTCAATAAATCAAGTGGTTCATATTTAGAATTTCTTCTTTTTCTTCTTCATAGATAGGTCCAGGATTAATTAACCACGAGGGCACCAATTCACCATTAAATGATCTTCTGGACTGTACATAAATATATTGTTTCTATTGTCAAAGCGTTCCACTCAAGCGTCTTACTATTTTATTAAGCCCTTGTAAAAATGTGACAACCGTCTAAATGTTTATACTAGGAAATGCCAAACGCTGAAAACAAATTCTTGAAGAGTTTGGTAAGATTATTAGCCGTTAGGAAGAATCGGTAGTTAACATATATCAATTCTGCGTGTTACTAGATGGTGGACCCTGTGGAGCAAAAATAGGACAGATTGCAATCATTTTCATTACTGTTTCAATGGAGTAAGACATTTTGTTGGATCTTACTCAAGAAAATATTTTAGTAACTTCTGGATGACAGAGTCTAATGTAACTCAAATTATTTATTCCACTGACACAAATCCTGGACAGCTGCGTTCAGCTTACCAGATCTAGATATGCAATGTCATATTTGAGACTTGATCATTTAAAATGCGATGTTTTTCTTTTCTTTCCTTTATGCTGTGACAGTCGTGACTGATGCATTTTCTAAAGCGTCGGTTTTCACTGTAAAGTGTACGCTTTTGTCAATAGCGATTAAAGCTGATTTGTCGTTGCATGCAGATTCGAAAGAAGAACTTGCATTTTGGATCAACAAGAAGCCTCTAGCGTGCTTTTTGTTCTTTCTGGAAATCTCGGTATCCATTTTGAATAATAAACATCCCAACAGCTTTTTACAATGAAACTGAAAGTATCATCAGCGGATTCAAGAGTTCTTTATCAGATTTAATAGTATTAACGTCAAATGCGTAAGCTAGAAAATTAATGTAAGTAGTTGCGCATCCGGACCTTTTCGTATTTAACGTTGGATCTTTTCAGTTTTTTTCATAAACGATTATACTATCAAGAAAAGCAAAAGTATCTTCTATCTGTCTTTTGATCATTTACAAAAAAATCTTTTAAAAGATTTAAAGACATCTAGACATTTTCATTTAAAGGAGGAATAAATAAGAATAGCCTAGGTGTGATTAATCAGAAATTTCGTTGCTACTATTTTCACATTTCTAACTGAAATTAAAAATTTAAAAGTACAGTAAGATAATTATCTTGGAAATTGGTCAAAACATTTAATCAAAATGTGTTTGCGTCCAAAGTTTGCATTTTAATTTTATTTCATTCATGATATCAGTGCTCAAACAAAAACTAAGACTGTCCAATAAATAACCGTCTGTCGTTTAGCCGCTCTTGCTAAATAACACAATAAACAACCTTCAGAATAAGCAAAGAATCTATGTAAGTAATATTAAAGAGATTTAATTAAATTGGTGAACAAGAATAGATAAAGGTTTTATTCCAGAATAAGCCATCAACGTGTTTATAGTTAGCTATCGGACTGAAACATAACCTTTTACTGGTTTACAATCAATGACTGGCGCCCTTAGTAAATTTTATTATTACTGCAAAGATATTTTCAATTATTTTTGTAAATTAAAACTCAGATTTAAAAAAATAAGAATTTCCTAATATAAAAAACACAACCGCTTACAACACTAATATTAAAAAAAGTAAAACGCATGCAACCATATAATAGGGTTCTTTTCATAAACCACTGATTTATAGGGGAAAAAAATAATTATATACATTTTGCAGATCTTTTGTAATTAAACAATAAATTTAAGTATAAAAAAATTTGATTAAAGGGTTTGCGTGACTCGGTTTTTCGTTTCGTATTAAGTATGAAAGATTATCCCTAAATACTATTATATAGGCAAAGCCAGCAAGAAATAATTTTCGCCCATAGTCGAAACCAACAGGAAATTTTAATTTAAATTTAAATACGGCCGTACTAAACTTTTAGATTTTATGAAATAATTAATAGTATGCACTATAAAAATCATACGTTCAGCTTACATGCCTGCGCGAAAGCGACTTTTTTCGATTCTGCATTTGGTCGTTCTTTTTGTCCCTTTTTTTCTCGGCCTTGCTGCTATATTAAATGTACATTGGATGAGAAAATCAAAAGTCATATTTTCGTATTTACCCGAGTTAATTAATAAATAAAATAAAATCGAGTTCTCATGGTTGATTATAGCGTTCGGTTTAGAGAAGCATCGTAATCATGTGCCGCATTCCTACAGAATTAATTAAGTGTGGAGAAAAACATAAGGTCGGGCTCAGATTACCGCGGGCTACAAATATTAGGATTACGCTGCTTCGTATTCCGCACGTATTCTTTATTGCTCAGTAGCGATATTACGGGATTATATTTTGTTATTATGTCTGACAAATATGATACCAGCTTTTGCGTTTCTCATTTAACATACGAAGATAATCAGATTTTTTTTATAATCGGGCTGAAATGAATTTAAATTCCCGCGACTCCATAAAAAGGTATCTATTGTTAAAGGTAACACGATTAATCCTAAATGAATCGTGTGATGATATACAAGTTAGCAATAATTTTAACCTCACTTTCACACATGATGAAACTTGCTTGAACAAAAAGCACAACGTTATATTACATAATATATTTAAAACAAATAGTAAAGAATTCTGAAATATGGGGGCGACTTGTGCAAGATTAAATGAACAACACAATATAACGAGGTTATATTTATAAAATCAAAGCGTGCAAATGTTCCGTTCGGAGTTTTTGATAGTTTTGACATGTACATTTTATTCTAAATTGATGTTACTAAATAACACACCCCATTTTATTCTAAATTTAACGCTCGACTATTCACGAAATAATGATGACTCTTTAAAAGCTTTCAGGTGAGAACAGAATGATTAGGTTAACTGGTTACTAAATAGACATTGTTACTGACGACACAAAAGTTACTTTGTTATTCTAAATTTTAATAAGTTTACCATTAATGTAGTAAGCGAGAAATAACGGTAGACTTTAAAAACGGAACTTGGGAATAACCCTCACTAGTGGGTTACAAATTTATAAAATTCTTGATGTCATTATTACTATAACTTCAAGAACTTCCTGAAAAGTGTCAGATCCAATGGTATAATGTATCTAGTTCAGACTTTTCTTTCCTTCCTTGGAATAAGACACAATTCTTCATTTAGAACCTATTCGTCCAATTTCCAGAAAAACCTTGTTGTTCTGCCCCTATTTTGGCCACTATCGTTCCCAACAAATTTCTAAAATCTTCGAATTAACATAATTTATACAAATATGTGTATATGGATAGAATCTAAAAGGTTTCTCACAATATAAAAATTTGAATCCAAGACATTTCTTAAATGTTTTCTAGATTTTCAGTCGCGTATTAAATAAAGTATGCAAGAAATACGTTTTCTATAAATATTTCTAAATACTACATTTCAAAAGCATGATGATGTGTTTATGTCTTTTTTATTTAATAAAATAAATCTACCAAAAGATCTGTATTCCTAATTTGAATATTAATCCTTGACTTTTCCATATATCTACACCCTCAAGAATATGAAAAATATTTTCTTCTGAATAAAGCAATTGAATTTTTTTGTAAACATACATAAATGTATTAAATCAAGATTACTAAAATAAATATTTGCATAATTTGATTAAATCAAAATGTCAAGATCAAAATAATAATATTAAAAATTAAGTATATTTCGCACGTATAGTATATTGCACACATAGTATATCAATTTTATTATCTAATTTTAATAAAAAACGTTTAGAAAAATATAATTTTGCCATTATAAAATTTTATAATAACTTTATAAAATTGTCTATGAATTTATTAACATTTTTTCCACCTCTTTCCCGCTGAGGAGCACCGTCAGAAAAAAAACGTTAACAAGAACATAAACTTCAAATTGCTTTTGCAGTAGTGAAAAACCACCTGAAGCACACTTTAAGTACCATCAATTATTGTATTATAATTGCATTCACCTAACGGCCTTTAGGCAAATAATTGCTGTTCGTTTCCGTATTATTTTTAATTAATTTAAATCTTGGAAAAATCTTTGAACGGGAATGCGAGACGAATTCTAAAATTAAAGTAGTTGAGAAAAAGTAAAATAAGCAACGCTGATTCTTTTCAGTTTTTACACTGCTCCTTTTTTGGTTTGAGAATCAATATCGAGGCATTTGTGCGTTTTTGCTGTACATTTTATAGCGCAAAATATATTTAATGGAGTTATTAAGGCTGGAGTGATAAAAGATTATAATTACTTCTGCATAATAACATGCTTAGATCATTTATTATGATGTCATTTTCCAACCAGTTTTACTCTGTAAAAAATTCTACTTATTTCTAGACTTTGCGGAAAACAATTTCAGTTGGCATTCGGTATGGTATCAAGATACGAGTATACATACTTTCTGTTGAGTTGTTTGTAAAAATGAATTTTTGAAAAAGGGCGACTTAAAATATTTATGGGCAAGCCAACTTCAAGATCTACTTAGCAAGCGTGACAAAGAGCCTCTAAAGTGAACAAGTCGAATGAGTATTATTTAACAAGAAGATGAGAATGCACTAACTCTTGAAGTTTATGACAACATTTTGAAGGCTTTTCTCTAGTATGAAATAAATTTATTTTGTCATTGATATTTGTCTCTTTAATGATTTTTGGTAGCATAGTCACTACTGTCTGATTGTCTCAGATCTTTTCGCATCTCTTGTTTGCAAGAAAATAAATTCATTGTATACTTTTCGTGCTCACTGGAGAAAAGCCTTCAAAGATTCCTTCGGAAAGTTGAACCTTAAAGCAACTGACGCTATCAACCATGAATTCTGGCAAAAACGTTTAATATGAAAATGTATCACCTGACTGATGTCAAGGAAACTTCACTAGAAAACTAAAACATTAAAACCTCAACTAATCTTACTGCTCCATATTTTTTGTATGAGATGCGTTATTATCGAGTAAAATTTTATTTTTAAAATGTGACAGGGACACTCTAAAATGGAATTGATTTTTAATGTTATCAGTTGTTATTGAAAGCAAGATGTAAAATTCTTACAGTTTATGACAGCATTTTGATGAAGGCTTTTCTCCAGTTTACGTAGAAAATATGAAGACAATTGGCGCCAGAAAACATAAAATCTGACAAAATTGACGCTTATTATTATTTAGTTATTGGACAACAACGTGTTAACATAGCATCCACAAAACACAGAGTAACAGAATACAGAATAATTACCAAGAGGTCAATCTAGAAAAGTTACGAACAGGAGCACGTTATCACAACCAAAAACTGCAAGAGAAGATCTAGTTTTGTCCTTGTTGACATCATTCTTTTAGGATTTTTTTTTTCTAAATTCTGAAAAACTATATATTTACGTAAATAAACTCTCAGGTCTACAGTATCTTTAAAATGCAAGCGATTGCTAGTAATAATAATAATAATAATAATAATAATAATAATAAATGTCTTTGAATTCAATTAAAATAAGCAACTGGATCTGCTCTTCCACTTAATCTCGAGTAACAGAAATAACCCTAAAGTAGACAAATCAAGTAAATATCAGTTTTTATTGTAAACAAGATAAGAATGTCCCAGCTTCTAAGAGTTATGATAACTACAGGAAAAGTATTTTGAAGGCTTTTCTCAAGTCTGTGCAGAGAATGTGAAACAGATTTTTTTCTTAGTATTTCTTCCTTTCAGGAATCTCCAATAAAATGTTTCAAATTTTCTCACATATCTGACACATGAGAAAATTAATTCGTTGCAAAGTTTTCTTGCTCACTGGAGAAAAGCCTTTGAAAATAACTTCGGGAATTTGAGCCTGAAGACAGCTGAAAGCTACAAGATCAATCTAATTATGTTTTTGTAGATGACACAGTTCTAAAATAAATATTTATCCTTAATTATATCGTGTTGCAAGATTTATTAATTTTACAGAGCACGATCTTTGTTTAAAAAGTAGATTCCGTCATGGAAAGTTTAGGGTGCATAATTCATAAGAGTGATTACAATATGAACTTTGTAATACAATATGCAATTTTATTAAAGCTCTACATGTGCAAATCAATAAATTATTTCCATTACTTTTCATTTGCGCATTTCCCATCTTGTTCTTAGTACCATAGAATCAATTGTTTTCTTCTCGACCCAGTTTAAAATTTACTGTAACTTAAACTAATCTAAAGCTTAATTCAGACTTCAAATTTCAATTAACACATTAAATTTTTAAAAGTTGCTTTTATAGCTATTACTACGCTTTGGCTTATTGAAAAATTAGCACGCTATAAAAATACTAAATAGAAAATCTGAAAGTAATATAGCAATCGTTCTATATTATATTGAAATTATCCTCCAATTAAACCAATCAAAGAATGTAATTAAAATGAACATGCCAGTAAATCAAAACTGACAGATGCATTTAGTTTCACTATATAAACATATCTACAGAGTTAAAGTAGAGTTTTACATGTCAGCCTATTTGGATTTATGTAGAAACTACCTATGCATGTGTGAACGTGCATTTGTGTATTTAGATAATTAATTCCCTGCTGTATTTATACCTTTTTTTGCCTAAACTTAACTTATTCATTATAAAATTAAGAATTATTGTGCTTAATAAAGAAATTATTCGCAGCACGTTTCTAAACTAGTTATGTATATGTATACAAATACCAAAGCTACTGGCAGACTTTACAAGGTATGCTAGTATATGCAGTAAATTATTCAAATAAATAGTTGAAACGTTCATTTATTTAAACAAACATTAAGTATTTTTTCCGTTTTTCATATTAAGTTTTATTTGCTGTAAAACATAAAATAAATTCAGAATCCGTTATCATTTGCCTATATTAGGGAAAAAATTGTCAAATTATCTTTGACTACCTCTGCAAAATGCAAATTAGTATTTAAAAAGCGATTATGATACTTCCAAAAGATCGTCAACCTCGGTTTAATTCGTTTCGTTTTATTTGCGTCTCTGGTCATTACAAACCCCGAAGGATAACAACGTCAACGCAAAATTAAGTGATTTATTAAATACGAAAACTTACAGTGCTAACATTCGTTTGATTCACTGATCCGGAATGTGTACATACACAGAAATGCTTTCTCTTTCAAATACCTATACACTACTCGGAGCTGTCTGCATGATGCTAATCACTGCGGGAAGCAAATGCTGAGGCATCCAACAGAGAAAGAATGAATAGAAATAGATTGATACAATTAACAATAACATTCAAATTGTCGACACATATAAAAAGCAAATCTTCATCGAAACCGTTATGCAGTATTCAACTTGAAATTAATAAAGAGTAAGGAGTGCTTTTTTTCCGTTCCGTGTGTTTTTAACCCATATTTTTTTACAAACGCGTTTTTTTATAGTAACTATGTTGTACTTAATGGTGCTAATTTGCTTTTTAAATAAAATAAATGCTACTGACGCTCTACTACTTTTTATTTACTACCGATACAAGTGAGTAACTCTTTAAAAATACATTTTAATACTTTTATTTATTTTTTTAGGCCAATAGCATTGTTTTTTTTATAGTTTCAATGGTTAGTTAATTTTCTTTAATGGATCATCAAGCTAGATCTTTACACTTAATCATTTTAGTCTGCTCGAGAAGTTAAAAGTTGATAAAAGTTTGCAAATAGTGTAGAACTTCTTCTCTGAAGGGAGGCTGTGATTTTATTGAGTTACAACTTAAACAATTTACAAAGAATTAATGAGTTATTCATGCTCTGACCACACTGAACTATGTATTATGCAGCGTAGCCTGATTCATGTTCGTATTTAGCTCTCTTAAGGCCGTTCCAGACAAACAGTTTTTCCGCCGCGCGCTTCCTAAAATGTTTCCAGACGGTTACTCTGTTGTAAATTTACAACTAGCGCCAAAACAATGTGTGAAGACTTTCCAAAATCTGCCGCGCGCTAGAAAAGCCGCTTGTCTGAAAGATTTGGACCACATCAAGTGACTATAGAAAGACCTTATCCGACGTGTATTTGCGTTTAGGATTTTTAAGAAGGTTGATAGACAGCGAAACTTGAACTCGGGCAATCGTAAGAATCCTATTGCAGAGCGCAACCAGAATCGTGTTAGAATTTTGAATTGTTAACAGAATCAATGAATGGCGAAACCCAACCTTACTCCACCGCAGGTGACTTGTAGGATATCTAACTTGATTAAGGTTGATGGGGAGGGTAGCCCGAGCCATTTTCTTACTTATCATTCTTATGGATAATAGGGGATAAAGCTCGACCAACGTTCTTACTTAGCATTTTTGAAAACCTTGGGCCACCGCAGGTGGCCTCTGTGTGATATTCTGCTTTCTTAGAAGGTTGACAGAGGGCTAATCTGGACCTTGTACCATCCGTATTTGTAATTAGCACTTTTAGAAAGGTAGAGGAGGATGAAGCCAGACATTAAACCGCTGCAGGTGGCTTGTGAGATATCTAGCTCACTCAGTAAATTGATGGCGGGCGTAGCCTAATCTTGTGGTGTATTTGACCCAGTTAAAGGTAGATGGAGGGCATAGACCGATCCCCTTTTGTAATTATCTATTTGAGAAGGTTAATGGAGCTATTTCCAAATAAAAACAACGCCGATCGATGACTGACTTAGACAGGAACCGGCGTGGAAAGGTCATAAAAGTGGCAGAGCGGAGCTTTGCGACACCTCTAGTATATTTTGACTTTTCTATCATGAATTATTATTATTATTATTATTATACCCTTTTGAAGTTTTACGTGCTTCTTTAAGTGCTTATTTTTAATATTGTCTACTTCTTAGCTACATAAAATTAGATTTTCAGTGCTTTGGGATCCGCTCTTTAGTCATAATGCAAGGTTTTTAATATACTAAAGCATCTTGGAGGCCTTTAATAAATCTTTAAATATCTTATTGAATTTTTTCTTAAGTATTATAGGTCTTTTCGACACCTTATTTGCACTTAGCTACGGAGCATACTGTGTTATGTTATCTTCCAATGGCTAATAAAGTTTGGAAAATTATTACTATACTAACTAAACCTTTTGAAGCTCAAATTGGAATCACTCAATCTTAAATTGAAACCAATCAATTTAAAATTGGAATAATCAACTGCAAGTTGAGACAAATCAACTTCAAACTGTGACATTGAGACTAATCTGAATTCACTGTCAAGTTGATTAATCTTTATTTCAAGTTGACTAGTCTCAATTTCAAGTTGATTTATCTCAGTTTAAACTTGATTTGCCTCAACTTGCAGTTGATTTATCCCAATCTGAAATTGATGGTTCTCGGTTTGAGATTGAGTGATCCCAAATTGAGCTTCAAAAGGTATAGATGTGCAATTTGGAAGAGCTCGTCTGATACTACAGATGAATAATGAAAGAAAAAGCATCGATCGCGGAAAAGACATTTTGAGGTTGTTTGGGGGACAAAAATGAATGATCGAGCACATTTCCTCGATTTTATGGTCATGGATTGAATAATTAATAAAATATTGATTTTCCACATTTTTTCATTAAAGGCCTTTAATCAGAGCTATAAAAAAGTCTGGAGATTGTTTAAGTCTAACAATTGTGTCAACTCTAATTGTAGATAACAAAGACGAGATCTTTTAAAAGATTATCCCAATCAGATTAGTTAACTTGGTACTTTAATTTCTCATAGCGAAATACATAAGAAAACAATGAGATAAGGAAAGAGATCAAGCAGGTTGGTCAAAGAGAACTTACAATGGATACAATCCGTCCAAAAAAGAGAAGATATATCTTGAACATGATTCTTACCAACGCAACGGTCTGGAGCAAAGTATAGAAGAAAAAAAGAATCGATCTGCAAAATTCAAGAAATAGGTAGAAAAGAAGAATGGCAGATGTAGCTGAGGGAGAGGTAACATATTCGGTTCTCTAAATCACTGGATCTCACTGTAGCGGCCCCTGACTTAATGTCAACAGTGAGAAAATGCCCATAACATCCTCGATTCAATGCTAAGTTCTTTTCACTAACTTAAATTAAATTAATTTGCCTTAACAAAGAAATAAGCCGGTGGTTAATACATTAATAGTCTCTTGATTAACGATATCTTATTAATCTATCGCAAAATATTTCAGAGTATTTATGGTTGGTCAGTAATAATATTGTCACGAATTCGAATTCTGTAACTGCGTTTTACCATCTTTTGAAATCGTGTGTTATAAGAAATCCAACGGAGAAAGAGTGGACTTAACGAGACAATTTTCTAACTAGAGCTTGTCGATTCGAATCCAGAGGCACAAGAGCTTTTCTAAATTGACAAGATCCACTTGTCTTGACCTTGATCGTTTGTGAACACCCAGGTAGAGAAAGTTATAAGCTATGTCTAAATGTAACTTGATAGACATCTGAACAAAATTGCAGTTTGTTCACAGATAAGCTAGTTAAGGTGAACCAAATCATTTTGGACAACAGCTACAGTTGTAATGACGAATATGTTATAAGGATATTGAAGACGACTATAAGGAAATTCTTAACAAAATCAAAACGTTGAGATTAACTTTCTTAAATTTGCATTAAAAATCAAAAGAAGCCACGATTTTATTTAGCTAATTCTCGACTTCAGTTAGATGCATTGTACGTAATTTAGAGTAAAGAGGATAAGCTGAAATAATGCAGCGCAATTAGGCTGTAGCGTGAAGGTTATTTGATCTGCAAATTTCATTAGTCGTGGTTTATTAATGTAACATGTGGAGATATGAAAAGGTAACTCGACACCGCCTTGTTTAACTCAAGTCAGTATACACGTAATTCTTCTCTAGTCATGTTGTTTAGAAAACTTCCTTTAAATTTAAACAGAAGAATACTTATTCCAGGATTGTAATTAGAATGTTTTATAGTGTTTTTAATATCCATGTGACAAAAAAAGGAGTAAGCTAACAAGGTTGTCTTAAAACGTTTTTACTGCAAACGAGTACATTAAAGCATAAAGTACGATGAAAACAAATTTAATTCCTGAAATGCCGTACAATAAAATAAAATGAATATTTTCTGATAAGTTTTTCGCATGAAAGGTTATCTTCAGATAAGGCTTCATTTACAAAGTAACCGAGACTCGCAATTTATCAGATTTACATTTTATATTTTACTGTAGGTATACTATACAGCGCGAAAGGCCGACTGAAACTTAAAACATAACTTAGTTATTTTTCTGTCTTGATTTAAATAAAAAGTGCGTTCAAGGTAAGTATTCATTTACATCTCACGTTTCTTTATGCTACGCAAAGTGAGATCTGAAAGAAAACTTGTCTACTTGTATCTCGTACTTTATAAATCTAACAAATTTGCTCGCATCAAAACGTAACACCGACGTATCAGATTAGCGCTACTATAATTTTTTCAATTATCTTCTCTTTCCTTTTTCCCATCCACCAGGTATATACGATGTCTGTAAAAATATTAACGCCATATATACAAGAAAACGTTAAGTGTACATTGTGGTGGAATGGTTGGCTCAGGTACAAAAGTAGTTTGTAAATTTGCCGACACAGACAGTTATTGGATAATAATATTTACTAAATGTATTCGAGAATGCAACTGGTTCTTGGATTTATCCGTGTCCAATTCGGAATTTGTTAACTAATATTAGCAAAATACGAAAACAGAAAAAAGTTGAAATTTATGATGCGCTCCTTCGAAAATTATTTTGAAGTGAAAGCTTAATTAATATCTCTTTTATAAAAACAATAAACGAAGAATAATTTGTTCATTAAAATTTGTTCATCAACTTCTAAATACTTTTTTCTTTCATATCAGCAGTAAATTATTTTCTTAAAAACTTGCTGTAAAATTATTATAAACCAGTTTACAGGAAGGTAAGACGTACCTACACTTACGTATTATACTTATAGAGCGAGCCCGTAACTCTATACCGTAGAACTAGTTCAGAAGAAAATAGTGGCAAAGTTAACTGTACGATGAAACTCGGTGTAACGAATGGATTGTGTGATGGAATTGCAACAATCGAACTACCTGTATAGTATGAACGAAATTAAATTTCCCGACCGAACGTTTTATAAAAGCTTAACAGAGAAATAAAATTCTTTTAGACGTGCACTTTCACGCCGCGTTAAACTATCTTTTTTTATACCGAACAAATTAATTTCGAACTGATACCTAATGATAATTTAATACAATGAAAATTGAAAACCACGCAACTACTAACCCATTAACATATTATATTTGCTGTTGTCTAAGATATCACAGCAACTCGGAAAGTAATAATGGGCCGGACTTCTTCACATAGCTTTAGGTATTGCATGATCAAGTGTAAATTGTAATGCATTATAGCTTCTCTGCCTCAAGTAATAGGTATAAAAAATAGTTCTGGTACGCAAAACGAGAAAATAAATAGTATATAAGTAGGTGTAACGGAAAAACAAATAATATGGCATCTACAATATGCAATCTATCTAGGTGCAACACGAAGTTTAAAATTACCATCTCGCAATCTCTCTAGCTACGTAATCATTTTAGAAAATTGTGTCACGTAAGTAATAAATCAAAAAACCGATAAATTGATGTTTTTACGAATATTATATACAGAGAAAAGCTAAAAGAGTGAGTGAAGCATTTTAAAGATATTATGTCGGAGACTTCAATGCTAGGTAATTATACAAACCGCCACAGAGAAATTAATTAAGAAAAATCATGCAATCTTCAGATGGGAAAGGAGGTATAAAAGAACTAACTAGGAGTTTTTTTACATCATTATAATTGTGAAGACGATTCAAAAAAGGGACATACTGTAAAGATAAATCAACTTTGTAATTTGAATACGAACAATATAAATTTAAATCAGTTATCAATGAAGACTAGTAAATCAATATTTTTAAGTGAGCAGCTCTTGAAATTTGAATCACGTCTAGTTTCTTAATTTAACATTATAAAAATTAGTATTTGATGATTTATATGTATAACACCCTAACATCACTCTTAGGACTTTCACATTTTAAAGTTGAATTGATATTTAAGCCGGACTAAAAATAATCGTTTCTCGATTTTATAAACATTCTAGCTTGTAATGCTGATAATTAAGTATGCGATATTCTTCTTGTCTGATTTAATTTCTGTTACCATTTACCTTTGACGAGTGTTTAAATTTGTCTTACGATTATGTAAGTGCGTGTAAGAGAGATAAGTTAGTAATAAATCTATATGAAAATTGTTGACTCCCACTCCTAACTCATGCCCAGAGCTTCCAACTAAGGCTCAGTCTGGTAAGTATATTAGTGTTATAACAGCCTGAAAAGAACGAATTTATTTATGCATAATTCAAACACTAAATTGATAAACGAAACTTAATCTGTACCCTATCATAGTTATCTTAAGGATACTGTTTGGAATTTTTAAGTTGCATGTTGTGCAACGCACATTTTCTTTATTTTTTTCCATTTTTGATACAAATTTTTCCAGAGTGATTACTTGTTCTAGAAGGCCTATCAAAGCTGACAGGGCTTGACATTAGTCAAATCAAGAATCGTGTTACTGACAGCAGAAATGATCAATATCGTACCGTCTTGATACAGACGTTCTTTCATCTCAATACGGACAAAATTCAAGTTGATATATCTAGTTCTATCTCAAATGAAGCCAAAACCTTTTATTAAAAATAGAACAGTAAATAAATAAAATTGTGAACACGTCGAGACATAATTTACTCAAAATGGCTTCCTCATACCTGCACACTGTCGAAGCCAGTCATCTATGACAGCACGCACGACTTCCATGTTTGAACCAAAGATAACTCTTAGCTGTCCTAAATTTCGGTGGCTCGTAGAACAGACCTTCTCCTCTAGAAATTTTGTGATTTATAGAAAACTTCGTCTTATGAGCCGCTACTGAAACTTATTGAAAGACCCAGTTCTCATATTAAACATAGTAGCACTGAAGGGTTTTGCAACTCCTTCCAGAATGTCCTCTTCGTAAACCTTAGCTCTAGTCTTGATAATAAATAAAAATAAACTTGAGAATACCTAGACATTTTTACCTATTAAATAAAAACTACACGTGCTTTTTCTATCATTATTTTGTCATTTATTTATTAACTATTAACAAAGAGAAATACAAGACATCTATTCAGAATGATTGCCATTTAACCTTATACAAGCTTTAGGCCGATAGGGCCAATAGTGCATTGCAGCACGCTGTAGCTGTACAGGAAAGGTAGCCACTGCCCGATTAAGAGCTCGCTTTAGAGATTCGATGTTTGGGTGTCTTGTAGAGCAAGCTATAACCTCCAGAGCACATTACAATTTATAGGCCAGTGGGTTCAGATCTGACACATTTTCCTCAAGACACCTTTGAATCATTTTGGCCTTATGTGCAGGCGTAGAGTCGTGTTGGAAAGTCCAAGACTTGTCTTGAAATAGAGTTCGGTTGAGTGGATTCACAACTGGCTCTAAAAAGGTCTTTCGATACATTTTGGCGAATGTTTTCACGCCTTTTTTCGCGGAAATTACGAGAAGAAACTCTCCACCACACTATAGTAACCTCGTTGAACCTTCGAAATAAGCTCTGATGCTTCTTTTGACGAATGAGCATATATTCTATCATTCTGTTTGTTGAATGACTCTTCCACTGTCGTCCGAAACGGAATATTGCCGTGTTTGTTATCCGCGTATCGAGCTAAGTGCTGTTTGCATTTTTTTCTTCCTTATCTTCTTTAACTCCACTGTAAGCAAGTATTTTCATCTTGCGAGCCATCATTTTTTGTTTTCGAACAGGATTTCGTTGAATTTGGGCTTTTATCGCTTTTTATTGTTTTTGGTGTGGCGTGGCCTTTCAGATCTTGGGCTGTCTTCTATTCCTGCAGTATCCTCAGACAATTTTACAGCTCGATACACGAAGCTACGGCTAATAGCTAGTGGCTGTAACGTCGAGAAGATTTTCCATCTTTCCATACCGACTACAACTTTTTTATTGCCCTAATTTTTCATTTCTCAGAACATTTAATTGTTAAAACTTATTTGAAGCGTAAAGATCAACAGTCAGATGACATATAACATATCAACTAAGATAGTTCTTGTGACAGTATTATGAAAGTACTAGGTAATATGAGTGTACACGCTTGTTTAGATGCTTACGGCAAAGAAGCAACTTTACTTCTTTCTCCTATTTTTTTCTAAACATGAAGTAAGCAGCCGACATGTTTTTCTTTGACAAGCGAGCAATTTGAGGTCTTGGTTAATCATTCTTTTCAGGATTACACTTGACAGAGACATCAGTTTCTGTTGAATTCGGACCTTAACAGCTTTTCTGCGTGCTGTATTCGCACAGAGAAGACTCCAGGGTATCGTTGAAAAGTGAAATAATGAAATTTTTGTGTAGCGTTTAGATTTTGCAGTAATTTAGAAATCATCAGAGCTCAGTATCACTCCTTTATGAATTCAATGAAAGCTTATAGTACGAAGATTATAATACTAATGGAGACCTTTTTTCCATTTTAGATCACCACCATAATTTCTTTGGAATCTAGTCACGCAATAACTGGATTCGGAAGATCAATAAGAAGCTACAATTCATTGAAAGGCAGGCTTACTGTGATTATCTTCACAAATTATTTACAAGGTGAAGTTCAAGGAAAAGCAAACTTTTGAAAGTCTCCCCTTTAGTTTTTTCCAGCAGTATATTTGTGTTTTTCTTGCATTTCACTAATATACAGCAGAACGAAGGCCAAGAAACATGATTAAAATACTTTATGAAATTAAGATTGTACAAGAATTCATTATGCGGAAATTTAAAAAATGGAAATCAATCAAAAACCTCAAGTAAATTTTAAATTGAGATCACGAAAATGAAAGGTTAATAAAAACAGTTCCACACCTGTAATAAAAGAAACTCAAAAACATTTTCAATTTCTTTTGTAGCATTTACGAAATAATAAAATAGAAAAATTCAATACAGTCAATTAATTATGTTGTTGTCAAATTAGCAATTAATAATGCTTTAACAAATACCGTTTGACACTTGTCCTTAATTGTTAAAAATACCAAACTAATAAATTATTACATAAATCAAACTTATTTATTATTGTTATTATTGTTATTATGGTTGCGAACCCAATTTCCTTTTTGCTTAGCCACTGCCATTATTTACTAGATCGAACAACCCTGACTTCTTGTAATACAAATAGGCAAGCAAAATGGTACTGGTTGGTGTTAAGTAAGCATGTTAAATGGAATTATAGATCATTAATAAGAAATTTTACTTGACGTTGTTCTATAATAAAAATCATTACTGCGTCCTTGGTGGTTATATGAAGTCGTATAAGTGAACATTATTTATACGAGTGTGACACATTTTAAATATTTAAATGAAAAGATAGACAGCATGACTGCTCGAGTTTAGTAATAAAGAAGTCTACTCCAATAAATTTCTACAACCTATGATCTGAGACAAATAAACATGTTTATTGAGTTCACAAATGAAGATAATAAAACAGAGAGAAGAATGCGGGATTACGTTTTATTTTCTGTAGTGTTAATTCCACTCGGTAATAAAACTACGAGGCAAGATAGATTCTGCAGTCATAAGCTGTATAATAATGAAACCATTAAGTTTATCGTGATTAACGCAGCCGATCTGGCGAGATCTCGGAGCTCTAGTGTACTAGTAGCAGGCAGTACAAAACAATGCGATGCTAGTCAACTATGTAGTTACATGACCAGCATTAGAAAATGCGACTGTACCAGCCGCTACCGTTGTTACCTTCGAGGTTATTGATGCCGGTTGCCTCGTATTTTATACCTAGGGTTAGTTGCTGCCTACTTTAGCAATATCTGTAATATTAGTTATACATGGACACAAGTTATTCAGTAGCGTATTAGTAAGTTACACTAGACACCTAACGCATAATACGTTTGATTTACGTCCCCATTACTTTACATCCAAAATGGGTTTAATGTTATATGACTTAGGCATTTTTTTTCATGTTGATAATATTTATTAAATGTTATTTATAGTCCAGGTAACTTTCTTTAAATTATAGCCGATAGATTCTCTTCTTTCCTTCATTTCATTTCAGCCCACATAAAAAAAGGGTATTTAAAAAAGCAAAACCGTTTTAATTTGACAAATTCATCTATTTATACTAATGTAATTCTTAAATTATATCAATATGATCTGTGTAGGTGTACACAACAGATCTTGTGTTCCAATTACAAACACCTACGCATAATTTAACCTAACGTTTTTTAACATACCTACTACTTCGAATGCGATATTATAAGCTACTCATCGAATTTATTATTTAAATTAACATATAAGTAACTTGCGAAAAAAACCTGAAATTGAATTTAAAACGTCTTGTAGTTGAAAAATGGGTTTCAATTACTGTTCTAAATTAATAGATTTCTCAACTTTCAATTTGATTATTGCATCTCGCGCTCTTTTTTTATCTCCACGCAAAAACTTAATTCATTAAAAAATTGTGTAAGGTGCAGGAAGTTTAACGCCCAAAGTTACAAGCACTTAATTAATATTTTGACAATTAAATCTAAATAAAAGCCGAGTTTGTAAAATTAAAGATAAAAATCGATTTTTTCAGAGACTCGAATGGATTTTATTGGGAGGTGCGACCTTTAACGACACTTTCTCTTTAAGAAAAAAGCAACTTTTAATGACTTACTTTTCAAAAAAAGCCACTTTCGGCAATTGCAAAAGCAAACAAAATAACTGTGCCACCTTGCGCATTTATATACACGCATGCAACCAAAATGGCTATAAAGAAAGCTTGTATAAGATTATTAAATTATATTTATGAGAAAAATATGGAAATTGATAAATAAAATAAATACGATCGCGAAAATAAAATAAATGGCGACCTTAACTTTTTATACTGATTCACACTAATCCATTATAATAAGCGTATTAGCACGATTAACCACCAAAGAGTTATTTTTCATGTTACCTAATGCTTTTTGTTATTATTGTTAGCAAAAGTGATTAATTAAAAAATATTAATCGACTTTTTCAAACCGACTATTATTGTGGGTGCATTAACACTAAAATCTAATTAGAGTAACAATAGATAAATAAAATGTGAAAACAGGTTGAAATAAAAGCACTAACTGCCTTTTGTAGGCTCCCTAGCTTTTAATAATAATAAATGTCAGGTTAGAGTGATAATAATTTAAAAATTTCTTAACCTTGTTATTTTCGAGAAATGATTCTATTCTAATTAACATTCCTATAATGGCTTTATAAAATAAAAGGAATAAACTAACTTGAAACAAAGATAAATTTGATGCAAACAGTTGTGAAGGGATAGCATTTAAATGGCAATTAGCGTCACTATTTCAGAATATTTCGATTTATGTAAATAACACTTCATATTTCTGACATGTAAGATTTGGCCTTTGATTTCAATCATTACAATTAAAACCACACCTTTAGAGTTATATGAAAGAACTTCGCGAAAAATCTCACCGATTTTCTGTAAAATCTGAGACAAGAATTTGTTTCGAACTACATTTGCATATGTGTGAATTCATTAGAATAAAGCAAATATAGATAAAAATCAATCTGTCGTTATTATCATAAACAAAGCAAAATTCTTTTTAGTATTAGTCTTTCAGAGGTCAGGAGCACACCAAGTGACTTATTAAAACGTTGAGCACAAGATTAAGCTCGTAATACACTCTTAAAGCGCAACATTACGAAGGTTACTCGCCACTATGACTGCACATTTAAAGATCTTTTCACCATAATAATTCTATATTGTACATTTTTAATTGTCCAATGAATATAAGTCTTTCAGGACTTTTATATACTAGGGTTGTAGAGAAAAAAAAGCTAAGATAGACCCTAATATGCAGAAATGACACGAACAGACTAATATAAGCATTATCATCATAAAGAACATCATGGGCTTTGAATAGAAATTCGTTTAGTTTACATTAAACACTATTTAGAAACCTTTAAGAATTCAAATCTATATCTTTAGGTCCATTTAATGCTTTTTCTACGTTTTACCCGTTTTACATAGAAACTCTATACATTGCTCTTAAACGTCTACACACCTGCACAATTGTAATGGCAGAAATCTACGTATCAGATCATCAGATCTAACCCCCATCAGCTTCTCCTTGGCTTGGAGAAGAGAAATCTTCATCAAATTGTTAAGTTATCGGTACAAATTCTATGCAGATCTGTACGTATTGTTCTATAAGAATGGTATGGGTTGCTTGAAGCGTAGTCCTTGAGTCAAATGCATTGAGCTCAAATGGAATTATATCTTTGTAATTTGAGTACAAAGTAATTGAGCAGCAGAAAGATCAATCTGTGTTTATTAAAGTAGTTTCTGACGCAACTCACAAAATCATCATAAGGTGCAACACAATAATTTCCAGAACAATCAACAACAATCTAAAAAGGATTCTAACAATTAAAAAATGTTTTTGTAGACATACAGATACAATTATAACAGTAAAGATGTAAGAGATTGCTTCGAATCACATGAACTATTGAAGAAGTAAATCATCATTAAAGAAGACATAAGAAGAAAAACACATATTAGTTATCCTAAGTGTACTTATAGAGCTTCTGTATGAAAGCGCAGAAGTTGAAACTGATCAGGGTCCTAATTTTCTTGATACGAAAGCTGCATGTAGTTTTGATCGGTTGCCTGTGTGGTAGATTCTACTTTCAAGTGAGTGGTTACGCAGAAAGTTTTTGTTTTTTCCCCATGCATAGCAATTTGTATGCTAGACAGAAGGGATATCACAATTCAAACAGAACTACGGACGATAATATAGATACGAGTAATTGTTACGCTTTATTTGAAGTATAAGAAGCTTCTTAGTGAAACCATGCATTGGAAAACTGAGTCCGGCTGTTATAGTTCCCGGTTGGAAATGTTATACATAGAAACAGATTTAATGAGATCTATAATACTTCAAAAATATTAACATTGGTGAAAATTGCTGAGAAGAAAAAAACATTTTTTCGTATATCAATCAATGAGTTAAGCAGTAAACCAATTAGTAGATTTTAATTTAGAGTGTAGTATTTAACAAATCCCAATGTATTTATTTACTTTGCAGTCATATTATGGTTTATCTACCAATTTATTATAACATAGTCAAGCTGGAAGGGTTGGTTTGGCATTGTTATAACATCCAGAACTTCCGAAATGAACAAAGCATTGATCTATTTTCATCTACGGAATTTTTTGACAAACTAACACAACTTGATTGTGACTATTCAAGAAAGTAAGAATTCTTAACAAATCAGATATAAGCAAGTTACATACAAAAAGGAACTATGGGAAGAAAAGTGATGATAAATTAAATGTCGTTAGATGGAATTACAACAAAATAGAAATCAAAATGTCTTGCTTATAAACGATCAGTTTGTAGCTACGTAAAAGTGACGGTGACCCTTTCTCAGTTGGGTAATTAATAAAAATTGTATGTATAAAAGTTGTACAGAAAATTCTGTTCAAATCATTATTGGATTCGTGATGATAGCGCATTCTTTTTTTTTCTGTTATTCTATAATAATAAATAGGATCAGGACAATCTTCTTCTGTAATGTTTGTTCCAGTATTGGAAGATCTTTGTCGAAATGGAAAAGATTACGATTATAATAAAAGAAGAGTTTAAGTAATAAACGCTGTAAAACCGTCTTGCATGATGAGTCCTTTTCCATTCTAATTGGATAGCAAAGGTTTGTGCAAAATATTGTTTTAAATGTGACAAATGTAGAGTAGAGCCTGTACCTGATTTATTAGATTTTTCTACATAAATGTTAGGTATAATAAATAATTGAACATTACTGAACGACAGATGTCTTAAGTACAGTAAACTATTGATGAGCTGCTGGAGTCTGGTTTCTAAGTCACTCGCATGTACTCCTCGGTTAAGGAGAAGCATCTTTCTGATTTTTCATTAAATTGGCAAAGTTGCTTTTGTGCTAGAAAATTTTTTGGAACTCTATAGCAGAAGAGCGCAACAGAAATAAATCAAAATAGAAAAGCCTTTTTTGAGCAAGAAATTTAGAATGATCCTTTTACATCAAAACTCTCTAGAGTCTAGTAGATAATAAGTAGATTAATTAAGCAGCTAATAATGGCGCCTCCACCAAAATGTACGTTTTCTGTATTCGTACCTAATAATTCTCCTGATCTTATCTTTTCGGCTATTATCTGTTATGGACTTGCAAGACATGCTTTACAATCTGTCTCAGCCATAAACATAAAGCAAGAAGATTCATACACACTAGCAATTCACTTCGGACATTCTTCGCTTAATTTACAGACAAAATTATGACAGTGTCTATTTGCAATGAACAATTACACAATTAATTTAGAGAGTTGGACTCAAGGTATTTAAAATTTACATAAAATATTAGAAGAATTTAAATTTTGAAAATGAAATAATGAAAAATATCTCTTCTGGAGATATAAATCGCTCAGTGTCTTTTATTTATTCAAGAAGTGATCTGTTGGGAGAAGATTATTATAAGAATTTAGTTTGTTGCCCTCCCTAAAACGGAACAACTTGAACTCTTCTGGTCTTAAGACCATTAAAAGTTCTTTATTCGTTTCTTACTTTTTAAGTTAACTAGGATTTCATATAAATGAAAACAAGCTAGTAGGCAAGAAGCAGAAAAGGATCCAACATTTTCTACATAAGCCAAAAATAAACATTTTCCAAAAGAAATTCATTCATATTATAAGAATTTAAACATAGAAACAACTATTAAATCCTACTACTTAATGAAAGTATCCTCCAGAAGTGACTACAATCCTGCCATAACCATTCCAAATAATTAAATGTAGTAATAATCATAATCTCTTAAATAATTTAAACAAAATTATCGCTTCTATTTGGCATATTGAGTGAAATTACAACATTTCCCATTCATTTTATCTCTCTTGATGATAATTTAAAATCTCAACAATCATTCATACTAATTTTGTACAACAACTAATAACCAAAATTAAGTACAATATTTTACTTTCATTAAAGGAGATAACTCGATTTAGAAATCAATCTTCTGATTTTATTGTTAAAATATTACGTAAGATACTACTAGGATTTGATTGACCATCTGCAAACTTTTATAATACGGGCCGAACCTACGAGAAGAAAAAACCCGAACGCAATCTCTAAAAGATCAGAAAGTTCTTACCTCAAAAATTCATTTATTTGTGTGGTTATAGTTGCTCAATTGTATTCTAAACAGGTGGAGGACCTTTCACATTTCCAAATGTATATTTCTCTTTTTAGGCCAGTGTTAGTAGTATACTTATGTATAGTATACCGCGCAGACTTTTAAAAGCGATAGGTTAAGCGCATATGTTTCAGATAAATCTGCTTGATATAATCTGGTTAAAATAGAAATTAGAATTATTTTTTTCTTAAGCAAAAGAACGTTAATAAATATTTCAGTTGATTTCTATTTCGTCATAGATTTTGTTAGAGGATTATTAGATTATAAACTATCCCAGACGCATTAAATTGGCTAATGAATTTATCAGAACAGGTGTATGTAAATTCTTAGATAGTGCGGAAAAGTTTAACTTTCAACATGACATATCGTATAACTAAATCAGCTAATCACTGTTACGCAAGGAGAATGTTACATAGGCGAGTTCTTAGGTGATCAATGTATAAGTTAACAAAAGCATGTAAAACTATTGCAAAAGAACTCGCCTATTTGTTCAAGAAAATATAATCCATTTAAGATAAAAACTCCATTAAGATAACAATCGCTTCCTGCTTTTCAGCGATCATAGACAAAACTGTGCCACTAAAGCATTCCCGTCAAAAGACGAACGAAATGCGTATGACAAGATAAATAAATATGATAAATCTCGTCAAACAAGTTTATGTAAATAATATTCATATTCAAATGCACTCCTAAAATCCGATGAATGAGTTAATATTAATATAATATGCATATTGTAACCTTGGTGTGTTTTATACATCACCCACATGCACCAGGTTTGTGTATGTGTGAAAGAAAAAGGCACAAGGACAACTACCGAAGCGATTTTAGAGATATTTCAGGCTTAAGTGCATAAAATGTACATGATGTTGAAAATTTGTTTGCTACATACAATTTGTCTAGACAATTTTCAGGTTTGGACCTGGTATTATTATATCCACCGAGAAGAAATTTTACACGAATCTGTATAATATTTACATTTCAACACGCTGCTAATTATATGGTATTGAGTTAATTACCTTAAGCTTAAACGAACTTTGAGAATTAGTTCCGTCTGTCTAGTTTAATGAATATTCAATTAAATTAAACTTTTACATCGGGTGTAATAATTTATTATTGATTAAGGCAATGAACATGTGAACTACCTACGATTTCTTTTAAATTTTAAATGTCTTTTTAAAACGGTATAGGGTACACATATAAGTGTTTCTTCAAGGTTTGTTATGCTTCGATGATTAGATTAATTAAAAGCTCAGATATGGATAGTATTATTTATAATTACTTTATTTATATTAGTGTTCTATATTTTAATATTTAGATTTGCACAGTTCGATTAAGTATGGACCACTTAATACCATAAAGATATAACGGTATATATTGGTTTCTTGTGTTCAAAACAGAAGCCATAAATGCTGTATAAATATCATGGAGTATCTCAGGGACGACTGCGTGGGACGCCACTATTCTATGGTATGCATTGAAGAATTTTTTCTAGTTGTATTCTCATTTAAGCTAGGCTTGAAATGAGAATGAAAACATCAAACATGAATACAGAGAAATACGAAGAGACTTGCAAAAGGTGTGTAAAACCCTAAAAAGACAGTACAACAAAAACAAAATACAAGATGGAGAAGAAAAATTCCGCAACAAGGAAATCAAGTCGTTTACCAAGCAGTTAAGCAAAGGAAAAAAGATATCAAAACAAACACACCAAAGAAGGATTATTAGTCAACGAGAATACACGTATAATGACGAAATGGAGAAACTTTTTGTAGAACAGAAGAGATGAATTGGAAACATCAGTCCAAACAATGACAAAACAATTATAACCCGACCAACAGAAAAAGAAATCGTTGACATAATCCACGAATTAAGAAATAACAAAAGTCCGGAAATCAATAACATAAGCGAGGAAATCTTAAAAGCAGGAGGTAAACAGCTACACAAAGAACTGGCGGCGCTAATAAAATTAATCTGGGAAAGAGAAGAAATGCCAAGGGAGGGGACAAAAGCAAAAATATGCCCAATTCATAAGTAAGGAAACAGAATGATGTGCGAAGACTATAAAGGAATTGCATTACTGGACACAGCAGAATCTTGAGGAAAACAATAACAGAACACTCAGAAGAAATACTAGGGGAGAACTAAGCGGGGTTCCGTTAGCAGCAGGTCAATAACAGACCAAATTTTCTCACTCAAGATGATACAGACCAGCTGTTACGAGTACAACACAAGACTGTATGCTCTGTTCATAGACTTCCGCCAGGCGTATGATAGAATAGAAAGAGAAAAATGTATCAAGCAATGATTCAGCTAGGCATCCCTGGAAAGCTACTAAAGTTAACAAAAATGACCCTTAATTGAACACAAAACGAAGTGCTTTGGAAAGGAGACCAATCAGAAGCTTTCCAAGTGAAAAGAGGATTGAGGCAGAGCGATTCACTGTCCACGACCCCATTTAATCTTGCTTTAGAGGCGACAATGAGAAATAGTCGAATAAAAAGGCAGGAAACAATTTTCAGTAAGGAGCATCAATGCCTGGCCTTGTGCTACGAACAAAAACAAAGAAAGAATTAATAAGAATAACAAAGAAGATAGAAGAAGAAGCAAAAAAATACGGGCTGAAAATAAATGTTAAGAAGACAAAATATATGGCAATGGGAAGGAACAGAGAAGAACATGAAGAAAACTTGAACATAATAACCATAATAATTAGAGAGAGTAAATGAGTTCGTGTATCTGGGGGTTGTACTGGTGGAGAATGGGCATGAAAGACAGGAGATACAAGCAAGAATAGCTAAGGGAAACCAAAAATACGGAAGCCTGAAAACACTAATGAAATCCAAATATCTGTCTAGAAAAACAAAATTAAGAATATACCGAACGATCATAAGGAACTACTAGAAAGATGGGAGCGCAAAATTCTGAAGGGCATCTTGGGAGGGGTACAGACAGAAAGGGGATGGATATGAAAAACACTGTATGGGGAACCTAGAATTACAAATTTTGTCAATACGCAGACTGAAATGGCTAGGACATACAAAGCGAATGGCAGGTGAAAGGATGAGTAAGCTGGTTCTGCGTAGAAAAGCCATCGGAAGAAGACGAAGGGGAAAACCGAGAACGAGATGGATGGAAAAGGTAGAGAACGATCTGAGGCAGGTGAAGGTTTCTGGCTGGAAGAGAGAAACAATGGATAGAAGACAATGGAAAAATATTATAAAAAGTTTTGGATTAAAATGAAATGAATTGTAAATAAGCTTTTGCCCTAGGCCTACAAGGCCTGTTGTATACAATAAATAAAAATTCTCATTTATTAAGTTTTGTTATTTATTCAATGCACTCTCATCTTAAAATATATCAAAGAATAGTTTAGGTTCTTTCAGTAGCTTTTCCTCAGCGGTGAGATTTTTCCTTGTTTTCATTGCATTTTATTTCTTCCCTTGACATACTTTTTCTGGCCTTTATACCACTTAATACGCAATGTTTATAAATCGTGCAAGTGACACCTAATCGTTACTGGAACTTTCCGAAATAGCACTTTTCAAACTTTGGATGTTTAATGCTGTCAAGCTCAGTCGATCCAGGGCTTTAAATTCATGAGAAAAACAAAATTCTGAAAAACCTTCCCAACGTGTTAGATAGATAATTCTGCTAGTCACCTAGTCCCTACTTTAACAAATTGAAGTTTAAAGAAGGATTCTGTGCAGCAAAGAAAATTGTCCCACGGAAGGCCGATGACATGCACTAATATAAATCTAAGAAAGCAGTTTGCTAACTATTTTGAATTTGGTTTGCCATGTTGTCAGTGCAAACACTGTGTGGCACAAATAACTTCAGAATATCGGAATTTTTGTGTTTTGATTGTGATTAGCATAGCAGCATCTCTAGTTGTCTGCAGTTTAATTATTGTCCAGACAGAATGGTCAGATTGGAAGTAGCATTTAGAACGAGATTTCTAAAACTGGGATTCTTGATCTCTGTATGAGCGATCTAGCTATTAACAGCAAAGCCAAGGGCTGCGCATGCAAAACATTACAGAAATGAAGATTTCGAGAAAAGATAGTGCCTGTAATTTTTAATTCTATTCTCATTTTGTCAACAAAATTAAATCATCAACGTCTTGACAGCCAGTCCTTCAAGCATAGTTCAGAAACATAGCTAGTCAACGACGACAAATATTTTTTTACCAAAATCTAGAAGTTGCTGACAGAATGTAGTGTATTCCACAAAGAAAATAGTACCTGAAAAAATAAAACGAAGAAAGCCTGATATTCCTCAGTTAGAACTTCGCGTAAAATGCCAAAGAAAAGTTAATACTTTATTTATAGTATCCACTAGATTTAGGCACATCGATAGTTGGAATCTTTACTTGTCATTTTAACAATGAAGTCATTGTATTGTATACCTTCTTCTTTGAATCTTATCATATTCATTTCACCAGAACGTAAGCTTGTTTTTCGCACTGCTATCAACTACACTTTCTACAAAGTTTCAGATTGAGCAACACAGTCCTTAATATTTAAGAAGACCTGAACTGAATTTTATCTATTTTCATGTTAAATTATTTCTAACATGCTATTTCCCTGTTATACAATTTTTACACAAAAATTAGAAATTTAGAGAAACTACTTTATTCAATGATTTTGATACCCTAAAGGCTAGAAAGTCCAAACAATTTTAATAAAATTCAAGACTTCCTTTTAATTTATTGATATTTTTTACTACAACATAGCCTTTTCCTTAATAATGTTACGCCCACCGTTTTATACTAAAAAATTCATGCTAAAAAGTTCTACTTTAACTTTTATTAATAAAATCGAGTCGGTCATTGTTTACATCTCGACGTTCAAAACACTTTAAAAGTCTTGATTAACAAAAGTGCTTTTTTTTCTACCGCGTAAGGCTTGATTAAATCTTGATTAAAATGAACTTTATAAGTTTAAATTTATTGAAGAGTAGTTTAAGCTTTTATGTTCTTTGTGAATCAATGGTGGTATTCTTAATGATAAAATGCAGGTACGAAGGCTGAAAGCAATAATAATAAAATTAATTAACGCTTCCAGATTAATTCTCAAGGTATTCTTTTATTACGTCCTGTTGTTTTTTGATAACAAATTTTAATGTACATTTACGAAGTGTGCTTTTAAGGTCCGTATTAAAATAGTCATATAAGCTGAATAAAGATTTTTAATTTTAAAAGCCCTGATAAACTGATGACATAATTTAGACATGGGAGAAAATTAGATTTCCTAGAAAACAATATCTCACTGTAGGATACTTAAAAGAAAAAGAAACCTTGTTGTTGTGTGACACATGCAAATGTAACTAGCCCATGTAATAAATAAATAATAAATAAGTATCTATCAGACAAATATATTTAACATAGATTATATATTATATATTATGAATTAGCATAAACAAATTCGTTTCTGATTCTATTTACCTCTGGGAGTTATTGAAGACGAGGTTGAGATTGAGAAAGTTTGACCTCCTAAAATCGGTCGTTGTTTTACTTCAGTCAAAAAACTGGACACATAAAGCCATGAAAGTATGTTCTACAACTGCATTCACTTTTAAAGACACTTCTGCAGTGTTAACCATAAGATGATACCGTAGTAAAAAATATAAGATTGAGAAAACTCTCGTATATGTGCTACATTATATCTTGAGTAAAAAAATATTTACGGTATATTAAAATGAAAGTTGATTACTCTTAAGAAATAATTGCATTTCTAGTTTAAAACCGTCTCGTTGTGAAACAGGAAAGCAAAATAAAAAATAAATTGTGCAAAACTCGAAAAAACCAGTTTAATATCTGGTCATTTTTCATTTAGAAATTTTCGTGATAAAATTTGTGGAAATTCTTTTTTAAGATTGATGTTTGGTATTTATCTATGGTCTATGATAAGTAGCGACATCTATAGATTAATTGGTCTAGTGTGCAGTAGTTCAACTTGGATTTTATCGATTATCTTTAAATGTAGATCCAGATAAGCGGCATTCGAAGTATTTTTAGGTAAACCAGAACGTGAAAACGTGTCAACCTTGTTTTGCGACGTTCTGAAGATGTGAAAGAGGTAAAATAATAGGATTAATAATAGGATTGTACGATAACAATTAAACTAGCAAAATACGAACAAGCTCAAAAGTAAAATTCTAAATTAAGTTGTAAATAATAAGAGTGAAATTAATGAAGCAATTATGCACTTAATTAGGTTAAATAGTTTGGAAGCAATGGAATTTTAAATTAATTAAACCCGGATCCTCACGAATACTTACAAAATTAATGATTTGCATTTGTACAACTCAACTATAGATAAATTTAACGGATCCCGTTTCTTTTATTTCATCTTCATATAACGTTTCTTTTTTATTGCCTCCAGATATTCCACAATTACATTTTTACATATTTTATGGTGAATGTATAAAAAGCTTTGAATCATACTGTCAAATTAAGATATTTGTGGTGTTGAAGCATTAAAACAAGTCGGTTTCGTTTCTTAAATTTATACGGGATAGTTCACTTTATCTGATTTAGAGACTGATACCTTGTCAATTTAGAAAAATAGCCATCAGCAAACGTAGTCTTATAAAAAATGATCACTTTTATTTTAACAGCCATCCTCAAGGAATTTTTTATTGCAACATTTTTTTGAATTTTACCTTTATCTTAATAAGATTTAGAAAAACACTCCAGAGAGCAAGATAAATAAAGTTTAAGTTATAAACTCTAAGGTACGATTTTTCAACGAGTTTTTTCAATCGAGACGTTTGCAGTATTTAAACAAGCTTTTAAATATCTTCTATGGGCACGTGAAGATGTTAAATAATGATTTTGTGAGTCAAAATGATTAAAGTAAATTTAAATTCGTTAATGCCTACGTTAATACATTCGTATCCACAAAGAAAAAGCTTGAAATTTTATCTTTGACCTCTTGTTTTACTAAATAATTTCTTTCTGAGATTTTCTATTAGTAAATTTGCAAAATAGGGATTTTTCTTATTGCTAAATTCAAGAATTTTATTACAAATATATTCAGATAAGAAGAAGAATAATAAAAATTTCAAAGATTAATTAATAATTAAATAAATATTGGTGAGATAAAGATTAGGTGTGTAAAGCAACAAAATTTTAAATTTAAACTAAATTAGTCTATTTAACTCAGAATTTCTTTTAGGGCCATCCTAGTTTATAATGTTTGTAGGTATTTTCCTTTCTTGTACAGATTTGGGTATATTTATAATTTATTCATTTATTCTTTTGATAGATTTTTGTTTTCCTTTTCAAAATTGCCTAAAAGTATAAAATTCTTATAAACTATTAAGAGATAGGAAGTCAATTAGAAGCAAGGTTGCCTATTATGGAGATCCATTTATGGTTTGCTAGCTAAAATAGGAGAGAGGACTATGTATACACTGCTGTGGTTTTTGGATATTTAGCAAAATTGAGTAGCACCCGAAAAAATTTAAGAAATTGCCAAAATTAAATTAGAATAGAAAATCCACTTCTTTAATCAATTTTGATTCGTATGTATAATTGCAGCCTGAATCAAAATTCAATTTAGTAATTGCTAAAAATTAAGTGGTTATTAATATTTTTTTCTTGGGATAATTTTTAATTTTTTTATTGCAATTATTTCTTTAAACGAAAATCTGTGTCTTTTTGTAATTTTTTTGTCCGAAAGAGTTTATAAAAATTAATCATTTAGTGCTGATAAATTACCTGAACACTCAGTCAAAATTATAAATAACGGGAGAAACAAATTAAATTAAATCTTTTTGATCTTTCAACTAGTTTCTTTTTAATTTTAAATTTTATATTAGATTTCGACCTTGTTGATTCTCTAACCACTGCAATATATATACAGTATGTCCCTAAATTGAGTTTACAAGAGAAAAAACTTTTTTATTATTGGGGTTAGGACAAAAGAGAAAAAATATTTATTTTTTATGTGATGAAAAAATAAATAAATACTTTTGCTTGACTTAATACAACGAATTGAGTAATTGACAGTACAAGATTAGTTCAGATGAACTGTAACTAAAGCAACAACAAACTTAGCTTTTTATTAAATTAATCAAACAATTATAATGATAAAACACTGAATCATTCAATTAATCCTCCACTTCTGTCAGCACATAATTCAATTCTAAGACGCACTTCCTTAAAACTGTTACAAATTTACTCAATTGCTAACGCTAGCGCCTCTCTTATGCGATTTCTTAATAGTTCAACATTATTGGGTAAGCTTTCCATATAAACGATTTGTGTTTATATAATATTGTGGTTTTCAAATAAAAAAGAGAAAAGTCATGTATTTCATTCCCTTGCTCCACGAGGTAAATCGTACTAAATTCTTGGTATAAAAATCCATTCGACCTGAAACAACTCATTCAGCTTGTAAAGCAAGCAATTCTACACATTAGAGATCTGCACGGGCCGAGCTTTGACCCGGACCGGGCTTTAGTTTAAAGTTGTCGAACTCTTAGAGCCTGTCAGGCCATACGGGTCGGTCAGATCTTTCGGGCCTGTTGGACCGTTTGGGCCTCTTAGGCAATCGAGCCATTAGGCCTCTCAGGTTGTTTAGGCCGCTCGGATTGTATGGACCTCTCAGGCTTATCAGCCCGATCAAAGAATTACCGGATGTTTTCGGGCCGCGTCAAGTTCGTCCCCAATCGGAACGGGCCTGGAAATCTCTGAACCTGCAGGGCTCTACTTCACATCCCGAATAGTCTAAACAGTTTAACAAGTCTGACCTAAAACAGCCAATAAACCTGTTTTTTCGGAAAAGTAAATCATCTCGGCGCGTCTGATATGAACTAGATAAATCCAAAACCTAACTTAGAAATTTGTCTTGTACAGATCTCTTAATCAAGGAATTTATTCATAAACATGAAATTTCTACATACGTCATTAACATCTAAGACAAAACTTATTCATAGAATTTTTTTGGAGCAAGACTGTCCACTCGGAAAATCCAAATAATTCGAGAAATTGAGCTGGCCTGTAAAAAGTAACCGGCTTGAAACGCCAAGCTAGTCTAAAAACCCGACTGGAGCGCCTGATAGATTAACTTAAAAGTTGATTCCAACTTTAAATGTCCTGCATCATCTAAGTTAAAGTCTAAAATCAAGGGAAAGCTAGCCGACAGATTGCGTTCAGGTCTTCAATTGAGAAAATTTGGCCAAGAGTTTAGTCGTGTCGTAGAACAACCAATCTAAAAAGAAAACAAAGTAAAACCGTCCGATTGACTATTCTCGGTCAAAAAGGTCATAAATATCTTCATTATGTATTTACTTTTCTCACGCGTCTTGATACTCTACACAAGGGGTGGGCAAGTTTGGCCCCAAGAACCGAATTAGTTCATAAATATTTAACCAAACAATTTATGTAAAACATGGAAGTAGGTTTTGTTGACATACAAATCAATTCTGCCAATTTGGTCCATTTGACCACTTGTAAAACTTACAAAAGTTATTTAAATTTCTAGATTCTTTTAATACAAATTTTTCTCTTAGCGTTCTAATTTATCTTGGCTTTTAAAAGATGCTGTCCTAGAGAAATGCTGAAATCTGAATAATACAGCCTTGATATGAAAGAAAATAAATTGGGCAATAACATATGAGATTCATTAAACTATCACAAGATATAGGAGAGGAGAATTAGATTAAAATCTTTTCTTTTAGTAAATTACTGTCTTTATCTCCTTCTTACTATTGGAATCATTTATTTGATGCTAACAAATTCATTAAACTAAACTAAAAATGACTCTTTGCCTTAGCAATGATGTGATGTGATCTGGAGACCATTTCTACTGTCCCTAAAAAAGTGATAAGTGCCCACATCTGTTTTTATCATTAAATGATCATAAAACAAGACGCTTACCGTAAATGGTTTTATTTAGCTTTGGACATAAAAATAAAGTTTTTGTTATTATTTTGGTTTTTGTAATGATATTTTACATTTCTCTAAACTTCCTAACCTTTGTCTGTATATTTTTAATAATTTCTAGCTGTCTGAAAACGACGTGCAAATTCTTGTAGAGAGAATTACATAACTGCATTACGTTTCTGCAAGAAAACTCATTAAAACATTCTTAATATACTAATTCGTGTTTTTTAAGATAAAACTTTTTTATGAACAAGAAAATTCGTAAATGTATTGTGCTAGTCAAGTTGAAAATATCAAGATAAATTGCCAGAAATCTAATACCCCCTTTGGGTAGGTTCCATTCTATGAAGATCAGGGTTACTAGGCATTTAAGAGTTTCAGTGCATTGGAGATCGTCTAGGAAGCCAGAGAAGACAAGGATTGCTTTCGTGTGTGATTTTGAGAGTCGATATGTAATAGTAATCTGTTAGACGTCCCCACATGAAAAGGACTTCGAGGTGGCCGTAAAACTGGAAACTCATCGGGAAACATAATATTATGATGCAAATATTAGTTCCTCATAATTTTACTTGCCATCCACAAACAAGTGAATAAAGTAATTATAAATCTGTCATGTTATTATAAGAAAAAATAAAAGAATGTATTGTGAAGATTAATTACAGAATTAAGACTTGCCCTCTTATCTAAGGGCATAATAAAAATAGAAATCCAACACTCATGGTCACTCTAAATTATGATGACTCTTTTCATTGTTTCAGATTGTTCCTATAGCACAGTTAAGTATCTTATTTTGTTATATTTAATTATTTATATTTTAAGTTTGAATTAATTTTAAAAGTACCAATTAAACGAATATAGCAGTACTGAACCGTACAAAATATTTTCTCACAGTTTTGCCGATTAGAAAAGAATAAATCTTTAATTATTTATCAACTCGATATGAAACGATCAAGTCATTAAAAGAATTTATTAAAATATAAACCTAAATAGTCCTTAAAATGATATGAGTTAATGCAGTGTAATAATATAAAATAAAAAGTCGCCAGGATTAGTGTTTAACAAAACAAGAAGAGTCAAATTCGACTAACATATTAAGATGATATCGGTTTACCCAACCAGTTTTTTTAATACACATAAAAAAATTGTTACGAAAAAAATATCCTTTTTTTATTTTTTATATCTTTTTTACTATACTAATAATAACTGTAACTTTGCATGATACCAAAAAAGCATAAAAATTGAATATTTTTTTGGTAATTTTGACTGTTTTCCTTTGTGTTTCATTTATTTTTAAGAAAATATTTAAATTTAGAATTTGAAACTGAGAAAGGTACAAGAATAATATTAGCATTTAAAAAACAAACATTTGATGTCTATGTTTGATGACTTCATTAGCAAATATGTATGAAAATTATTTAAGTAATTCCCGTGGTGATTAGCAAGTTTATTTTCTGCATTTTCTCAATTTGTCATGAATACTTAGTTAAGTTTAATTTTTGCAGATGACTGGTAAACAAGACGACAAGGAAAGATTAATATTCATTTATGGGATTTATAATTACAACTAATAATTCTCTTAGATTGAAAAACTAGGACAAGTTTCAATTTACCACAAATCATAGGAGAAAATAAATTTTCAATTTATATTAATAATTCGATCCATTTGTTAACCATATATGATAAACAAATAGTAATTTATAACTAGAAAGTTTTTCATATAGGTGTCGACATTTTCTATTTTTAAGGTATCAATGGGTAGGTCTCTATAAAATTTTTAATCAATATTAATTATGTGTTTAGTCTTACATCTTTTGGATATATCAGCGATGCAATAAAATAATTTATATTTAAAGAAAGTTGCCACAAGGCAATCACATCACACCGGTACCTCCTCTCAACGAGAGCATTCATAGAGTAAAATTGTAATAATTTACCCTGAGGTCTACGGGCACGATTTACCACTAGACTTTTCGTCCTAGTTTTCATTTATATAAATAAAATATGAAAAAATTTATTTATCCATAAATCATCGCCTTTTAAAATAACAAACTTTATGTTTCCGTGTACACGTTACGCAGAAAGCGCATAAAACGATCGTTAATGGAGAGAAAGGCATTATGATTAATTAATACTACTACAAATAATTATCAGAAACTGAGATTATGTTTGACCTGTCGCATATATAAAAACCACCTGTTTCTCTAACTTTCGATCCATTGAAATAATTACTAGTCGTTTTATTTACAAACACGCTTGTATTTACACTTAATTAGTATTAGTAGTTTACGTCTTGTATGTTAGGTGCAATTCAATTAATAAAAAGGAATTGTATAAAAAATAAAAATTTAAAGAAAAATCTAATTTACAAACTATACATATAGGAAATAATCATCATAAATAAAACATTAAACGGTTACATATAAGATTTTCCCATATAACTTAAAAAGTTGCGTATACACAGAATCCAACAGGTATCTATTGCAAAACATATTTAAATTATTTTTTATTATTAAAATTATTAATTTAAATCGAGATTTAAATAGCTTGAGTTTTTATTATTTAAATAATAATTCACACGTTTTTAATAAAATTTAATAAATTAAATTCAGATTTTGCTGAACACACTATAGATAATAATCACAATCTTAATCCACAAGTAAATATAATAATTTTTTTATTTTTCAAAGTAGAAATATTATAAGCTCCTCCCGAAAAAATTCAATTAAATACTAAAGCAGTATTTTTAGTATCTACATAAATACAAGTATTGAATTAACAATAAATAAATAAATAAGCAAGCCCTGAACTCCTTTCTAAAATCTATTACAAAATGGCTCATTAACACGGTAATAAATTTTAAAATAAAAAAAATTCCGAGATTTTACACAAAAACTTCAAAATAACATTGCTTGTTATTATTATTATTATTATTACTATTTGATAGCCTCCGATAAAAAGAATTAAAAATTAAAATTAATAGTGTGGAGGTTAAATTTTTAAGGTGCCATTACAAGCAGTGACGGAGGTTGTTAAAATAAAAATCTATCTCACTGTAATGATTCTGCACTTAATACACACCGCTGCTTATAAATTTATTTCTTAAAGCTTAAATATCACATTTAGGTTTACATATCACGTAATTTATAATGAACCTTTTAGCAACTTTTACGACAAAGCAAATTAAAAATTTAAATGTTAAATTCTCGAATTGAATAAATAAACAAACAGCGTTGAAGATTTTGCTAAATAAAACCATTAAGCAGAGTTGTAGCGTTACCTTTCCAAGCTAAATAGTAAGTAAATCAGGTCACTCCAGTATAATCTATTAATACGAAACTTATATCATTGTAAATGTCATACATATAAGGTTACTCGGCATCTAGAATTTAATATCTCTGCAATATAAATTATATGAAACATCTTCCCTCGTTAAAACGACGTCATTCTCATTAGAACTGTACGCTTACGAGTCGTCTAATTAATAATTAATAGCAACGAAGAGGCATTTTGCAAAATGAGTTTTGCCGTTTGAAAAGGCACTTGTTCCTTTTTTTGTTTTTCTAATCTAACATTCTTGTTGAAACGTTAACCCGACCTACACAAACAAATAGAATAATAAGGATTTAGTCGATTCCGAAATAGTTTCACAACTGTAATGATATTAAGCAAATTTATTAGGCATGGAAGATTATGTCAACCAAGTAGTATACGAGCAGAGCTTCAGGCTCTTTCGTTATTTTTTCCGACACGCTTAATCCATTTCTAATTATTTCTCTTCGTAGTGAGAACTTCTCACGCCAATATAAGGATTAAAAACAACAATTACGTACTAAAATTATATTTTGTAAAATAATGAAGCGGAAATTATTACATAAAGGTGTTGCACAATTGCGAAAGCTGAAGTGCTGCTACAAGAATCAAATATCTCCACTTCAGACACAATTCCACCATGCAACACTATCTTTTGAATGCACGTAACCTACATTCGACAATTTTATTTCTTAAAATATCACATTCATGCTGTTGACTTTTGTAATTGAGATCTGCAATATTTCTTCTACGTGATCAATAATCATTTTTGTTAGGTAAAAAAGAACTGACAGGGACGTAAATTAAAAAAGAATTCAATAAAGTAGCATGAGTAATTAAAAATTTTTATGTGGATGGTAAATTATTCTGTTGCAAAAAGTGATTAATGATCTTAATTTAATAACTTGGAAAAAACCTTAGGAGTTTTTAACTAATTCATATTGTGCATCATAGATACCCAAGTTTGAACTTAAGTAATCTTAAAATAATTTGGCTAATTTTATAAAATTTATGGATCTGTATTCAATATTATTTTCATTTCTAAATGCAAACCTGTTCTCATATGTAATTTCTCAAGAAGAAAAAACTCACTTAAAATAAAGAGTTAATAATAAGTTTTACACGAAAATCAGTAATAATAATTAGCTTTCTCTAAACATTTTCTCCAAGATAACCATAAATTCGATCAATTGAAAAATTATATAAATTGAAAAAATTGAAAATCTATCAAAGAATAATAAATTTTGAAATAGAAAAGAATTCTCCAAATATTCGCGTTTCGAAATACATTATAAAAGTCAGAAACATTTAGTTTTCACACAAATCATTTAAAAAAAAACTTCTTGATAACCTTTTCCAAATTTGACAAGCGCATTACAATTTTCAGCATTTTAGTGCATTTACGAAATATCATCCGTACTACGTGTATCGGGTTTCTGCATTACGCAAAACGTAAACATCAACCTGTACATATAGGAAATACTTCAATGATGCGCGTCCACTTAAATTTATTGACAAGAAAATCGACAAGCAAGCAACTTTCTCTTGCTACTAAAAGAAATTAAAAAAACCGTTTTATACACTACATATACCTACATTAAGAATTAATTTGCACACAAGCATTTACTTTCGTTCCTGATTGAGAGTAGTACAGTGTTCTGACAAATTAAGAAGATAAAAAGTAGAAATGCATTTCGGAAAGAAAAAGTCAAAGTGAGAATTTAAAAAGGAAAAAAATTGATAAATATAGTTTTGATCAGTTTAAAAGGTTATAAGTAAAACGAAGAGTGATGGTCTTAATTGGACAGTCGGTATGACACGGTGGGTTACCGCGGATGGACGGGATATATGACATATTTCAAATGCCTTCGGATGTGACGACAGCAGTAATAAGGACGTTAATAAAGTCAACGGTGTTCTCTTGCGTATATGACGATTTTTTCGAAATATTAATGTCGTTCATTGATTTAGAGATGTTTTATATGAATCTTTATTAGGTTAAGGTTGAATAAATGTAAATCTTGTAATCCTAAAGCTTTTCGCGACGGAGATCATAAATATAAAATTTTAAAAATGAACGTGTACAGGTGGATATTAAGTTATTTATTTGCGCAATTTTATTTTTATTGCCAATATCGATTAATCAATTAGGTTCCAATTAAAAATATTGAAATATTATTATAATTATTATTAGCATTTTGTTTGACCAAAATTAAGGAAAATCAAGTACGAAATTTACATTTTACAATTTAATTTTATTAATATTTATTTGTGTTACGTCATTTAACCCAGGAAAGAAATTAGCTGTTATCTGCCTATTACACATTTCAATTATTAGATTTTTGTCTAAAGATATAAAATTAGAAAGTAAAACGCAGGAACTTAGACGGGTTAATAAATAAAAAGGTTTATGAATGCCAGAAACCCTCGAAATCGAAGTAATTTTGCAATTTTGATAAAACGCTAATAAAAACGATCTCAAAACGCAATTAAATGCCATGAAAGTCTACACATGAATGATTTCACTAAATGCAAATATTCTTTAATGTTAACCTCTTTTAAAAGACAGATACTTAAATGTTATCTGAAATCATTAAGAAAAGTTATAAAAATTAAAATAATAATAATCAGACACTTTCAAGTTTCAATAACATTAAAGCCAGATCTCGTTATTCCTACACGAATCAGAATATTGATTGACGCTCATAATACAAGATGACAAGAAAAAAAATCATCCTTACTAATTGTAAGTGTTATAGAACTATTCGAATGAAAATAGCAATTAAAACTATCATTAAGCTAATAAAAATGTTGCTAGAAGAACTTAAAGCCTGAACTGTTCATTAATTTATTTCTAGAATTACATAATTTTTGACACCAACTAAATCATTATTTTGATAGATGTGTCTGCCTTTTTCCGCTAAGATGATCTTTGAAATCTAATTCTCCTGTTTTTTTCCTATCAAAACTATCAACGCGAAATTTTCACTTTTGATTCTAAACTTTAAGAAGAAAATCCTATAAAATGATTAAACCGGTTAATGTATGACGATTTCCTAGTTCACAGTTGCATATCCCGGGTCGAAACCCTCACAATGGGTGGCCACTCTACCTGCCCCACGCTGATTCGGTCAACGGGCACTTCAACCGCAACAACACAAACATCCAATAAATTTACCATATTTCTAATATGTTTCACAGCTGAATATAATGGAACATTTTTTATGCACATAAACGCCTTTCTTCGGGATTAGGTTCATTGACATTTTTGACATTTACATGCATACCGAACACTACTAAACTCAAACAAGGATCCTACCTTTAAAATGCAACGTCCTTCGACCTCATTTTCTGCCACTGATACGTTGTAAAAGCTTTGATCGAATATCGGCTCGTTGTCGTTCACATCATGTATGGTCACTAACACAGTAGCTGACGAGGATAAGGGTGGAAACCCATTATCCGTCGCGATCACTGTCAATTGCGGTACGGGATCCGTTTCACAGTCCACATGAGCCCTAGTCGTCACTAAACCACTACGAGAATCTATCTGAAACCACGAAGAATGTGTATCCGGCGTATCCACAAGAGTATACGTGATGGCACTGTTATTTCCCTCATCCTTATCATTTGCGAGAACTTGTATAACCGAAGTGCCCGGATCAGATACTTCCATTACATTGGCATGATACACTTCATGTACAAACTCAGGAGCGTTATCGTTAATGTCAGTCACCATTAGATTAATCGTTCTAGATGCATGCAAGGGTGGTGTCCCCGTGTCAGTCGCAACCACATTCAACGTGTAGTTAGGCTGCATTTCACGATCCAGCGGAAGAGAAACGATAACAAGATAAATTATATTATCACGCGTAGTAAGTCCGAAACGACCATCTCCTCCCGTCAAAGTAACATTTATGTTTGAATATTCTGCTTTCGAGTCTGGATCGTTAACCGAAATTCTGGCCACAAACTCCCCTGGTTGAGCAGATTCTGAGATTTTCGGCGTCGCATCGTCACTTAAAAATATAACGTTGATTGTTGGTTGATTATCGTTTACGTCCGTAACTCTTATGGAAACGAAAGCCGTGGTTTCTAGAGGTTGCAAACCATGATCTCTGGCTACTACGACCAGTTCGTGCATTTCTTTCGCTTCGAAATCCAGCGGCTTGTTGACTGCTATTTGACCAGTAATAGGATCAATGCGAAACATGTTGTCCCGATCGCTCTGACGTCGATTAATAGAATACTCTATTTGTCCGTTCTCACCGGCATCATTATCAGTCGCAAATACTTGTAGCACGCTGGTTCCTACAGTGGCGTTCTCGGGTACCACGGCGAAATAACGGCTTTGATTAAAAATGGGCTGATTGTCGTTTACATCTTGGATCGTGATGTTAACAGTCATTTCTCCACGTAATGGAGGAGTTCCACCGTCTAGCGCTTCTATTACTAAGCTGTAAACCGCCGTCGTTTCTCTATCCAAGAAACCATTTATTTGCAAATCCAAATACAACACACCGTCGCGCTCTCGATGCGATGAGAGTCTAAATGCATTATTCACGTTCCCGGACACTATGTTGTACCTTTGCGTGTTGTAAATATCGAGATCAAGATCCCTAGCGGGATGCAAAGTTCGTTTTACATCTCGCGGCGTGTTTTCAGGGAACTCGATGTTCATCACGGCAGTTGGAAAAGTGGGCGCATTATCGTTTTCGTCTTGCACTTTCACTAAAACTCTAATATTATCTCCACTAATAGGAATGGCCACTAAAGAATAACTTGGTAGCACCTCACGATCCAATGGCACTTTAGTCCTAATCTCTCCTGTTGTTTGATCGATGGCGAGATCCGAATCCACGGAACTGCCGACGGGCACTATGAGATACGGAGGGCCACTATCAACGGAAGCACCATCTCCAATAAAGCCTATTCTCGTTCCGACAGGAGCACCTTCAGAAATCTCCAGGTCCCGGACGTGCTCAGCCCTCGTGGCCACCACCAACGGCAGCAGCACGTAGAGCTGCCAGATTATCGCCATGTCGCCTGAGCGGCGTGTCATCGTGGAGGTTTACACATCCTGAAACCGTCAAAGTATAAACAGAATGCATTATAAAGCAACCACAACCCTAAACCATAAACTAACCGCCAGTCGAGGACGCGAGTTCGCGGCCTTGTATTCTCTTACATAATGTAACACATTGAAATCGATTCGTTTAAATGCATTTCAGGTTAAATTATTTTTAAGCCCAAGTTGGGAATTTATATAAGGAGTATGTGCAGCGAAAAGTAAAAACACATAATAGTTAGGGTCGAACAGGTACATTTCATCAGGTATATCTCGAATTCATCCCCTGACATGGACCTGTTAATAACCAGAACAAAAGTGATACTATCCCACCTGAAAACGTTCCTCATAACTCTCTTCGCGGCTACTCTCTAAATATGTTTGTAATGGTTCCTCAATTTACCGGATTCTTTTGAAGGTGCCGTGCTTAAGAATACTTTATCTCACTACAATTTTAGAACGAAATGCGAGGTTTATAGAGCTCAATGCGCCGCATCTGCGCCGATTTTATCCAAAAAAGCACTGCACATACCAGTTTTTGTATTATTTGTACGTCAACTCGCTAGTATTCCAGTTTAAAAATGGGATTATTAATTAAGATTTTGTAAATTGTTTCGAGTGCCGTTAGAACACGCGATTAATAAACTACATGCATATCAATAGTGGGCATGTATGAAATAGAAACGCGAATATCAAACCGTCAACAACATCGGACAGCGACCAGTCAGTCGTTGGTTCAACAAAACCAGTAAGCAAAAAACAAGAATTTTAAGAGCTGCAGCTTCCAAATTCAGGCACAAAAGCCTTTTGAGCGAAGCTGAAACACATGGGCTGCTGCAAACATCCCAACTATGTGACAGGTTTCATTTAAATATCTGTCATACCGGGGTCGCGGCGTGAAATGGACTCGGAGTACGACAATTACGTTTTTTTACCGGCGCTTATCGGCTTAGAGGGCAGTTACTTATTGGCCTACAAAGAATAGTTCGCAACATCTCGCGGAGGATGTAACAGCACCAACTAGTAGCAGGCCATCCACGATCTACACACACATACCTGCGGGAAAACACCAAGCGCGCGGTATCTGCGCTACTACAGAACTAGCGTAGAATAACAATAATCCACTTTCGAGCTAACAACACTCACAGAATACTTTCAGTTCGCGTAAACGGAATACTCGAGCAATTCGCTAAACGCGTTCGTTCATATGGCACGGCACCCCAACGTGGGGTGGACAGACCGAGGGTAAACTATAAACACACAGCAAAGAACCCGGGTCAACTGGTCTCCTCGGTTCTTAAGATGGACTGAGCGACCAGCGACTTCCAATGCCCTCCCCGCATTCCAACCTGCCCTCCTTCCGCGCCCCAGCAACCTGTCCTACCTGGTCGGCACAGGTACGGCGGTAAGTTTGAAACGAGCGCCGCAGCACTCGCCCATTGTCTGGCCTACAGAAACAAACTATTGTCTTGTCTATTCGCGGGCCATTCGGCTGATGAGCATACTGAAATACGCAATAATATATTCATAATCTGGGCCGCAATAAATTGATCGGCGAGTTTTGCTGTCTAACGTCGCATTGAAATCTCCGGTACGAGGTACGATGTGTACTAGCGCACCAACTTCACATATGATAATAATAAATCCCGGATTTATGCAGACGCAACCCGTATAATAAATATAGCAGACTAAAATGTAACATGACTTCTTTAAGATGCTATTTATGCATATTTTAAACTCATCTTGCGTTCTCATATAACTACATTTTTGCAAAGTAAAATTTACGCGTATTATCTTTACATTTTATACAAGCTGTTATAAAAAATCCCAAACAGATTCTCAGATCAAATGTTAATTGTAACAAGCACATTAATAAGATACTTTAACAAACTTGTATTTCATGCCTTAAGTCGTTTTTCTTGAATTCGAAGTCAATACTACTTCTTCATGTTGCTTTATTTGTCATATATGTATTTTATAGATATATTATATTAGTAGCAATGAAAAACTACACTACGACAATGCGATACTCGAGTTATAACTCCTTGTTTGTATTTTCAGAGACGGTTCAGTTTATGTTTGCATGTTACTTCGAAAACATGATGATATAATTGTAAATTCAACATGTTTACAATGTAAAAACTGTACAAACGCATTCAGGTTACATTTCCTCGCAGTCTAATAATTTTTTTTCAAATTGCAAGATAATTAGGGGAATTGAAAAACATAACAGGCGCAAAGTGTAGCACTTATAAATTAAATTTACAAGATATTTGTCAGTTTTATATTCTTTTTTCTCACTTATTATGGGAAATACTTAAAATAATTACGTATACTGCGCATTATTTAATTTGAATTGCGAATAGAACATAAAATTTTCAAAATCAGCATTTCAAATTCACCAACCAAACGTACTATAATAATAATGGCTTAATTTATTGTACCCTCTTAACAATTATTTTGTTGCATGATCTACCGAGGTTGTAAAATTTTAGAGTTAACAATAGATTTTTAATTTAATTTAATTATAGTTATGAGAGTATACTTTTAGATGGAATTCGGTATAGTAGCTCATTCTTCTACAAGATCAAAGCACAGACTATAACGATGAGATAAGAACAAAGTTAAAACATTAAAATTTGTTTGTGTATAAAACTAGGTATATGATGGATGGTATACTAAAACTGAAGATAGTAAGGACAAATAAATTAAGGAGAGTGGGTTTCTTTGAGTTTTTACGTTAATTTTCTTGCGTTTTACTTGAATTTTATTACGTTCGTTAGTTGCAGAAGATTAGACTATGAAAGAATTTATTTCGTTGTAGGAAGCTCCTTAGATTTATAATTATTGTTGCATCCTTGTTCTAACATTAGAATAAAGTAAAATATACAGTATACTCATAACAAATCTGCAAACCATTATGTGCGCTGTTTCATTTTTTGATAATTGATAATTTTTTGATAACCGTAATAGCTACGATATCTAAACCAGTGATATCAACTACTTAAGGACTATGAAGCTGTAACATGAAATCACAAGAGTCTCAGTCCCATACGATTTTTCTTGATGCTGATCGATCAAATAATGTAACAGTATGAGAAACTTTTAGTTTTTACTGTTAGCTGTAACAGCATTCAATTAAGCGTTTTATAAAAACCTAACTCTTTGTTAGATAGAGCACACGTGTAATCTTTGATCATTTATACGTATTTGTAGGTATAACTTTATCATTGCGTGACAGTATGAACTTCGGTCATAGTTTTATCCTACCTCTTTCTGGTAACACGAAATCAAGAGAAAAAAAGAAAATCTTTTTACGAAAAACTGCAAGTCTAATACTGTAATTAGGAAATCTACTTGACGACTTCAAGGCAAGAATTTGCAAAAGCATCACACCAAGGGTAATCCAACACTTAAATGAAAAAGTTCAATCAAATAATTATTAATATTATATTGTAGCAAACATTAGCTAAATAAAACCTTTAAAACTAAAAATTAAAACTAAAACATTGATTTCCTGATTACGTTCTTTCCTGCATTACACATTCAAACAGTTCTTTCAAATCAGTGCCGTCGCTAAGCAAGATTTTACTATAGGCAAGTCGGCATTTTTACGCCCCTCTCCCCTCCCTCCAGTGCATTAACACACAAAAAACTGGAAATAAGTCTAGAATCAGAACAATAAAAAAGCAGAAAATACATAAAATACAATTCTAATGCACACCTCTATAATAATTATAATAGTAAACATAGGAACACAAAAATTATTATACCTATAGGAACTTAACAACTTGTAAATCTGTTTGAAAATTTAAATTATTAGTTAAAATAATCATTTCAGATACAAATTTTTCTTGCTTTCTGTGCTGCATGTTTTGAAATATATGTTTCAAACGATATAGAGTCTGTGATGGACCTCTCTATAGACATGAGACATAGCCACTCTTAAAAAGTTTTTAATTAGTTTTAATTTAGAAAAAAACTTTCACATGAGGCACTCGTGACAGGTATAGTTAAAAATATTTACGTTACTGTTGAAAATTGGGATACTCAACAAGTAATTCAAATTTATTTAAATTTTGAAATTTTTCAAAAACTGAAACTTTCAGCTTCTTGCAGAAACTCTACGAGATCCAAGTCCCTCGGATATTCTATGCACAAATCTTCAATACACTTTTCTAAGTCACTGAGGCTCATCTTAAAAAACGACGCACCATTTAGGAACTCAAAATCAGCTGAGAGTTCATTTAACTTTTCGTAACGATCACATAATTAGGAAGTTATATGGAATTGAACAACTTGGAGTTTTATTTGCCTTTGTTTGACACCTGGAGTCAGGTTAGAGTCAATTCCAAGCTCACCAAACATTCTTTTGATTATCTTTTTGCGCATTTCTTTGAGTTCTATGGGAATATCACAATTCTAGCATATATCCTTAGCAGCACTCTCAGTTTTAGCAAAACAATCGTTTCTGTAACTCTTGACTTCTTCCAGTAATTCTTTCATATGTTTGCACGCTATATCAACTGTCACATTATTCCTTTGCAGCAAAAGATTTACTTTATTAATTTTTTCCAAAACGGAACACCAAAAAACTAAAAGAATCACAAATTCGTATTGCCTGAGGCTTTTTGAAAATCTTTTATCCCACTAACAGTGTCTTCAGAGTAAATGGCTGGATAAATCATTTCTTGCAGAAGTGCTAGAAGATCTTTGAATTGAGTGATCATTGCTCTTAGGACTAATGTTTTCAGTGATCACCTCGTGTCACTAAACCCGTTTAATGTTAATTTTAACATGTTAGCTTACCTCATCTGATTGTGGAGGGCACAAAAAATTAAAAGGTTTTAATTGTTCCAAACAAGGTGATTGTGTCAGAGTTAATGAGGCACTATATAACGCCACTATATTTAAATTGTATGCTGAACATGTAACAAGCCTTGCTGTAGGATTTTCTAATAATATTCTAGCCTGAACATCCTGATATTGCTTAGCCACATTGGCGCCATTATCGTAGGCCTGGCCTCTGATACTATTTTGAATATCAAAACCCAAAACTGCTTTTTCAAGGATATTAGCCAAAGCATAACCGTTTTTCTCCTTTACTTCTAAAAATTCCAAAAATTACTCTTCAATCATACACGCATCCTTATTCTTTTCCATATATCTAATAATAAACGAAAGTCGTTCTGTATGAGATACGTCAGGAGTTGTATCCAAAATGACGGTGAAGTATTTGGCACGTTTTATTTCTAATACAATTCGGTTTTTGACTGCAATTCTAACCATTGCAATAAGTTCGTTTTGAATTTGTGACAAAAAATATTTTGCTGATTTGTTTTCCGAGTCCATGTAATGTTTAATGATGGGATCAGAATGGCTTATCAGCTCTATTGTTTGTAAACATTTTCCTGAATTTGGGTGTCCATTTTTTTAACGAATCCTCGCAACGTTTTTAGAAAACTGCCTATTGTTTGTTGTAGGATAGCACTCTAAATGGTCATCAGGTACAGGCCCTTTTGTTACCAAAAGTCCGAGAAAGTCTTTATCTCTTTTCCAATTTGCAGGATTGTTGTAATTAATTAAGATTTTCCCTGCGTCAAGATCAACCGATTCGCTTTCAGGATTTGTTATCACTTCATTCTGGACATCCTAATAATTGCCCGGCAGAACGACATCATTTTCTCGCTCTGAGCTGTTGTTATTGTTACTGATGTTACTGTTATTCTCGTCTGTGGTACCAATAGGCGGAAAGTCTGGATTCTCAGCATTATTCGGAAATGAATCTTGTTTTCGCTCACACATAACACAGTTTATCATGAATGAAGCGGAGCCCTCGCTATCTTTCAACCGTTGTTGCCTTATTTTTCTAAAAGCTGCTCCAAAATCATTCCTAAATGATACTGTCGGTTTTTTTTTATAAAACACGTCACTAAACTAGTAATAGATGTGCCCTAAAAGTGACCACGTGCCGAGTTTGTGTATACCTACCTTTTTTCTTAAAATTCGAGAATTCTAAGCATTTGTTGACCATTGTCAATCATAAATTCAATAAAAATTCAGTTCGTGGTGCTACTGCATATTTGTTGTTTGAACATGCACGAAAATTACAGAGAATAGGTAGTTTTAAACTGACGAATAATTTTTATTATTGTCTTTATTTAGTTGCATTTTATTTAGTACGAAGAAGTTACATTTTTTTCTAGCGCTCTTATGTCGCCCCTTACCTTCTGCGCCCATAGGCTGGTGCCTACTCTGCCTACTCCTAGCTACGGCCCTGCTTCAAATATTTAGTTAAATAATTTTATTAAGTCATAACAAATAGAGCTATCCATCTCGGGTAAGTACATAGAGACAGAACCCTGAACTCTGCAGAAATAGAAAGTGATACGAGTACAAACAAGCCTATTCCAACTATTCCAAAAAGCTTTATATACCCCCTGGAAGCTGCTAACGAACTGAGAATACAATGGAAAGAATTGAAGAAATATGTCCTATAGCCACCAAAAGACCACAAAGCAAAGAATGAACTAAAACGAGAAAAAAGGATCAACATAACTACAATCCCTAACATTGGAAACTTAAAACAATATAGCAGAGAAAGGAAGATTGTAGATTTAGCGATACGGCAAATAAAACAAGAACTCTGAGAACGATACTTCAAGGAATGACAACACAACCAATATATGGAATACTACAACAGAACGGGCTAGAGATCAAATATACAATGCAAATAAATAAAAAGTTAAGCATCTGACCATCTACCTAAATGTGGCATTTCTGATACGGTTTTGGATTGATTAAGTACATTTGTAGTGAATCACCTCTGGTTACTTGAGAACAGACTGCGATGTCCACAAGGATCTGTTTTGAACTCTGTACTTTTCATTATTTATATTAGTAAAAATTAACTTGCTAGTACAGCCACTAACGTTCACTTTACTATTTATGCTGGCACTAACGTTAAGTCTTTGGTACTATTCAACAAGTGCAGCACCACAATGAGAATTTATGTAATGACTTACTGGATAACTTGCAAATCTGGCTCAATAATTATTTAATCTTCTTTAATTCGATAAAATAAAATCTGAAAGTTTTCTCATAGGCAAAGTCCTAATTTAAAGTTATAGATTCATAGAAAGATTGTTTTGGTGAATGTGGTTGGATAACGTTAGAATTGATAGTTGAAGCCCGGGTGTTGCCATTATTTGAACCAGGTGGTGTGCTAAATGTTGAAATTCGAATACTAATGTGCATATGGTTTAATATGCATTGGTGCTCGCGGGCAAAGAAGATGAAAACGTACGAAGAAGGAGCAGCGTACAAACGGCTTTCAGGGCAACTTCGCCAGAAGCGCGCGCTGTGAAGGTGGAACTAGGTGGTAGCCCGTAGGACAAATAGTAGCAGTAGCAAGATAGGAACTTCGGAACCGCAAACCTACTAACGCCGCAGTCCGGGATTCATTCGGTAAGCGGACACCCAGGAGAGTAGCAATCGTACATTCAAAAGAGACCGGACACCACGTGGAACTGCATCATGACGAGATTCCAACAAGAAAACCAGCGAATGCGTTAGAGATCCTTTGCAGTCTTCTATGCGAAAGAGCTTTTTTATTAATTTTAATATTTTAAGACTGCATTGTATTATTGAGACTAAGACCGAAGGTTTAAAGGAACCCATATTGTACGCTCGCGCAAGAGGTTAAGTACTTTAGAGGTGATCTTGAAAAAGAGATGAAGCTAAAAGTCACATGTCAACAAGATGGCAACCACGTTGATAGCGATACTCTGGCAGCTACGCCTGGGGAATCAATTCTCAAATAACCTATTGGATCTATACGGCAATTATCAGACCTAGAGTACTGTATGGTTCAGTAGTCTGGTAACCTAGTATAGAGTTCACCAAAGGCTGACTAAGCTACTGCGCCTAGCAATGACGATGACCACTACGGCTGCACTGAGGTTCTATTGAGGCTACCAAATTTCCCAACTTATGCGGGATGCAGAGTTATGGCTTGAAAAGTGAATTAATACCGACCACGTTAGTTAAAAAAATGCCTTTGTCCACTTACAGAGTAACGCACGCGGACGATCGGTTAAGGCTGCATAGGAAATAAGCAGAATTCGCCTGGATAACAGGCTATCCTGAAAGCGAGCATTTTCTTGGAAAACCCAAACGTGTAGAAGAGCTTCACTCTGGGAAAGTACACCGCGGTTTTCTTCACTGAAGTTTATGTCATTCTATCGGTGGCATATAGGGAAAATGTGAGACTGCCGAAGCAAAAGATAATATATCTACTCTGACAGTCAGGCGGCACTAAAAGCGGTTTGCGCAGTCAGGATAAGAAATTGTCTTATACGGGAGTACGTGTGGAAGAACTTGCCACAACAAAGAAGGTTAGCCTTGTCTGGAACTCGGAGCCGAAGATGCCTGTTTAGGACTAGAACCCTTTTTAGAAATATCAGTTTAACAGATTTCGTTGATGGGCTTACGAGACTCAAAAGGTAAGCTATAGCCAAAAAGCAGTGGTTATCGTCAGGCAGAAGACCATATAACCGTTTTAACTTGTCAAAGGCGTACGGAAGATCCAGTATGCCTTAAATATGGAATGAAGCATCATTCCACTTTCTGGTGGCTGAGGCTTAAGACCTTTCAGGAAGTTACCGCAACCAAGGAGGAGTTAAGCTCTCTAGCCTGAACTGAGATTCTCACGTTGGTACAGAAGTCAGGTAGGTTAGGGCAAAGAACAGAGTAAAGAATAGTAGATGTTGTAGAGATGGTTGATTGTAAAAAAGGACCTATAAAGGCCTATTTTCTGGGTTTAGCTTTTCCAGCTACTACTACACTAACAGAGATGATTTCCTAAATAATGTGGAATTTGAAGAAAAAGCCAAATGTTTCGACAAAGTACTTATTAGTCTGGTGTGCAATTTCAACAGCTGGAATTTTTCAATCGTATCTAGGCGACTTAGGAATTAAACTTTAAATAGAGAAAGTTACATTCGTAAATGTCTAACAAAATGAGCTAATTTCTTTAACACATGCCATCCTCAGGATAATACAATGTTCTAGCCTGTATTGGCATCATGCCATTACACCAGAGGACAACATGGGCTTTGTGCCTGAAAATGACAGCCTTTTAAGTATTTTTGGGCAAATCTTTTGAGGAAAATTTTGATAACGGGTGAAAAACTTAAAATGAAAAGTAATAGAGGCGTAGGGTTTTTTAAAAGTTAGCAGAAATAGATTTTGCCACCATCTGAGAATTAATTGAGAGCGTCAATAGAAGATTTCATAAAGGTTGGCGCAAGGATGCACGAATAAGGCAATTTGCTACAGGCGCTGCAGTAACTAACTAGGTGGTCCGCCTTGGCCAATAAGGTGACTGAGATTGACATTTAACTCACCATACACAAGTCTTATTACCACACTAAGACACCTTAAGAAATTTTGTCATAGGCGGCAAATACTCTAGCGCGACCCTGGTTTATACTATTTGTTCAAATTAGATTAATGTAGTACACGACGATTAAACGTCAAAAGCTGTGGCATAACGTTTGGGACGTTAACAACTGATATTTGAAAAATAGAAAAGGGCACGCACTCACTGAAACGTGGATCGACCTTCTCGTTTCACGCTCCACGTCGGCAGTACTGCCAACTCTTATTTTTACATTTCGAAAGATTTCTATCAAAGAAATTAGGAGATTCCGCTATAAAATAAGGAGACTTAAAAATCTAAAGCAAAAGAAAATCAAGAATTGATATGATATGGTTAAGAACTTATTAAGATCCATATTGAAAAATTGAGATAACAACTTATACTACATGACAAAATTATTGGTTAACTTTAGATCATAAATTAGAGCCCAGCCGGAGACAAGATTGACGCGCCCTCTAACAAAATCCGGTAACTTCTTGATTGGCCCGACAGGCCTGAATAGCTCGTGAAGCCCGAACGGCCTGACAGAGAAGCCCGAATGGCCTAGAAGTCCAAACGGTTCAAAAGTCCCTAACGGCTTGACAAACCCTTATGACCCGACAGATCCTAGAAGTCTGACATGCCCGAGAAATCCAAACGGTCTGATAGACCGGAGAGCCAAAAAGCACAAAAGGCCTGACAGATCCTAACAGCTCGAGAGGCCTGACAAGACGGAATGGCCTGATTGACCAGACGTAGAAAAAAGAAACTCAGAAAAGCCACTCTAAACACTCGTAGATACTAAATAACCAACAGATTATTTGTTCGAAGTTACAAATTTTGTCACGCAAAAGAATCTTTAGATGATTCGTGACGCTGCGCTGTGTGTACAAAAATTAGTTTAGAATCCGGGAAATCTTAAAGTTGCAAATCGAAATTAGGGACTTACAGATGGTAAAAAAAATCCGGTAGCTTCTTGATCGTCCCGACAGATCTGACAAAGAAACCCGAAAGGTCAAGAAGTCCAAAAGGCCCTACAGACCTGTATGACCGGACAGGTTTGAGAGGTCCGACAGACCTAAGAGATCCAAACAGCCCCATAGACCAGAGAAGTCCAAAGACCCAAAAGGGTTGAATGGTACAACAGATCGGAGAAGCCTGAAGAACCGAGAAATTAAAAGAAGCCCAACAGGCCTGACAGATTCGTATGTCCCGAGAGGTCCGACAAGACTGGACAAATATTCAGATTGTCCTCCGTTAGTCACCAGGCAGGTGGTTGCTCGCAACGATGCTGCATTATGAACACTTGCAGGTCTTGTAAATTTTGTAGAGGTGTTTGGTAAACCTTTTCTTCCAGAAAACCCCAAAGGAAAAAATCCAAATAATTTAAATCAGGGGACCCCGCTATCCAACACTGCAGAAAATCTTCGTTCAACAATTCCCTTACGTTATAGACATAACGAGCTGGTACGCCATCGTGCATCCAGATCAGTTAATTTTGCAGATTGAGTGAAAAAAGTCTATCCGTTCATTAATGAATTGAAAATAATTTTCTCCATTGAAGCGTTGTGGTAAAAAGTGAGGTCTAATAATGTTGTCTGTGAGTACTCGCAGCCAAACATTTAAGGAGAATCTGACATGGTTTCTTTTTACGTAAAGCTGTTTCGCCTATTGTTGAATACCCCATATAATGGAAAAATCAATCAAATTTATAGTCTCTTCTAGTATTTATAAAAGATCTTCAGACATAACCGGAGGGTTGGCAACACTGTACGCCGGACTTCCTCATACCTGCTCCTGGTCACAAGCATTGTATGTATAATTACAAGTACAGTAATACCCCGAGCGATAACTACGTAAGTCGAATTCGCGTAAGTTGGGGTACAATTTTGCATATGAATACATACAAATTATGTTTAATTGAGACCGGAGACTAAAGAAAACAATAATTTAGAAGAAAAATGTGTAATAAAATCTTAGATAATGCAACAAATTATATTATTATGAATTGCAAAAACGTAAACCGAAGTTATTTTGACGTAGAAGACTTCATAAAATCTAACAAAGTCGTCTGACGGATCAAAGATTTTTTCTTCTCGCGCAAAATTTTCTCGTTGGAGTCTATGTTTTCCAAAATTTGTAACCCTTTTTCAATTGAACTGAGGCCTTCTGTCAATAAAAGACGAATCGACGAGAAGATTTAAAAACAGCGTAAATTCGAATTCGCGTAAGTTGAGGTAGCGTAAGTTGGGATAGCGTAAGTTGGGGTATAAACGATGTAGTTTGTATTAATAACGAAAAAGTAATGTACGCCATCTATGGACTCAAGTACGAGTCTCTAGCTATTAAGCTAACTATAGTTAACTAGGTATATTAAAAATTAATTCATCTAGAAATAATGAAATACTTCGTATCATACAATATAAAAATAAATTGATATGTGATCTGTTATTGTTCCTCTTCAGTTACTTCCATTGTCATAGGAAGTTTTTCTTTTCTCGTGTAACTTAAAAAACAACAGTCATTGTCGCTGCGCGAGTAGAAAATTATTATACTGCACAGCAAAACTTCATTTTGTTACATAATACAAATTGTTCAGATCGATAAATAAATATGAGATTTTTCGCTGTATGCAACATTGTCTACAATGAATTGTAAATTACCCAGTAGAATTTGCCATACATTTTACACATAAACGTTTGGTAGAAACTACTCTGATTTAAGTATATCGCTTTTTCCTGTAATTTACATCATTTGTATACACGTTATTTCTCAGAATGTTGTCCCCTTAATACTGTGCATTTCACGGTAATTTTCACAGAAAAATTCCCTCCGCGTGTCTGATGTATCGGAAATATCAAAAAGTGAACTTGCAGTGGAGTTAATAAGATTTTTACTTACTTTCCTTTTTATTTTCTTCTTATTTCTTACTGCGAAAAGACTGTAATCACGTTATATATGTTGTGAAAGCATCCAGAAAAATATCTCTCTAAGACTTTTAACAGGGATGCAACCTTAAAGGATCGCAACGCGTTACAGACATCGACAATAATGACATTTATTAGGAAACCTTTTATATCATGTAGGTTCTTATTTTTTTTGTATTATTTTTAACACAAAAAGACCGTTTTCGCACTTTGTTATAAAAACCAACAGTACTGAAAATTATCTGTTTCCTAATGCCCCTTAAATTAAGCAACTGACCGTAATTTTTTACTAAGTGGGTACGAAATTCCATCCTTAATGAAATTTTAATGACATATCTGGTATACACAAAACGTATATTTAAGGCACTTTGTTGTAACTTTCTGAATAAACTTAAACGATTTAAAATTTTTACTTTTAGCATTGAATTCAACCTGAGTTGACCCTTGTTAACCGAGATTCTAAAACAATAAGTAATGCTGATTATTTACTGTTTTCACTCAAAACTATGGCATTACAATTTTTTTTATAAATCGCTATTTTTGTGTGCTTTTTTAATTACAGTTATCTTTGTATTTACGCATATTATGTACCTTAGACTTAGAAAAATGATTAATTTTCCATAAAATGGAACCTGCTGTAATAACTTACATAGTATAGTTCATCAGTACGAGCTACATCATTTTATTTTCATCACAGAATAAAAGGAATAAAACTGCAGCCGGTGTTTAGTACTTCTCTGAAATAATTAGGATAATAACACATGCGGTATAAATACACGCGATATTGAACGAATAAGCTTGCAGAATAAGCTCATCTTCTTACGAAACACCAAAATGTGGATTTTTTTAATAAAAACTGGAAAGTCGTCGAAACATTTTATAATTTACTTAAGATTTTATGCTTACTTTCAGTAAAACTTTCTTAATGTTAATAACGAAGCGTAAAATTGGATTTTTCAATTTGAAATTGAAACAAAATTAATTTTTTTCAACCACTAGCATTTCAATTTGATTCGCAATAATTCCTATAAATACTTAAAGCAATCGACAACATAATGTTCTATTTGTAAGTTTGTCTACTCAATTATTTTAAATTTTTTTATTAAAATTAACAATAGCACAGTTGTGTAAGGTTGACAAGTTACATGATTTATTACTAACACATCAATCTAGATGTAAATGCTATACCATGAAAACCATTTGGGATTTATGGCATAAAGAATAGATTAAATATTGAATTATGTATTAATAATGATATAATTAAAATTCAAATTTGTTCTGAACATTTTTCTTTTGTTTTTGTTTTTATTAATGCTACAACAACCTATTAAAGGTGAAAACCAAGGTTAGTTGACACTATAGTGCAAGAAAAAGAATACAAAAGATTGAATTGAATTAATTTACACTACACAAAACAAACTCAATAAGATGACGAGGTTAGAGGTTAAGGTTAAAAATTAGAAATATTCTGCTTTGTTTTTGTTAGTAATTAGCGCACGTACTTTAGTAGAGTTATTGTTAATCTCTCATAATTCTTTACTTTTGAATTAAAATTTAAAAAAGTAGCATTTACACACCAAACGCACTCTTGATGACAATAACGTCTCAATTGATTATTAGATATATTTTGTAAAGATGATTTTGTAAAAAAAAGTCTTTTGTTGGAACTCTAATGTTTTCCAACTGATTTGTGTAGTAAATTAAAACAGCCACGTTAGAAATCTTAAAAGTTTCTTTATTAATAAGATTTTCGATTAAAATACTAATATTGAGTTGTTTCGAATCTAATCACAATTAAGAGTTTCTTGAGAATAATTTATTTTGAGTTCTTGTTTAATTTTCATATTTGGACAATTAGCTTATGAACTTGCTCTAATAGAATCATGGTAACAACATATTTGATTTGATGCAAAATGCTTTGCGTATCTCTGGAAGATTATGCAAAATAGAAGAATAATCTAAGGAGATATTCTCCTGGATTGGCAGACCTTCGAAAAGAAACCTAAAGACTAGATAGCAATGATACATAAGACTGCACAGTCAGTAATAGAGCAATAGTACACAAGTTAAGCAAGCTTCGGAGGCTTGCTTGTCTATGCGTCACAAAGGCACTTTGTAGTAGAATCTAAAGCACTAGAAATTCTGCAAGGTGGTTCTCAA